>JAOPHQ010006268.1:15000-353964 GCA_030340625.1 Merluccius polli | reverse complement strand
TGTTTGCTGTACCACACAGTGATATAGATGTGACCTGCTCTTCCTGCTCGAAAGGATTTTGTTAAGGTTTAAAAGTCCTGTAGTGTGTGCTTGGCAAAGGGGGGTTCACTTCACACACAACCTTTCCAACTCATTGTGCCTCCAGCAGCCGGGGGGATTTCGTAAGGAGAGGTTGAAAGCACAGAGAGTACGTGTTGACCGCACTTCACGGCTCCTTAGTGATGAGGTTGTTTTGTTTTGTTCTTTTCAACAGAGATCCCAAAGACACACCTAGAATATGAGAACAAACTGACCATGAAGATGTTCTTGTTCCAGTTCGTCAACTACTACTCGTCCTGCTTCTATGTGGCCTTCTTCAAGGGGAAATTTGTGGGTTACCCTGGAAACTACACATATATGTTTGGCAAGTGGAGCCGACTAAGGAACGAAGAGGTACAAACCGCACAAGGAAGATCGAGTTAATCCATTCTATCAAACAAATTACTACCACCATTTTGATGATTATTAATTTAAGTCAGATTCATGACCAGCCAAAAAACTAAAATCTTTGCAGATGGATTATGATTGATTGAATTTCTTCAAAGAACATTAACCTTATGTATAAGAAGGAGAGATGTAATGTACTAGGTTTTAGCAAATTGTTATTTTCCACCGGTAGTCCCTGGGCAGGTAAGTAAAATAATAAAATTAGTAAGAAAATGACACATTAAAAGAGTACAAAATACTATAGTAGTCAATAACAGTATACAAACACAATCATCCCCACATCCCCAACCCAGGTCCAACCTCCCCCCCCTTCCCCACCAACAATAACAACACTAATTGAAAAATGTGTGCGAGTTTGCTGTGTGAGTATCCAATGTTTCCGAGAAAGTTTGAAAATGTGTTGTTATTTGTTCTACATTGTGTGTAGATGAGAAGCTTGACGGCTGGTGTTTGTCTGTGTGTTAGTGTGACCCGGGCGGCTGTCTGATAGAGCTGACCACACAGCTGGTGATCGTCATGGTGGGAAAACAGCTGTGGGGAAACATCCAGGAAGCACTGCTGCCGTAAGCACCTCAAACATTCACCCTGTCACCCCCACACTTCCACCCTGTCAACCACACACCCTCACCATGTTACCCAACCACCCTACCCTATCACCCAAACACCTTCACCCTGTCACACACACACCTTCACCCTGTCACACACACATCCTCACCCTGTCGCCCACACACCTTCACCCTGTCACCCAAACACCTTCCCCCTGTCACCCAACACACCTACACCCTATCACTCGCACATCCTCACCCTGTCACCCACACACCTTTACCCTGTCACACACACACACACCATAACCCGATCACCCATACACCTCCACCCTATAACATGAACACTTCACTGTCACCCAAACACCTTCACCCTTTCACTTAACACACCTTTACCCTGTCACCCAACACATCTTTATCCTGTCACATCCACACACGCACCTTCACCCTGTCACCCTGTCACACACACACACCAGCTGTATTGCTTAGATAAAACAAGGTTGTTTAACAAGTTTAAAACAAGAACTGCAAGAACTGTTTCCTAGAAATGCATGACATGTAGCGTGTTGTGTGTGTGTGTGTGTGTGTGTGTGTGTGTGTGTGTGTGTGTGTGTGTGTGTGTGCAGGCTGATGCGTAACTGGTGGGGCAGCAGGAAGGGGAGGCACCAGCCTGAGAACCAGTACAGCCGCTGGGAGCAAGACAAAGACCTGCTGAACTTCAGCCAGCTGGGCTTGTTCTACGAGTACCTGGAGATGGGTGAGACACCAGCCACCTTAAGCCCAAAGCACACGGCCGTGTCGGCACAGACGCAAAGAAACTATGTTTGAGAATTTCTTTCAGAGTCCTAAGTGAGCGAAAAAACAGCTCAGCTACCTTTGTAGTCTGTGTGCTCTGCTCCATTAGACAAAATGTGGTACAAATCTGATCTGAAATTCACGCCCTGTGTGCTTTGAGCTTTACAGTCTCAGCGAGATAACTGGGGGATAGGCGTTCAAATGAGAACCTTTGATTTTATTATCAAAGCCAATGCACGTGGTAAATGTCTCCTCATCATTCGTCTGTTTCTGTCCATCTGCTTTTTTTCAATCGCCGTCGTTCCCTACTCTTCTCTCCTCTCCTCTGCCCTGCCTTGCTACAGTGGTTCAGTTTGGTTTCATCACCCTGTTCGTGGCTTCCTTCCCCCTGGCTCCTCTGCTGGCCCTCTGCAACAACATCCTGGAGATCCGCGTGGACGCCTGGAAGTTCACCACCCAGTTCAGGAGACCTGTGGCCTCCAAGGCGCGCAACATCGGAGCCTGGCAGGAGATCCTCAATGTGGTGGCCATCTTGTCTGTCGTCACTAACGTAGGTGGTCGCGTTGATGTGGAGGGTTTTTCATGAAGCGGGAGTGTCGACTTGTTTTGAAGTACAATTAATATGAAACCTTTTAAAAATGTTATGTCATAGTTATGTTATGTATGTTTTGTATTGGTTATGTTAAGAGCAAAAACATTTATTTATATGGTTGATCTGATTGAATATGTTAATCTCAAACTTGAGTGGTGTTTGCAATCAGTCTGGTGGGAGAAAACGTCAACCTTTTTGTGCCTCTTATGTCCATGAACCTGCCAACTAACAAGCATCTCCTATCACTCCTCCGCTCAATGTCCCCGCTGGTCTTCGCCAGGCGTTCATCGTGGCCTTCACGTCAGACATGATCCCGCGCCTGGTCTACCTGTACACCGCCAACCAAGGAGCAGAGCTCACCATGCGCGGCTACGTCAACAACAGCCTCTCCGTGTACAACATCTCCCAGATCCCCTCCGACAGCATGCCGGAGGACGACGACAGCCCCTCCTGGTTCTCCAGCTCCACCGTCACCACCTGCAGGTGGGTGTGTCCTCCTGGTCTCAGACGCTAGAGGTCTTAGTCATCTAGCGGCCATATTGGTTCTAAGCGCTAGCTGGGTGGGGAAACTGAATGCAGATTCCACCGTCTTGTTCGGCGTTCAGTTTCCCCACCCACCCTAGCATTTAGAACCAAGATGTCTGCTAGGCGAATAAGGCAAATGGCTGCGTATAAAGTCAAGTCCGTTTTATTTGTGCAGCCCTTAATCTCAGTCTCCTGTGATGGGCCTGTGAAGGACTTCACACAGGCCCACATTATACGAAAGCCAGTAACCCACAGCCCAACCCTAAACACAGAAGAGGGATCCCTCCTTCCAGGGATGGAGTGCAATAGGTGCCAAAACGGGCAGACATAATGGTAGCATAGACAAGCAAAACAAAGGTTAAGTAATGAAGATGTTGTCTGTTTAATCTGTATGTTGTCAGCCATATGGAAATGTGATACATATCGCCTTACTGAGTGATGGCACAACCCAATTCATAATACATTTTGAAAATAGTGCTAAACTGCAGTTTTACCACCATTCAATAAAAAAGATCATATACACAACAATCGATATAATACAGTACAATATTACTGTATGACACTACTGTAATATGACCTAATGGACTATGGGTTGAACTTGAGATAAAACACAATTTTGACTATGCAAAATGCAAATATTATTATTGTTGTTTTGAGAATTTATACTTTTGGATTACAGGGTATCACGATTCTCAAATGTATTGATATTTTATACAACTGTTAGTCTTCATCTATAATCATCAGAAAACATATATATTTGGATATATATTCTGCATGCTGACAGTGTGTATATGTAATGGTCCTTCCCAGGTATCGTGACTACCGCTTCCCCCCTGGCCACCAGAGGGAGTATACTCATACCATGCAGTTCTGGCACATCCTTGCAGCCAAAATGGCCTTCATCATCATTATGGAAGTAAGACATTTACCATTGTAAAAATAACCATAATAATAATAATAATAATAATAATAACATTAAGTACATTTATTGAAGATTGTTGCAATGCATTGCTTAGGTGTGTCTATCTAATCTAAATCTTTATCTCTTTTCATGTTTTAACTCTTAACGCTTTTGAAAATGATCCATTTCACTTGTCGTCGGGTAGTAAAGAAACGTAAGACCAGTTGGTTCTTGAAGTATTGATAGCATAAGTGTCGTGCGCACAGTGAGTGATGAACCTCTCCACTCTCGGTGAGTACTGACCCTCTGCCCCCCCACCCCCCTTCCCCCCACCCAAGCACGTGGTCTTCGCAGTGAAGTTCTTCGTGGCGTGGTTGATCCCGGACGTGCCGTCGGAGGTGAAGGCCCGGATCAAGCGGGAGCGCCACCTGATCCAGGAGTACCTGCATAACTACGAGGTGGAGCAGCTCAAGTGTCAGCTCAGCTACTCCGTCGCCCCCACCCCCGCCGTCAGCACCATGGACACCACCGTGGGCAGCTGCTCAGAGCTACGCCCCGAGGTGCCCAGTCCCTCGGACAGCGACGAGATGCTGGTCGAGTGCATTAGCCCCTCCCACCCTCTCCCTGGTTCTAACTCAACGCCCGAATCAAGACACGCGGCGGGGGACGGGACTCCCTAGTTGAGCACGACGCTAGCCAGGGGCTTCTACGGCGCTGCTTGCACACTGCCACAGCAAACACCAACACATGTTTGCCAGCAAGAAATGTAATTACGCCGACAACTACCAACGGATATGACACGCTGGCCCAATGTTGGTGTCGTGGTGTTGTGGGTGTTTGTTGCGGTAGTGGGGAAGCACCTTTTACATGTAACTAGGTCTTCTCTGTGTGACCAGGTCTTCTCCATGTGAGGGGGCTTCTACATGGGGGGTTCAATGGCAAGATTTGTTCAAGTTATTGTTGTTAAGCATGTTTATTTTATAAATGAGTTGCTTGGGTCGCTTTAATCCTATATTAGGATCAGTGTGGTTAACCAGAAATGTCGTGCTTCGCTCGGATCCACCCTAGTCTTTTCAGGTGGATCGAACAATAGTACCGTGCTGTCGTCGTAAAGTAAGTGTGAGGAGATGGCAAGTAGATAGAGCAGAGAGATGTAGAGCTGATGAACTAGTATATGATTAACAAGTAAGTCAGATCTAACTTGCCTTTGCCGTTGCTGTGAATGCCTGTTTTAAGATTGGCTAATGTGAATATCATGATGGGCTTGGAGAACTGTGCATGTGTTTCTGGCACTGGCTGCCTTGAGGAATATCTCTTCTGTGCTCTGTTCTGATCTTTAACAGTATGAACACTTACATTTAAAGCGCAGTGTAATGTGTACTACAATGCTATTCCAATTTCATTGTACTATGAGATGAATGATTTTAAGATGAAAAAAAGAATGAAACATTTAAAATCATCCAATGATCAGTACATATCCATGGGTGTATAGTCCATTGAAATAATTAAACTGAATCATTCATCACAAGTTTATTTACATTTGAAGAGTTGAACACAGAGCAAACTTTAAACTGTAACATGGAATTCAGTTATTTGTCTGGCTTTGTGCCCTGAATCATAAATTATATGATTTGTAGCTTGATTACATGAATAGGGAGATTTCTTGTCCTTCATGCCCTTCATGTTGAGAGAGTCTTACCAAATCGTACCTTAATAATAATAATACAAATATCTGTTTAATTTGTTTAAGGGGCCAACAAAATCTGATGCTGTAACAATCAAATCCACAGTGTTTTGTTTACGATCCACTCTTGTCCCTTTCCATTAGGGATAACTGCATATCATGGTGGCCAAGACATTAGCTAAATACTGTGCTTGTGACTCTATCAGAGTCTGCCTGAGGGACCAACAAGACATTTCTCACTGTTCCTGAGATCAGGGACGGGCCTGTTCTTCTGGGTTCATTATATTCATATTATATTATCTATATATTATATCCAGCTTACCACTGTCAACTGTTTACTCCCAATGTGAAGCATGCGCTATACATGTTGTAATTGTTGTAATCATCATTTCACACAATTGTTTATTTTATGTCATGTATGGTATCAACACATATTGGATGCTATAAACTTTAGAATATCTGTTTTAAACAGGTGAATGCATGGAAAGGCCTAATGTAACCTAATGTTTGCCAACAACATAGTTATAATAGGGTCTATGCTTACTACATGTTTTTTCTTTATATTCTGTGATGTTTAGCAACTGTTCTAAGTTGACATAATTTCTAATAAATATTTTTTGACTGCTGACGGAGTGTAAGGTAACTTCTTTTAATTTTGACATCGACATGCCTACCGAAAGTTTTTTTCTATAAACTTCTAGGCCTATGTCTAATTGACAAAATGTGTATGTTATGTAGTCAAAGTCAAGTAGGCCTATAAAAGCCCCGGCTACTGTAACTGTGTTTAGTAGAGATGTGTCATTCTGTGTAAATTCAGAGATTCAAAATGGCATCAGGCAGGTCAGTCTTTACAGAAACTCATGCTGTTAGCACGATGCCGTCTTAAATGGCGACGGTACAACGAATGGCCACAAGATGGTGTGCAAAGCCTACAAATAAAAATAAAGAAATACAAAGATGTTGCTTTAACCCTCTTTCCGTCTAGGCCTATTTTATTTTGGTCGTTTTGTTATTTCTTGTATCCTATAGCTATTCTTAGTAATATTATAAATGTCTTATGAATGGGAGCGTAGCCTCTATCAGTGCCGGGGGGGGGGTATTTTCTTGCATTTAGTAAAATAGGGCCTATTGTGGCCCGTTGAGTTTATTTTAGCCTCATGCGTCAATGCTTCCTAAATGTTAAATGTAAGAGGTCTAAAGATAGGGGTGCAGGAAGACGAAAATAGGGAAACCGTCTCTGCATTATTGATGGAGCCCTATTGGAGGCAGATCGCTCTCCTCCTGCTCATCTGGTTACCATAGCACCGGCCCGGGAGACACGCTCGTGCATGGGGAACACCGATACACGCGCGCGGGGTTTAACATTTAGAAAAAGCCATCACCCCCCCCCCCCCCCCCCACAAAAAAAAAACCCCCCAAAACATTTATATAATGACATAAATGCCAAAAATGTGGTATTTGGCAAAATATGAAAATCAAGACTATATTTGTTAATTTCCGTCGCAAACATTACTTTTTCGATCTTTCTTTTCTTACATATTCCCCAATGAAAGCATTTTTTTTAAAAGCATGTTTTTCAAATAGTTTGTAGCCTATTATGAAAAGAGAAAAATAGCCTCTTTAAAAAAAAGGAAAAAAAAAGAAAAAAGATGAGAAAGCGCAGTCACGAAGCAGCTCTGCGCGTCGAGACCGGAGCCTCTGACCTTGGTGCTGAAACGAGCTGCGACGTCACAGACACCAGCGTGCAGCGCGAGGCGCGAGATCCCCCCCCCCCCCCCTCCCTCCCTCCCTCCCCCTCCCACACCCACACACCCCCCGCCCCCGCGCTCTCTGATTTACAGGAGGCGACTCCGCACACACCTCCTCGCGCCATTCAACCCTTTTCGAGGCTTTTATTTATTAGTTAATTAATTTACTCATTAATTTATTTATTCGTTTATGTATTTCCTCCTGTATTTCTATATTTATTTCGGTATTTATGCGTGCGTGCGTTCGCCTAGGTGCTCGTGGCGGCGGAGGCGGAGGCGTGATAAAACAGACCGGGAGTTTCGCGTTTTCTGCGCGCGCTTTTTTATAGAGTTCGGGTCGCGATGGCCGCGCGCGTGAAGCCTCCTGTCTCCCAGCAGAGCGACGAGCGCGTGGCGGCGGAGGAGTCGCAGCGGGACTGATTTTTTTTTGTTGGGGGGGGGGGGGGGGGGGACCGGAAAAAAAAAACCCTTTCGCGTTTCTGAAAGCCGTCCGCCGTGAGTTGAGCTGAAGAGGAGTGAGGAAAAAAATAAATTTAAAATAGAATTAGGCGAACTAAGAAGGCCTTACAGGACGATACGTTTTTTTTCTAGTCGCCGTAGCCCGTTTGCACCGTGACACAATGCGTCGCGATTAAATAGTATTTGGGGAGGGGGGGGGGAGAGAAAAAAAATAAAGAAAAAGAAAAGGCCTACGCCGTTAAAAACACTGGATATGGAGTCCGTCAAGTCAAGAGCCTCCGCGGGGGTCAAGGAATTTGCGGGGAAGACGTTAGGTCATATGTACAGGTACGTCAAATTATGCCTTTTTTTTTGCTTTCACTACTTTCGTTGCATGTGTGTATGCTCGCGACTGTGATGAAGTAGGCCTACAATAGGCTGCAATCCACTTCCGTAATGTTAAATACACCTGCGGGCTTGCAAACCCTCTTTAGGCACGCCTCTGAGGAAGGATGGAGAGGTGAGACTGGTGCTGATGTGAGAAACCGTCTCTATAGTGACCAGGCCACGCCTGATGACTTCAAACCCGTCGTATTAATTCACCAGGCTACCCGTCCCCATCCATTTTGGCCCCGACAAAAAATATGTGGTAGGCCTATATAGGCCTAGATTGTAGATTTTCATCCCCCCCCCCCCCCCCCAAAAAAAAAAAGCAATGGTATGGGACTAATGCGTTACAGACTAAACAGAGACGACATAGGTCAACACATGTAGTAGGCCTATTCTGGGCATTTGTTAAGGCCTTGTAGAATACATTTCGTCGGCTGTGTCTGTACAATAATTATGTAGACCTAAAGTAGGCCTATAGGCCTACATTTTAGACTGGATTTAAATCAGCACAGACGGTTTTGTTTTGATTGTTCAAACGTGTGCAACCTGTAATCTAATGTGTAATCTGCTACACATTATTTTCTCATTGTCTTGCTTGCTTGAAATTAAACCGGGACTGCTAATAGGCCTAGATTCATGAAATCGAATAACGGGTTGACCATAAATAATAAATAATTCGGCTTTTAAATGTGATGTATTTGAATGGATAGCCTATAGGCCAAGGCATAGCTTACACCTCAACACAGGCCTAGGCCTAGGCCTATACATATGCAGCCTAAAAATAGGCCTAACCGATTTACGGGTCATATTGACCCACTGGCTGCTTTTAGAACAGAGTCACATGAATTCTTATTCTTAGCCCTCATAGGCCCGGCTCATTTAATAGGCTACGCCTCATTTAAACCCTTTCACGTTTAGGCTACAACTGGGGTGCAAAAACAACGATTTTCGTGTGTGTTTTTTCGTTTAATGCGGAAGCGTTTTGTACGCGAACGAAGTTTATCGAAAAAACGTAGCGTCGCGTGTTAAAAACGCGGCCGGCGTCGCGAGGACCTCCGTCCACGTGGGCGCCGCGCGCCGCTCAACACTGAATACTAATGAGCTGCTACCGCTTGCTGCAATGCGGTACAACCACATCCAGGCTTTCTGAGACACTCAGAAAAGCCACAGCCTATAGCCTACTTATGGTTTTTTTTCTTTCTTCTTCTAATTTTTTTATATAAGCAGTGTTTGTTTTGAATTGCGCTGTGGTTGACGCTTCCGTTTCCCCAGTTTCAGCCAGTTTTAATGGGAACTCACCACCAGTTTCACTAATCGATTGGTTTAGCATTTCCTCCGCAAACATTTGTAAAATATTGAACGCAATAGTTAATGTCCTCCTAGTCTACAGAATGTTCCTGTTGATTATAGGCCTATTACCGTTTCCATTTCCTCGACTTGTATTAAACACTTAGGCCTACATTGCTATAATTAGACTGGCATGTTCTTATTTTTTTCCAATTATCCTATAGGCCTATGTCTACGAGGAATTATTGTCTAAATAAATGATGAAGACAACCGACGTGTAGCCTATAGGCCTAATCTTTTTTTTTTTTTTTTTGGAGGAATGGCATTTAGGAAAAAAAAAAACGCCTGAAAAAAAAGCCTAATTTCAGTGAGGCTAAAACGCGTGCGCTGTCTTAAAAACCGTCCCGCTGCAGGGTGCTGGAGAAGAAGCAGAAGACGGGAGAGGTGATCGAGCTGACGGAGGACGGGAGGCCCCTGGAGGCCCCCCAGAGGAAGCCCCCGCTGTGCGACTGCGCGTGCTTCGGGCTGCCGCGCCGCTACATCATCGCGGTGATGAGCGGCCTCGGATTCTGCATCTCCTTCGGGATCCGCTGCAACCTGGGCGTGGCCATCGTGGGCATGGTCAACAACAGCACCGTGCACGAGAACGGCAAGATCATCATCAAGGAGGTGTGGCTCACGAGTATACTTGACGTGGTGCCAAATACCAAATACCTAAATATTAATTCACCCTCAACCGGGACCTACCTACCCCCCCCCCCCCCCCCCCTCATACACACACACACGAAATAAAACAAACAAAACAAAGAATAAATGCCCACATAAATACACTGCATCAACCAATACCAACAACACACCCTAGAGTCACACACACACACACACGCGCGCGCGCACGCGCACGCACACGCACACAATATAAAAAAACAAAATAAATGCCCACATTAATATGCCTACACTGCATCGACCAATAGCCTACCTACAACACACCGTAGACACTAGGGATCTTAAACACGCACACACACGCACACATGCACACACACGCACACACACACACACACACACACACACACACACACACACACACACACACACACACACACACACACACACACACACGGTTGAGTAGGCCTAGGCTATAGGCCTATAGGCCTTCACCTAAGATTAAGAGAAAAAAACAATCGAATTAACTGTTAGGGTCGATTTTGTAATTAAACCCACAAAACATGATTGAACATTTTCGTGGTTATTTTTCCCATAAAGAAAGCCAAGTTCAACTGGGATCCGGAGACGGTCGGCTTGATTCACGGCTCGTTTTTTTGGGGCTACATCGTGACCCAGATCCCAGGGGGGTACATATCCTCCAAGCTGGCTGCTAACAGGTAGGCCTGAGCTGGAGCCCAACATGGCCGCTTTTCAATTACTACCAACCTCATGGAAATCAATTAATCAAATAAATACGGGCTAGCTCGGCCTAGAATAGGCCTTGATATCATTTAAAGCGTATAGGCCGTTTTTCTATTTATTTAAAAAAATTCATAGCCTATGTTTACACTATTGCAGGCTTTAAAATATACAATGAAACACTGGTAATAATCCTTGACGTTCATAGAACATCTCGGCCTCCTGTATGTTCCCGTATAATGCCGATGCATCAATATTGAGGACATATTTAGACGAGGCTGCGTGATGACGGTATGCGTGGCCGATTAGCGCGCGTAAAATGAAGAGGAAGGAGTGGGTTGGCGGGACGGGACGGGTGGTGGCGGGACGGGTG
The DNA here is from genome assembly GCA_030340625.1 of Merluccius polli. Lineage (NCBI taxonomy): Eukaryota > Metazoa > Chordata > Actinopteri > Gadiformes > Merlucciidae > Merluccius > Merluccius polli. The sequence continues at coordinate 342,802 of JAOPHQ010006268.1, read as the reverse complement.
GTGGCGGGTGATGGCGGGACGGGACGGGTGGTGGCGGGACGGGAGCGTGCGTGGGATTTGACCGCAGGCTCCAGCTCGCGGCTCCCATCAGCCACCTGTTAATGAGTTCCCCCGGGACGCCGCGTGGCTAATCTCTTTATGGTGGGGGCATGGCGGCCCGCCCGGCCGTGTCGCCAGGGGCTTTTATTACTACATTACACACAGCAGCGTAGACCATGACGGTTCCGATAGCAGAAAAAACAACACATAGGTAATAGCGCCATTTAAAAAGTGGAGGTATATGCATAGGCTACCCATTAGGCCTATTTAACCGTAAAATAAAGCACGTTTTAATGGCATCGTGTCGTGCTTTTTCCCGACGCGTCTGTCAAGATCGACACCAAATCAATTCATCTCATGCCTCACACGGATTAGGGTTGGCCCCCACGCGTGGAGACAAGGGCTGGCGAGACGTGACATCAATGTAAAATGTGCTTCTGGCTCAGCTGCGTCAGGAGCCCACAGTGCATATATCCGCAATATTTAGCATTTCATGAAGGCCCTGTGCCCCATTTTTATTTTATATGTAGGCCTATTTATACAAGCTCCCGGTTTATCGCTATGATAATAATATTAAAAAGGAAACGCCCCCCCCCCCCCCCCCCCCCCCCCCCCCCCCCCCCCGTCGTGATTCATTAATTATTTATAGGCTATGTTTGATTTGATTGCAAACAGATGGAGACACAGAGAAAGAGAGAGAGAGAGAGAGTGTGATGGGGACTATGCCCATTTTAAATTCAAAAAATGAAAAATATTTCCGGAATAATACAACCCAATAAAACGAAACGCATGTTTAAATAACGTTGAACGTATAGGTGACACACAACATGCCCACAACATGTGACTAACATGTGGGTCGTTTCCAGGGTGTTTGGCGCAGCCATTGTTCTCACCTCCACGCTCAACATGTTCATCCCGTCTGCGGCCAGGGTCCACTACGGGTGCGTCATCTTTGTGAGGATACTGCAAGGGCTCGTCGAGGTAAGAGCTCCCTTCATCCCTTTCCTTCATCCCTTTCCTTCATCACTGCCCCCTTCATCTACTCAATCCAGTGACAAGGCCGTGTAGGGCCCTATAGGCCTCATAGCCTCCGATACTGTGAAAAAAGGATTTTCATAAATGGCGCTTAATTGACTTAATTGATTGTGATTTTGTTGTCATAAATGGAGACTATATTGGGTCAGTGTTCCCCAATCGGAAGCAGACCAGTTGTAGGCTATACGTTTGCACCGCAATAGTAAATATGAAGCGGCTATCGATTGGGTCTACAGCTTGGAGTAAAGTCTGAATAACCCAAGACTAAATAAATACATCAGAAATAAATAGGCTAATTCATACAGACATACACATCTGGGTCAAACAGCAAACCCCTTTGTCAATAGTGGAACAAGATACCGAAACAATATATCAACATAGTAGGCCTATATGTATTAATATTTAATGACGTGGTGTTGTCCTCATCTGCCCTGGTGAGAAAAAAACTAAACAATTATTTGACACAGCAGATCACTCCTTTATATATAATTCCATATAATTGTGATGAAAGGTTAAGATATATAGGTTATATATGTTATGCTGTAATTATTCAGGGGTTTAAAATGTGCACTAGGCTATAAGAGTCATTTGGCCGTTATAAGTGAATTTGAGCTGTTGCTTGCATATACATTCATGTGATCAAATCCTTTAAATAAATGAGCTCAGTTGACCATGTCATGACCTTGTACATTGTAATAACGGCCAAACAGTCCCCATGTGGTCAACATGATTAGCAAATGATAACACTGATAACATGTTTGTTTCTGCATGTTATTACAGGCTTAAATATTTGCAGATGTGTTGCCACTTTTAGTTCATTGTGAAATCATATCCACTAATATCCAATCAGTGATTCTCATGTACACAATATGGATTGGCTGACAGGATCATTTGGATGTGTCCAGTGGCTTGGGGCTAAAGTTCCCAATGCGCTCTACAGCGTTGGGTTTCTCAATGCTATACCAACTACCAACTATGCTACACCAACTACCAGGTTCATGTCTCAGTACTCTGGAGCGGCAGATGGGCTAAGTGTGTTGTGTGTTCGACTATATAGGGAGTGACCTACCCTGCCTGCCATGGCATATGGAGTAAGTGGGCTCCTCCACTGGAGAGAAGCCGGCTGGCCACCACTTCCTTCTGCGGTAAATACTTCCTCTCCATCGCGTGGAGAGCTATGGATCACTTTATTCGAAGTGTGATTTTTTTGTTGCTTGCTTTCAACCGATGGTATGAACTGTGGACTAATGGTCGTAATGCTCTTGAACGCTGGCTCCAACAGGATCGTATGCTGGCGCTGTGATCGCGATGCCATTGGCTGGGATCCTGGTGCAGTATTCTGGCTGGTCCTCTGTGTTCTACGTCTACGGTGAGATCAATTAATTGATGGGGCTGTATATGTTAGGAGGTTGCGCGTGTGCGTGTGCCTGTGCGTGTGCGTTTGTGTCTGTGTGTGTTTGTGTGTAACCGAAGGGAATGATGGAGGATAGAGACGGATAGAGATGGATAGAGGAGGGTAGAGGAGGGTAGAGGAGGGTAGAGGAGGGTAGAGGAGGGTAGAGGATACAGCAGTTCCATCCAAAATAATTCATTTATTAAGATATATTTATTGTGCTATTGACAAAAATCTATAACTAACATCAACCCTAATTTAAGGTTTGGATTGATGGAGAGTCCAGTGAAAGTCAAATGGATTTGTTCAGGCACACTGTGCATTGATCCACCCCCCCCCCCCCCCCCCCCCCCCCACACAAACCCCCCCCCACACACACACACACACACACACAGTGAGTGTTTTTCACATGTTGGCCCCCACCACCCCTCGTGTCACTGCACATGCAGCAGTCGGCTCTCCTCTCTGCGATATAACCTCTGGTGGAAACAATATCAAAGTACAATTTACATGACATTAAAACCGGCCTGGTGTCCTTCCCAGGGTGCTTTGGGATCGTGTGGTACATCTTCTGGGTCCTGGTTTCCTACGAGAGTCCTGCCGAACACCCCACCATCACCGACGAGGAGCGCTGCTACATCGAGGAGAGCATCGGAGAGACTGCCCAGCTGATGGCCGCGGCGGAGGTCAGGGCGTACCCTCTCATGCACAACCCTTCACTCCCATGGATGGGTGTGACATTTACCGCAAATTTACCAGGAGCTCTACTTGACACATTAGTTTTGTTGAGGTTGTACCTAAACAGTAGTTATGAGCCATCAGTTACGAAGCACTCTTGTGAGGACGCGTAGGCCGACTGAAATCCTCTTGTTGGATATTGAATTGCGAGAGGGCCTTCGAGGGCAGAAAGGCTTAGATACACGTGGCTTCTGTCAAACCTCTCAATAATGTCTTCTCAGGAATGCCCTATGCATACACAGGCTTTAGATAATTAAACAGCAAAATGTCACAGATAATGAATGTTTTATGTTCTCCACCCCCACCCCACCCCACCTTCAGAAATTCAAAACTCCCTGGAGAAAGTTCTTCACCTCCATGCCGGTCTATGCCATCATCGTGGCCAACTTCTGCAGGAGCTGGACTTTCTACCTTCTGCTCATCAGCCAGCCAGCGTACTTCGAGGAGGTGTTTGGATTTGAGATCAGCAAGGTGAGAGGCAATTAATGAGTGACTAAAAGGAAAACATACACAGCCACCAACTATCAGAAGCATTACATTTCTTCTGTTATGAAACCATGGTGTGCCTGTACATCATGTTGCCATCCTATTGTCCTCTATGCAGCCACCGATACAATATGTTGATGCTTATAAAATGGATAGTTCCAGTCCTTGATTCTGGCTGGCTTGAATGTATGCTAAAGCCTGTATGCTAAAGCCTGTGTTGCTTGGCAACCATTTTGCTCTCTTGAGGAACTATATTGCTTGGCGGAAGAATGCTGATTTATTTTCAATAAATGATCACATTTTATGTTGCTGTGTGTTTATTTTGTGAAATCTTACTCGGTAGTCTACAGTAGCCATTTTATAAAAGACATTTGAGGCTGTGATTTACAGTGATTTTAGAACAGCTATGGGTGTTGGTAGGCATGACGTGAAAAAAATCACTGTAAAGCAACGTCCCCTGTTCTAAAATCACTGTAAACCACGGCCTCTTGTGGCTTATTGCTTAATTCTATAGGTTGGCATGCTGTCTGCCCTGCCCCACTTGGTGATGACCATCATTGTGCCGATCGGGGGTCAGCTGGCCGACTACCTACGCACCAGGAACATCCTGTCCACCACCACCGTCAGGAAGATCATGAACTGTGGAGGTGAGAAACGCCCCCAAACCCACTTCAGACGCCCACTACCTGTGCGTGTACTCTGTTTGTATTGTTTAGATCATTTCCAGGACATAACCAGTTTTCCATGGGGGTCTATTCCTTTAACACAGCCTACTGTTGACTGTTCGATACTTGGCCTCAAGTAGCCTCAGAGATGTTGACTGTTGACCATCGATTTCATATCTGTCACTTATGTAATTGAGTGCAAACTGTGCACCGTGTTTAATTCAATTGGCATTGGGATGGCTGAGAGCCGGTCATGCCCTTTGGCTACGTTTGAATGTGTGACCCGTTGCCTGTCTCTGTAACTCTGCAGGGTTCGGGATGGAGGCCACATTGCTCCTGGTGGTTGGCTACTCTCACAGCAAAGGAGTGGCCATCTCTTTCCTGGTGCTAGCAGTGGGTTTCAGTGGATTTGCCATATCAGGTTAGTAGCAGTAGAACATACTGTGAAAGCAGTGGCGTTTTTCAGTAGCTCGTTGCTTTCTTTTTCAAGATAATATGATCGTAATGGTACCCACTTCCTCTCTATTTTCAAGAAAAATAACCAATCAGAGTTCGATCAAATGTTCCTCTTTTTTTCTGTGTTTCACCGCAAGGAAATGCATTGCTACTCTGCCATTAGAGTGGAGGTTTTGTATAGCGGTATAATGCTTTACTACTGAAAGGATCCAGTTACATCTCTCACTGTGGGTGTGACATTTACTCCAGAACAGATCTCTGGTTGTGAGTCAGAAACCTGCTGGCTGTCTCTCGCCTGTTGTTCTTGGGCGTCTCCTGGCGTGTTTAATAATTCAGTGTTAGATGTCTCGGGGGATAGACCAGCCATGGAGCAGGCTCGCTGATGCAGCAGTTGGTGTGGGGGAGGAGTAGGAATGAGTGCGCTCTTGTTTCCTCTTTCTTACAATACGATGGGTACATTTAGTAGGGCTTTCTCTTGAGTATAATACTTACTACAATGCGATAGGTACATTTAGAAGGTACATTTATCTTTAAAAATAAATACTTGCAGGTAGGCTATTACGAATGCGTACATTTAGTAGGGCTGTTTACATCTTAAATAAAAGAGCTACTGGTATGGCTATTACATGTTATTGTATTGTATCCCTCTTTTTTTTGAACAGATATTAAAATTGTGTCAGTTGTCAATTAAATATAGAAGCATATTCATGAAAATATTCACAAAAAAAGAAAAATAAGCTGGAAGCATATATAAAACCATAACATGTATATAAAAAACAATAAGGATGTCAACAAAGAACAGTTCAATATGTAATATTTGTGGCCTGCTAACTTCCTTAATGAACAGATATTGTGTATGAAGGGCATCGTCTCCAATTGTAAATTCTAATTTGCAATAGGATTTATGATATTAGAGGAACAAATTATAAATATGAAAATAAGAGTTTGCCTTCTATGCTTTTGCTGTGTTAGGTTTCAATGTGAACCACTTGGATATCGCTCCCCGCTATGCTAGTATCCTCATGGGCATTTCTAATGGCGTCGGCACTCTTTCTGGGATGGTGTGTCCAATTATTGTTGGCACCATGACAAAAAACAAGGTACGGTTTGTCTATGTGACCAATGAGTGCAATACATGTCTGTCTGTTGGATGTTTTGTGATGTGGTCAGAGAGAGACAGTATATAAATAATATTAATAATATATAACAATATATAACAAATTGATTGGACAGTTAAGTACTACTTATGTAACACCTTATCAGTAAGACAGTTTCCTCCTATAGTGGCTATAATGGGTACCGTCAGTCAACAACACTTTGTTCCTCCAGACCCGCGAGGAGTGGCAGTACGTGTTCCTCATCGCCTCCCTGGTGCATTATGGGGGCGTGGTGTTCTACGGGCTCTTTGCGTCGGGGGAGAAGCAGCCGTGGGCCGACCCGGAGCTGACCAGCGAGGAGAAGTGCGGCTTCATCGACGAAGACGAGCTGGCGGAGGAGACAGGGGGACATCAGCCAGGGTTACGGCGCGCTGGGCGCCCCGGCCTAAGACGTACGGCGCCACCACGCAGGTGAACGGCGGCTGGGCCTCGGGATGGGAGAAGACCGAGGAGTACGTCCAGGAGGAGGCGGCCGGGGGGGGGTCCTACGGGTATAGGCAGGAGCAGGGCTACTCCTAAACGCCACACACACACACACACGCACACACATGCACCCACACACTGTCTCACACAGACAGACAGACACACACACACACACACACACACACACACACACACACACACACATAGACGCACACACACATACTCTCTCACACACACACACACACACACATGCACACACACACACACACACACACACACATACAAACACACGCTCACATGCACACATAAACACGCACACACACACACGCACACACTCACACACACACACACACACACACACACACCATCCACTGAAAACATATGTAGACTTATTTTGCTCATAGTGGATCATTCAGTGGCTAAAAAGATCTGTTAACAAACAAGAAATGTTTAAAAAGAATTGCAATCCATTGTTGTATGTTTGCACAAACTAAAGCATAAATGAGAAAAAGAAGAAAAAATATTTATGGTTCATGGAAAAAAATAAATAAACGTAACCAAATTGAATAGAGGTGTAACACATATCAAATTGGCAGGCTAGCTGTATTAGTAGACATATGGATTATAGATATTCTTGTTTGGCGTGCAGTTGTGTATAACCATGTGGGGACACGTTCAACTCATCAGCAGGAGGTTTCAGATCGCGCTGAAGCCTCCAGGGATCATTTCAGTCCGTACAGCTGACCCCTGTGTTACTTCTTACCAGTTGTTCCCAAGACAGCACAACTTTTCACCGGAAGCCCTCAGTAAAGCAAACGCTCCATTGACATGAGTTATACTGTACTGCTACTAAATGCACTGAGGTGATGTGTTGTTTCAATGCACAATGCTTTGTTCTGTTTCATCGTGAGCTTGTGTGTTTGTTCAGTTGCCCTTAACACGTAAGTGACCTAGCATGATGACGCTGACTTCATGAGAGTAAAATGTACCCTTGAGATACGCTGTGACCGTCATTTTGGCTAACATGCATGGAAGGGAAAATGTTCAGATTGGAATCAAATGTTTGTTATTTGTGATTTGTTGTGTAACCCATTACCTCGTTTTGAAAGCATTTGAGACTGCAATTTAACCAGTTGCAGTCTATCACATTTTATCTGTAAAGTGCCGGAGTTAAGCCATTCTTTTGATTATAGTGTAGTTTTTAAGTCTTATTGCCATTTCAAATCAAATACTACCAAATGCTCCTAAAGAAATTCACTAATTATTTATTGTAAAAAATTATATTGATTGGAATTGAATTGATGAAATGAATAGATAGTGTAATGATATATATATATATATATATATATATATATATATATATATATATATATATATATATATATATATATATATAAATGCCTTAGGGTTTGAAAGACTGATGATATAGATTGATATGTGGCATTGTAGGGTTTTATCCAAGTCTTATAAGATAATGACAGATAACTGAACATTTATTTATGGAAAAATAAAAAAAGATTGTATAGGTATTTATAAAAAATAAATATTTGGGAACTAATTGAAAGAAAACGTTCTATTTAATGATAGTGGTTATATGTAGTAAATAATAAAACAAATAATTCCTAATTATATTTATGAAATTCTATGAATGACACGATGACCAGAGAAATATTACATGCTTTAGGTGTCATCCTGTCGATACTTTCGAGAACTATCATTGCAACAGTGAACCTGGCTCTTCAGCAGAAGCAAACACAATCATAGAGGCTCTTTTACTTCCTGATTCTGCACCAATAACAGGTCTCATGGGGACCAAGGCAACCAATCATGTCACTTCTCACGTGTCTGTGGAAGTCAGCACAATATAGATGTGTGTGAAATGTATTTATGCATGGAGCAATGTGTGAGTTTTTTATGTCCTTACCTTTTCATTTGACAATTGTTTTTGTCTTTTGTCACGCAAACTGTTACTGATGTGTGAATTTCTTTGCACAGTTAACCAAAGGGGAGTGTAAACTGGAGTGGGTTTGCGGGTCAGTGTTGTGTAGAGGTCTACAGAGGTTCCCTCTAGAGCGTCTAAAGAGTGGTGGACCATCAGTAGAAACCCTCTGCTCCAGGTGGCACCGGACATTACTCAGTGTACAAAGCAATAAATCCGTAGTAACAGCCACTGTCAAGTATCAAAATAACACCAAGACAGGAATTATGTAACAGCTTTTTTTGGTTCATGTATTTACTTTCAAGTTGTGATTTTGTGATAAGAAATGTAGAAAATAAACAAACAAATACTTGTAAAAAAAAAAAAAAAGTCTAAATATATATAGATATATATAGAGAGAGAACTATTAGTACTAGAGTCCAACGCAAACCTCTTTGACATGTGCAAAATGCAAGGAGTTTGTGAGAGGGCTGCTCACCAAATGAGAATGATAACCGCTCTGACTGAGAGACGGCCGCCTCCTAGTCTCCATGTCTCCATTGTTGTTCAGTACCCCCCCCCCCCCCCCACCTCGCTCCCTCACTCCCTTTCCTTCACATTCAACCATACTCTACACCCCCCCCCCCCCCACACACACATATATACACACACACACACACACTTCTATTCTCCTTGATCTCATTTTGAGTCTGATTGACGTGTGTGTTTTTGCGTCTGTGACTGGACTCCTGTTTTTCTCACCCCTCCCTAACCGACACCAACATGTACCCTGGCCAAAGGTGCTCTGGTCTGCTCCCATACTACTGTCACAATATTTCGTGGCGTTGTAAGGATTGTATGTTATTCTAAGTGATTGAACATTTCTTTTTGAAAAACGACAGATGTGCAACATGAAGTAACAGTTCAACTTTCCTGTTTTGTGCCTCTGAGTGAAGTGCCAGTGTGGTTCTATGGCTTCTTTTGCTGTGTAAGTTGAGAGGTTTGTTGATGTTAAAATGAAATACGCTATACCCTTTTTTTAAATATAAAAAAAAGTAACCACATTCAATGGTGTCAAGTGTTTTTTTGTTTTTTTAATAAAACACGCTAATCACTACTGTATTACAACTCACTAACATAACTCGCATAGCAGTTTGCATGGTTAGCATTTTGCATTTAGGTTTGGTCACAGCAGTACAGCAGTCATGCCCATATGCTAAATAGTCAAGCTAATTCAGCATTTCAATCTAACTAATCTAACTCACATTTTAATATTCAATCATACCAGGATACACTGTGCTAAGGCATACAGTACCTATACTAATACTTTACTTTACTATACTATACTGTACTATACTATACTGTATTGTACTATAGTATTGTACAGTACAGCTATAGTATATTAGGCTATATTATCGTATAGTATTAGTATTAGTACAGGGGGATGAGGGGAATTGGAAGAAAAGCGGTGGATAACAGGGTTATTGCTGTTGGTTTTTCTTACTAAGACACCCCAGCTGACCAAAGTTGCCAACCTTGATAGACTAGACTGTACACTGTTAAACTTTTCACTGTAAATTTACAGTAATCTACTGGCAGCAGCTTCGCCAGTAAACTACTGTAATTTTTACAGTATCTCACTGTATTTTAGAATTACAGTATATTACTGGAAATAAATCTACAGTTATTTGCTGTAAATTTACAACATGATACTGATGATATTTTACAGTAAATTACTGTATATTTACAGTATTTGAATCTACAGTATGTATCCTGTATTTAATGATAATTACAGAATGTTACTGTAATACTACTACTACTACTACTACTACTAATAATAATAATAATAATAATAATAATAATAATAATAAAGAAATGACAGCAAGACAATATTCATTTTGCAGTTCCTTTTCAAATATTTATTAAAATAAAAACAGTGCAACACAAGTAAAACTAGACATGAATAAACCTTAACTCCCTGTCTATTTTCTTTTCTTTGTTTTGTTCTTTCGAAAAGATTAACAATTTTTTATTTGAATTACAATGCATATGATATTTGGTAACTCACTGTGACAATTTTGTGTTTTGTGAGAAAGGAACATCAAACTGTTTTAATAAACCTGTAGCATCGGAAAGTGAACAGTAAACATTATGCAACAGTTTTTCTAAACATCTCGAATTCCAATAGTTTGAACACGGTTTCAGTCACTGAGTGAGTGAGTAAGTGAACACAGTGTTTAGATGAGTGGATGGGTGAGATAGGTGTGTGTGTGTGTGTGTGTGTGTGTGTGTGTGTGTGTGTGTAAGATCAGACAAAGTCCCACTTGAAGTCACTGATCTTTTTGATGAGTGTGCTGACATGCGGATTCACTGATGTTGACTTCTTTTGGACCATCTTGCCGCTCTTCTTGCTTACCTTCTCACTGCTTGCTTTTGTCCCCCTCTCAGGATTGATGTCAATGCAGCTTCTGAAAAACAATATAGAGAGACAAAAATATTTTTCTTTGAGGTGATATCAGTCTATGAATGCGACATATCAATTAAGAGCATGTTCAGTACAATGTAGTGATGCAAAATGTTGAACCATGTTAAAAAGAAGGAGTAATGGCCATATTATTCGAGGCTGTAGTTTTGTTTGTAGTTGCTGTTCTTGTGTCAGGGGCACCATTGGCTATCACTACAGGTTATTAGACAATGGTGTTGTGTGAAGAAAAGTTAATCATGTCAAGCTCTGTGGTACAGTATATGTGAAAAAGAAGCTACCTCTGAATGAATTCCAGCGTGCACGCTGTGTTGATACTGAAGGTTGAAGTTGTAGAAGGAGGAGAAGAGTACAGCAAGGCCAAGCACGAAGGATGTTCCTTCACATAGCACCTCTTTTTCTATGCTCAACATCCAACTTTGGTTTGTCTGTGTCATTGGACCTAAGAAAAAGATTACAAGTTAGAAACAGTTAACAGAAATCACAAAAATAATGGAATCAATCTGTATGTAAATCTGTATGTTTGAAAAAAATAACCTCATGGTGACGTGTCAGTTAAGTAATTTAATTTGGTTTGTGTTTGTTTCTTTGCTCTGTGAGATATTAGAAGTTATTATTTCCAGCCAAATTTATTATAAAATTGGCCTTAATGACAAATGCACTTAAATATTCAATTGGCAATGGCTGAGTTTGTTTGTTGTATAGAGCACAATTACTTAAGAGGTAAGAGGCAAGTAATAGGGCATCCTGTCAAACTTACATGTTTTTTTTTAATTTTTATTTATTTGGTTTTTTTGTGTTTTTTTATTTTTTTATTTTTTTTTGTTAAACTTACATGTGTAAGCTTTACTTAACAAACTTACTTAGCAAACTATAAGTATAGCTGTCAATATTTTATTCACATTCAAAATCAGATACTGTACTTACCAGCCACAATCAAACGTGGTGTGTCAGGCAGTGTGACAGTCAACTGCACAATGGCTGGTGTGGCAGACACCTTAAAAAAAGCACAAAAACAAAATGAATTATTAGACCTTGCAGATACATGTTGATTGACAATGAATGGACTGGAATTTTAGAACAATGGAAAAGACCCTGTGTAAAGAAAGAAGAAAATGTCTAACTATAATATTGTTAAAACTAATAATAATAATAATCTTACATCAGTTTGGATGATGAGGGCATCCAACGGCTCCTTGAAGTGTGCCATTAGAACCTGAAGGATATTTGGAACAGTCACACTGCAGTCAGTGCTAATTTTAGCTAACTAGAACATTACAAATACGAACATTTTAGTGGCTCTTTTTATCCATGTGGAAACAGGCACACAAAGCACTATAGGTTAGACTTGCTACAGTACGTTACTACATTATCTTCCAGCAAAACCAACACTGTTGTTTTAATGTGAATATAAATTGAGACAAAATGCTGATATGCTCTCATTTTAGCTAGCTTGCAAAAATGAACATTTTCGACACCTTTGTTCTAACACTGTTCTAAATGACAGAAAATACAACTTGAGAAATCCTCAAATCCTCAGAAAAAAAGGTAAATTAATGTTAACTTACTCAGTGGAGGACGTCAGACAGCTCTGGACATCTGTGACAAAGGGCTGAGCAGGTTGTCCTGTGACTGTGCCTTCGTGGTGACAGAGACTGGCTGGCAAACTTGCACCAAAATTGAAATCAACCAAAATAAAACACAATCTGCAAAAACAAACTTTTTCCAGATAATAAAAAGGTTGCTATGTCAGTTGATTTTCAAATGTTAGTTCCCACACTTTTCACCTTCCCATGATGCTCTGCTGTTTACAGTAAAGTTTACAGTATAATCCTGTAAAAAATGGCATTCTCTTAAAGTGCTGTAATTTGCTGTAATCACATTTTTTTTCTCCCAGATTGCATTGCAGTTTACAGTATTATACTGTATGACAGTAATACAGTAAAATACTGTTCAGATTTCACTGTAAATTTACATCAAAAGTTTACAGTGTATATAATAGACTTGACTGTTCTGTATTGTACTGTACCCTACTATGCTATGCTATATGATACTGTACTGCACTGTACTGTAATATACTGTACTGTAGTATACTGTACTATACTGTACTATACTATGGCATTTTTCATGCTAAAGAGGCAGTAGCGGCACCAGTGTGTCCTGTCTGCCTAGCCATGCGCTCCAGGAATGGTGTAGTTAATGGCAGCTCTCCTCCCCCAGCTGGTGAATCAATATGGTTAGTCCCCTGTGTTGGGCTGGGCCTATTGACCCACCTAACCTCCTAATGGAGATGAGAAGGAGGGATAGCACTTATTGGGCTATTTGGAGAAAACCTACTCCGCTTTCTTACGTTGCACCGAGCAGCGTGTTTGGTACAAAAAATAAGTATATTTGTGTGTGTGTGTGTGTGTGTGTGTGTGTGCGTGCGTGCGTCCGTGCCTGCATGCGTGCACGTGTCTCAGATGTGCAGCCTTAAGACCGAGTATCTTGTCGTGCATCAGCTCATTGCTTGTGTTAATTTGACAGGCTCAATAAATGTGTCACCGGCTGCCCAGGATGTATGTGCTCACAGCCAAGCAGCCGGAACCGTCCCCTAGCCCCAGAGCGAGCGGGGAGCTGACCCCTCACCTCCAGCAGCCATTAGTCCACCTCACAGCTCAACTACACGCTGCTTAGTACTCTCTCTATGGAACCAATAACCGCCTTTATTTAGCTTGTGTGTATGTGTGTGTGTGTGTGTGTGTGTGTGTGTGCATATGTGTGTCAAACTGAAATGAAATCTCAATTAGTACTTTAAATATTTGCTTGACTTTTCATTTATGTCTCATCAGAAATACGCATGATTGTGCGTCTGTGTGTGTGTGTGTGAGTGTCAGCACCGGTGCTAAATTGGGTGAACGTGTGCGCATACGCTCAGCATCTTATGTGGCTGTTCTGGTGTGTGTGTGTGGGGGGTGGGGGGTGGGGGGGGCAGGTGTGGGAGAGGCACCAGAGGAGGCACGGAGAAGGAGATTGAAAATGGACGCCAAAATCAGTCTTTAATGACTTGGGGGTGGGGGGGTGGGGGGGGGGTTGTACTGGAGCCCCCCATGAGACAACATGTGAGCCATAAACAAGCTGCTGATTTGCACACAGAGCCTGCAGCACGCCCACACACACACACACACACACATGAACACACACACACACACACACACACACACACAAGACCACTATGAGCCCACCGTTTCCATGTAACTATTGTTTCAGACCTGATATACTCATGACATTCATCACAGTTCAAATTGAAACAGGAACGCATTATCGTTAATAATGCGAGACGTTCGGCTATTCTTGCAGAGCCAGAGAAATGACCCCCCCCCCCCCCACACACACACACACACACACACACACACATCCCACCTCCCCCCCCCCCCGCCCCCCCACACACTGCCAAATCTCATGAATTATCCAGAAGTCACGTTTTACTGATTTGCCCTTGCTGTATTTAAAGACTATTTGAGAAGTGTGTTTTCTTCTAAGTAAAGAATACAGCGACACAGCCGAGCTCTGGCGTTGTTGCTGTTCTTTGTGTCTAGGATTATAGAAATCCTCAGCATAGACAGACAGGTTTTTTTTTGTGTGTGTGTGGCGTGGATCACGCACACCGACACGTGAGCCTCTTCCCCACCATACCCAATGAAGAATCAGTACGTCATAAGACAATGGGAGTGTTCAGTGACCTAAACATTGTACATAGATATAGAGAATATAGAGAATACGGCCGATACCCGGGCGACACCAGCTTGCCTTTAAACGTGGAAAGATCCCCCTGCCTCTATGTGGTGCATTTCTACAGTCTCACATCACCATCACTGAGCCTTTGGGTGACTTTCTGCTCAGGGGAACAGAATCAGTTCCTATTGGCTCGTGGTAAACTGCAGGATCCACCTCCGCCGCGAACGGCGCGCCGCGATTGGTGGGACGTGCACACCTTGGACCGCACCATGGGGCTGGTATATATTTAGAAGTTCTTCACCTTCAACGGATCGCACAGACAGGAAGTGCGTCACACTGTACGCCGGCGTCAGGGGGGGGGGGGGGTGTGGCAAACTATTGTTTGGAAATACCCCCCAAAAATAATAAAGCTTATGATTCATTCACGCCATCGCAACATGTTTCATTAACCAACAACAAGATGTTAAATGAAAACGATGTGAACAGACATACAGATACAAAAGCTGAGTACAGATACACAGAAAAACCATCCCTGTTTTAGTATGACATCCTTTTTATTCCTTTTTCAGCTGGACATAGAAATATGCTTGTATGGCGGGTTTAAAAAAAAAAAAAAAAACTGTAAATGCTGGCATAAACAAAGACAGAGAGAGGGTGGGAGATAGATAGAGAGAGAGAGAGAGAGAGAGAGAGAGAGAGAGAGAGAGAGAGAGAGAGAGAGAGAGAGAGAGAGAGAGAGATGAAAGAGAGATATGATGCTTTCACGTGGATGAAAGAAGTGAATATCGAGCATTTGGCCATCAAGGACGCTGGCTCTATAAGCCAGGGGAAGAGAGCCTCTATTATTCCATGGAAACACACAAGGTAGAAGCAGGGAGACGTCATGTTGTGCCTGGTCTATTAATGCAGCTTGAGCACACACATGCTATTTGTAGAGAGGTCTCTCTCTCTCTCCCTCTCTCTCTCTCTCTCTCTCTCTCTCTCTCTCTCTCTCTCTCGCTGTGTGTGTGTGTGTGTGTGTGTATAAGTGCCTGTGTGTTGCATGTGTGTTTGTGTTCCTTATTCAGGCTTCCCTCTTTATGCCCTACCACCAGATGGGAGCTGGCGAGGGGTATGTGGTGTGGCGTGTGTGTGTGAGAGAGAGAGAGTGAGAGTGAGAGAGAGAGAGAGAGTGAGAGAAGAGGGGGCAGAAACCCCTGCATTAGGCCTCCTTTTGTTCCTCTGCCTGACACTGATGGCTTCACAGTGGGGTGACACTCATACTCCAAATCTCATTAAAAAGTAGGAGATGGGAGAGTGGGCATGGCCTTCAAAAGGGCTAGGATATCTATAAATACTATTCATTATGATTTCTATTATTTGAGATGTAATAACATTTCTCAGACGAAAGGTTTTTTGTCTAATCCAAATACAAGAAATCTTTTGGATGGTATTTTGTCTATTTTCTCTATCCAATATCTCTCTCTTGCTCTCTCTCTCTCTCTCTCTCTGGCCTCTCTCGCCCTTCTGTTCACTACCTCCCTGTATACTTCTATTGATTTCTTGTTGTTCCCCCTCCTTGTCCATCTGATTTCATTGGTCACAGAGATGTGACACGTCTGATAGAGAGGTGTCCGAGAAGCCGTCCTATGGTCTTGATCCACTGCGTTACACAGCGTCAACATATATAAAAATAGATTATCATTAAGATAGCTATGTAATAATGTTAACATGTGTGACAGTCAAGCCAGTTGCCTATTTACTTTTTTGGTTTTCTAAATACATTCTTGATTTCACTTGAATAGATAGGGCAAGATATACATTTGGATAAAGATGTTTGTACACATGGTGGAATTTGGATCGACATTTAACTGCTATTTGTTTTAAATGAACATGTACACAAAATGAATAGCTATCATCAAGGAAGGAATACAATTGTAAAATGGCTGTGCTTGAATCAAGGGGTCTACAGCAATCTTCTATTGATCAAAACACGATTAGCGCTTATTTCTCATATAAACCAGACCCTCTTTACACCCTGTAATTTTCTCACCAGGGTAAGTAATTGCATTACAATTAGTAGGCCTATACTCACTCAATACATCACAAGCTCTTCAATTGAATAAATTACCTGTATTCACATAAAGTTTGTTAATAATAGGCTTTAATGGTTGTATTGACCCTAGCCTATTCAAAGGTTAAGGGACACTTAGCTGAGGAGAAAAGCGGGATGTGGGGGATAGAGTACACACGCGCACACACACACACACACACGCACACACACACACACACACACACACACACACACACACACATATAACAAACAGTGTCCAGCATACACAACCAAGACAAGCAGTTGGATATTTGAGGAACAGCGATTGCCAAAATAATGGAGCCTTCATATTAGGGCTGGGAGATAAATGTATTATTACAAGAATAATGGGGAATTTGAAATATCGATTAATATCATGATATGCAAACTAAAAATGCCATTCTAACCAATCTAACTGAGGGTCATTACGTTAATGTGGAGATTTAAAGTATGGTATCACTAATGTTTTCAAACATCACATCCTTATCATTGTATGGGCATACCTTCTCATCGTAATTAATTCGTTTTAGACTATAAAACTGGTGTTATAGTTTAAAAGTTTGTATGATAAGTCTTCATTTCCTGACGATACATTGTCCCCTGTCGCAGCAATATTTATTTTGATAGCAAATCTAAATCCTTAATTTTTATCTTTATTTTGAAAGGCACATCTATGTGACATTTGAGAAGCAGATGCAGCTCAGTATGAAGAAGAGCAGAGTGGACACTGTCACATCATTTACAAATGGAGTCTGCCACCAAGAATACCACAAATGTCATGTCTTTATTCTTTATTCTTTCTCGTTCTATTCATCCCTTTAGTTGGAGCGGTTATCAAAGTGTTGCGATGCCTGTTTCTTCTGCTTCTGAGTGGTTCACTCCCTGCTGCTGTCAGACCCCTGCATGGTGACTCACACACTGCAGAGAGACCCGAGGTCTGGGGGACCAGGGATGACTCACACACACACACACACACACACACACACACACACACACCTCATGGTGTCTTTCTAACACTGCAACAACAAACATTTTTCACACGATGTCGGTTGCACAGTCAAACACACACACACACACACACACACATACACACACACACATAAATTCAAATGAACACACTCAATAGGCACCATGAATGTAAACACCCACACGCTCCCTTTTTTCATCACATACATGTACAGTAAGTGTGTATACGTCTCTATGTAGTATTTATATAGAGTGGATTATGTACATACATGTACAGTACGTCTCTATGTCTAGTATTTATATAGAGTGGATTTTGTACATACATGTACAGTATTTGCGTATACGTCTCTGTCTAGTATTTATATAGAGTGGATATTTTACATACATGTACAGTATGTGTGTATACTTCAGTAATTACGTGTATACGTAAGTATTTATATAGTTTATATCGAGTGGATAATGCTGTGGCACATTCAATATTTTTCCTGTCCTTAACAAAGATGTTTTTTTCGTTTTATTCTATTGTGCACGTTTTGTAAAACTGAGATGGTTGCTATGGTGACTTGTGTGAAAAGGTATGATTGTCAAGTTGTAGGATCATCGTATGGTCCTTCTGTCTGAATAGATAGGATAGATAAGATATCGCTCTTTCTCTCCCTACTTATCAACCTACATCCCTCTAACTATCTCTGTCTGAATAGATAGGGCAAGCTATCTCTCTGTCTCCCATACTTACCTACCTACATCACTACCTCTCTCTTTGTCTGTCTGTCTGTCTGTCTGTCTGAATAGGGCATATATATCTCTCCCTCCTTACCTACATCCCTCTCTCTCTCACTCTGTATCTCTTTCTGTCTGTCCGTCTATCCATCCATCCATCTATCCATCCATCCATCCATCCATCTATCATCTATCATCTATCTATCTATCTATCTATCTATCTATCTATCTATCTATCTATCTATCTATCTATCTATCTATCTATCTATCTATCTATCTATCTATCTATCTATCTATCATCTATCTATCTATCTATCTATCTATCTATCTATCTATCTATCTATCTATCTATCTATCTATCTATCTATCTATCTATCTATCTATCTATCTATCTGGCTATCTACCTATGTCTCTGTGTCTCTGTCTCTATCTCTCTATGAATCTAAGCCAGTCTTCAGCCATGGCCTGAGAGGGGTTGTGATGGTGGCGGTGTTGACAGGAGGTTAAGCGACTGGCCGGTGGTAACACAGCTCGTCTGAGCACTCCATCACCTCATAATGTCATTACAGTGGCACTCCATTGCTTCCACTCTCTCCTTGTAATCTTGTTAAGATGCCAGCGATTGGAATCACAGTGACAGGGAGAGAAATGTCAGCAGGTCTCCACTGCTCCTCTCCTCCCTCTCCCTCTCTAGCTATCACTCTCCGTCTGTCCGTCTTTCCGTCAGTCTGTCTGCCTGACTGTCGGACTGACCGTCTTTCCTTCCATCCGGCTGACAGCCTGTCACAGTCAGGCTGTCTGTCTGACTGTCCATTTGTCTGTCTGACAGTCTGTCTATCTGTCAGGAGCCTGTCTGACTGTCTGTCTGTCGATCTGTCTGACTGACTGTCTTTCCTCTGGAGTCTGTCTGGCTGTCTTTCCTTCCGTCCGTCTGACAGTCTGTCACAGTCAGGCTGTCTGTCTGACTGTCCGTCTGTCTATCTGTCAGGAGTCTGTCTGACTGACTGTCTGTCGATCTGTCTGACTGACTGTCTTTCCTTCCGTCTGTCTGACACAGTCTGTCACAGTCTGTCTGTCTGACAGTCTGTTTACCAGTCTGGAGTCTGTCTGGCTGTCTTTCCTTCCTTTCTGACAGTCTGTCCGTCTGTCTGATTGACTGACAGTGAGTGTGTCTCATTAGGGAGCCAAGCCTTTCATTTCTGTCTGAACTTCGAAGCATTAATTAAAAGCATTCAGTCTTTGTTGGGTAACCATGGCTACCAAGTCACAGCAGTACTGTAATGCTTTGTATTAAAACAAAGACCTGTGTTGTTTTGTATCCTAGGAGCACTAAACAAAAACGGCAGTGACCTTTGACTTGAAATGTTGGGGTCACAAAAAATAAATAAATTAGCTACATGATAATACCTCCCTCTTCACACTTTATGGAAACGGTCTCATTATTATTTTAGACAAGTGTGGTGTTGGTAAGTTAAGTTGGTAAGCAAGTAGCTTTATCTCCCCCTGCTGTCTGCGTTTAACACTGCAGTTTCATAGACAATCAGCTGGGGTATAAATTCGATCATTGTTATTATGACCATATCCCAAATCAGCTTTCTAATTCCCATCAAAACAAGGCGATGAGATCTTGTAGGAAGACATAGGCTAGTTGCAAACCGGATATGTCGACTCAGGACAGAATTGCCAAATGATCTCATCAGTTACGATGTGACATGATAACAGATGTTTCCATTACTAATTGACTGGATTGAATAACCCCCCCATTACATCTACATCTACAATGATTTCATATTTCAGCGTCAATCTTGAGTGCTTTCTAGATTTAAGTCCACCTCCATCTTCGGCCTGCCAGACGGTGGTAGCCTTAATTTGTCAGTGGGTCTGCCTGACACTATACTCAGTCATTTAGAAAGCCCCCTTGCAGCCACCATGGGCTTGCATCCCTGCTATATAATAGGCATTACACATTTCTCCATGACGCATTTCTTCATAAGGCGATTACCAACAAGGACAGCAAAAAGTGAGAAGTTGTTCTCATCCATTTTCTGCATCTTGTGAGTATAACATTCTTCCCTTACAGCATTAATAACGAGAGAGACGTGCATATGTAATAGTATAGCCACGGAGAGGTCATTGGTAAATGTCTATATTTCCACATTGCATGTCGATATCCATCAGCGTATACAAGGCCGGAGTGGAAAACACAATTAACGCTGTGCAGCCAGCTTGCTCCAGCTCAAAAACCCAACATCCATCCGGCCTAATCTGACACACTCCGACATGTCCCTAATGAGGGTGTGGCCGGCCGCTGGCTCAGGGGTCCTTGTGACCCAGGGGACCAATTTGAGTGCTGCACAGCACATGGTGTCCGCTTGGGAATCGCTCCTCCTCCTCCTCCTCCTCCTCCTCCTCCTCCTCCTCCTCCTCCTCCTCCTCCTCCTCCTCCTCCTCCTCCTCCTCCTCCCACAAGTGAAGTGCACGAGGGGGGGGGGGGGGAATGGAGATGGAGCTGGTTGCCCCGGCAACCGGTGATGCCATCTGGCGGGGGTCCTGTGTGCTGATCCGTGTCGTGTTGTCGCGAGGCGTTGTGTTAACCCGCCCCGGTCTACGCCGTTGTTATGACAGCGGGGCCTGACGTCCGGATGAGAGGATGGGGGGGTGGGGGGGGCGTTTAAGTGGAGATAGATGGCGATTGTGACAGAAATGTCTGAAGCGTGAAGGAAACACAACCCCGGGATTTGAGGCACTTTCAAATGTCCATATTTCATCGTTAATCCTCGTGTCGCTGTCCGTAAAACAACCGTAAAGTGTTAGTTACCTTGTAAAAAAAAGAAAAAAAAAGGTTAAATAAATAAATAAACAAAGCTAATAAAAAGCCACTTTTATGAGCCTACTTATTTGGCTTCCTTTGTAAAAACAACCCCTCTCTGTGTCCCAGGTGCTGGAGGACTAGTCATACACACTGCAGGTGGCAGTGTGTGTGGATAATTGTTACGTTGGGTTTTAACGGCTCTGTAAAACATCACCAGTGTGTCCACAGTAAAAAGCGCTCGCAAGATCAGCTCTCACAAGCAGGATGGGATTCACACACACCGTCTGCTGTCCATTCTGCCACAAGCGGGAAAATTCACCATCCTTTTTTCTCAAAATGTTCATTCAGATTGGCTCAAGTAAATATACACAGCCCCACACACACACACTTCAACAATACCAATAGACACACACAAGAACAATACCAATAGGATATAGACACACATACACATGAACAATACCAATAGACACACACATGAACAATACCAATAGACACACACACAAGAACAATACGAATAGGATATACACTCACATGAACAATACCAATAGACACACACACAAGAACAATACGAATAGGATATACACACACATGAACAATACCAATAGACACACACATGAACAATACCAATAGACACACACACAAGAACAATACGAATAGGATATACACACACATGAACAATACCAATAGACACACACATGAACAATACCAATAGACACACACACAAGAACAATACGAATAGGATATACACACACATGAACAATACCAATAGACACACACATGAACAATACCAATAGACACACACACAAGAACAATACGAATAGGATATACACACACATGAACAATACCAATAGACACACACATGAACAATACCAATAGACACACACACAAGAACAATACGAATAGGATATACACACACATGAACAATACCAATAGACACACACATGAACAATACCAATAGACACACACACAAGAACAATACGAATAGGATATACACACACATGAACAATAACAATAGGATATGCACACACACATTAACACTACTAATAGGATATATACACACACCTACCAATAGGACATAGACACACACACATGTACAATACCAACAGGATACACACACATGAACAATAGGATATATATATATATATATATATATATATATATATATATATATATATATATATATATATATATATATATATATATATATATATATACACACACACACACACACACACACATGAACAATAACAATAGGATACATGAACAACACCAATAGAATAAAGACACACACACACACACACACACACACACACACACACACACACACACACACACACACACACACACACGAACAACACTAATCGGATATAGGGTTGCATATAATCCACTGTGAGCCAGAAGGTTTTAGTCATGAAGAAAGAGGGGAGTGATTGTGATCCCCTGGGAAATGACTGCAGATTAAACTGCAATTTCACCTGGGACTACACACACACACACACACACACACACACACACACACACACACACACACACACGCCTGCCTCACTTCCTACCAGATGGATGGAGCGCCTGGAGCTGTCTTTATGAGGCTACTACCACCAACTGGCTGCCATACCTTTATGAAAAGTGATTAAAACCCGCGACAGCCTAGAAGCTAAAACAGAGTATTAATGTCTCAGAAAAATCATTTCCCCAAAGAAATTAGATATTAGCTTTTCGAGAGTGGCTAATTTATCATGTCAGAAAGGAACATATCCAGTTACTTTATTTATATATTTTTTATAAATAATATTTAATAATAGGCTACTAATAATACCAACATGTTTTAATGTTTTGTAAGCCTATTTTGCAGGCTTATTCCGTTCACATTGACACGTCATGAGAAAAATCATGACGTAGTCGACATGAGCTATAAGCATATCCGCGAAATTAATTATTAGGCCTATTACTGCAATAGTAGGACTATATATCTAATTATTATTAGGTTACATATTATTAATACTATTATAATATTATTAAATCATCTATTTCAAGTGTCTCAGGAAGTGGACACAAAGTGTTTCTAGGCCTAACGTTTGAAGTGAACGCAACGGTTCTTCTCGGTCGCGTGAACAACGAAGACTAAAAAAGACTCGGCACGACGTCGGCCCGAAGTACAGCAGCCGACACCTCAGGCTCTCTTGCGTGGAAAATGGACACCGACGGTGTGTATGGGTGTAGCTTTAGAGAAGTCAAGGTGGCTACCTCCTCCTCCTTCTCCTCCTCCTTCTCCTCCTCCTGTTCCTCCTCCTGTTCCTCCTCTGTGTGCTCCTCAGGGAGGCGTCCTGTGGGAGATGCTAGCTTGGTTTCTCTGGGCGGTGGTGGTGGCTGTTGGTCCCGTCGCTGCTCCCTGTTGAACTGCGCTGTTTCCGCGTCCCACCATTAGGTAAGTACATATTTAGTTCAGTTGTTCAGTTGTTACTATTTAGAGGAGCTGTACCAATGGTGTGAATAACTTTTATTTATTTTGTATTCTTTTATCGTGTGGATTTTGGGGGGATTTCACTTCCAATAAAATGCAAAAGAAAAGTACAAAAGTAAAAGTTTTTTTTTTTGGGGGAATTCAGTGGAGTTATCTACAACAAAACCAGATGAGCCCATGTATCTATCTCTGTCTAATTCTGTTTTAGTATAACATAAAACAACACACATTACATGTAAGTTATCATGACCATAAACTTTATGCTCACAGAACTTCAAGCATAATCATGTTGTACGCATTGATGAGTTGGGCTGCAGCAGCTATAAAATACAGCATATTAATATTAATAATAATAATACAGTATATTCAAGAAGGTAAAGTTATGACCATAAATAAACGTAATTAACGCATGACAACATCCACGAATTTTTCAAGACACAAGGAAAGTGAAGCAAGGACGGCGTGACCTAATGTACAGAGGAGTTATTGCTCCATTCAACCTAACTTATAACATGTAACCTGTCACTTCTTTTATTTCCATGTTATTAAATGGATTCACATTTCCTTTTTTTTCCTTTGGTGTAAGAAGACAGTAGTTTTCCTCTCTCCATGTGTGTTTCTATTCAGGGCACGTGGTAGACAGCATCGGGAGATAGACCTGCGCCATGCTCTTTATTTAGTCTAGCAGCGACGGAGGGGAAGCCAGGGAGGGGGTGTGGCGGTCCATCTATAGCTGAAACATATTATAGCTCCCATGTATGCTTCTTGTCCGTCCGTTAGAGAGACTAACTCTTACACACACACAGGCCTATCCATACACATATACAGTAACGTACATTTACATAGCATGTTCTGCGGTGGCGGGACACGTCAGGTGGCTCTGCTGGTGCTGATGCAGGGCTTCGGTCCGTGCTGCTGGAGCATCGACCCTGATGTTCAGTGAACGGTTTATTTAATCTCGACACTGGTGGATGTTACACAGACTCAGAGGTAAAATACAGAAAGCAAAAGAAAGCGTGCAGGTTGTTAACAGCTTGTCCACCGATTGGATTTCACATGGTATGAATGTATCTGCTTTCAACCATAAAGCCTTCATTCTGATATTCCTACTTGTACTTCTTATATCTGTAGGCCTACTTCTACTTATTATATATGGTGCACATGTGTTGGCATCATAATTTGACTGTTGACAGATAGACAGTTTACATATTTCTTTTTCTAAAAACTTTGTAATAGTCCTCAGGCACCAAAACGTGCAACAAAATGAAAGGCTTTGATTTTCCTCCCCAAGTATACATTTAGGTATGGTATGCAGGTATGGGCCTGTACATACGTGCATCCATGCGTGTGTGTTTATGTCTGAGTGTGTGTGTGTGCTTCTGTGCGTGTGTGCTTCTGTGTGTGTATGTGTGTGTGTGTGTGTGCTTCTGTGTGTGTGTGTGTGTGTGTGTGTGTGTGTGTATGTGCGTCTGTGTTTGTGTGTGTGTGTGTGTGTGTGTGGGGGAAAGTGTGTTTCAGGAGGACGTGTATGTGTGCACTTTGTTATTTGCTGATATGGATATTTGGCTGTGCAGCGTTATAAAGGGTCCTAGTGTCTAAAAGCTAAGCCACCCAGTAACCTTTGCCTTCACTTCCCAGCAGAGTTGTGCTGTAGTGCAGGTGTGAAAATAGCACCTGTGTGTTTTGTTAGAGGAAGAGGGCTCTCATGTCCTGCTGGTCAACGTGTAAACCAGCCTCGTACCCTCTCCCATATACCTGGTCTCCTTACCCAGTGTACACAAGGTGTTTACAATAGAGCCTATTCAACAAGCACATTCAGAAGGATGCCGCCAAAATAAAAGCCCTTGGTGGGCCTGAAACATGGTCGTGCTGACAAGCGGAGCCTGTTTCTGTGAGCTGTATGCGTTACCCACTCACACTCAATATTTACCACCACCCCAAAAATGAGAGCTGACATAGGAATTTCAGCAAGGACAGAGGGAAAACTTAATCAATCATAAGAAAATATTTTTTGACAATAACTTGCCACATTTATCTCAAGCTGGTTCCATACGACTAGTAGCATACAAGCTAGCTCTCTAGGCTACGCGCACATGTGTCTCCCAGGTGTCCGGGAGACACCGAAGACATAGCACATGCATTGGCGCAGAGCCACGACACGGCTCTTCCACGGAAGAGCCGACCATGCAGTCATCCAGCGGTAGACTCACAAATTAGCTCCTGTCTTGTTGTTGCCCAGCGATGCGTTGCTGGCGATGTGGCATTAATAGCACCTGATTAGCAGTGAGCTATTACCGGCAGCCGGAGCGTGTCTCTGCGGGGGACTGTTCTTTACGATAGAGGCTGATCCGGGTAGGCCCACAGGACAACTGAACTGTGCCGCAGCAGCAGCACCCCACCAGCCTTTCGACCCACATGTTGTTCACTCCTACCCGCAGTCACAATGAGTCACTCCTTTGAGGAACGAAGCCGTGTGTTGTCTACTTTGAGCACACAATAACACCGGTAATGTCTGTTTTTGTTTTTTATTCTTTCACTCATCCGTGACTTGGATTAGGTTTGCTGTACGAGCATTTAGGGTTTTGTAATTTGCTGTGTGGAAAGCGACCTCCCGCCCCCCAACATGAAGACTTATGTTGACACTATTACTCCTTCCCCTTCATAGTCTACTTCAGTAAATAAGCTGTGATCTTTAGGCATCTCCTGAAGTTGTTTGTTTACACTGTACACCGTACGCTGTACACTACTGTACCGGGTGTGTCGCAGTCCTTGCGTCTACCTTGTCTCTGAAAGCCCATAAAGTCCTGGGCCCTATTAGATCCCGTATGAAGCTGGCGGCCCAGTGTAGAGTCACTGCACTTATGACGTACAACTAACCCAGAGTACTCTGGGTTACTAGTAACCAGGGAGCACCCATCGCCATGTTTTGGTTGGTATAAGGAGTCTAACGAAACAAACAAACACACACACACTCACACACACAACCACCATGGATAACATGGCCACATGCATTCCGATCTTGCCCAATAGCCGTCGATATAAATAGAAATCCACCACCATGTTGTGATACCCTCCTCACCATCCAACTCCACTGTCTCTCTTGCTCTGCCCAGACTACACACACACACATCAGTGGAGGAGACCAGAGGGAAGACTTGACCAGAGAAGTGGGAACCATGGATACCACTCTAGACGGCCCCTTGAGCCCCAGCACTGGCCTGGGCATGGTGTGTCCCTTCAGCCCCAGGCCCAGAAACCCCGGGCCGGGCCTGGCCAGTCCCCAGGAGTACAGCCAGTGGCTTCCCTGTCGCCACGACGCCAGCCTGCTACCCATGAAGGAAGACCTGGTGCTGTGGCTCAAAACCATCATGGGTGAGCTCTGTTTCACTGTGGTGTTGTCTATGGAGTAGGGGACACAGGAGTAACAGTTGAGACCAACGCGCTCTACAAATGTAAAATAATATTGAATATGTAAATTAATATATTAATATATTTCATAGGTAAATAAACTTAGCGGTAGGCCGTTTTCCGCCAGGAGGAAAACGGCAAAAAAAAACAAAAACGGAAGAAAAACCGTCAAACTCCAAACTCATTTCCGGTAGGTGTGCGAAGGCTGTTTTGACAGTGCGCTGTAGAAATGAGAGCACTGCGCCTATAAGTAAGTGTACTGTAGGGATAATGAAGTGCACTAAATGTAAGTGCACTTACGTAAGTGCGCGATTTCAGACACAGCACCAATTAGGTTTTTCTTTTCCCCTCAATATCTCATTTAAAAATGCTCTTCTTTGCGAGACCTACTTACAGTTTTAAATTCAAGCGTATGAAGTAATTATAAGTACAAAAAATATGCTGATTAAACAGCACACTGTTTTCTGTTTTCTTTGTTTTCTACCTTTTTCCACCATAATGTAAATCTAGGGTGTTTTTTTCGTTGTTTTATTATCTCCTTTAAAACATTGCGCTATAAAGATTTTGCCCCTCGTCTTGACTGTTTTATGAGGCTAAACATAAAGGTGCATTCATACAAGTCCTAACAAGTCGTGAGTCAGGAAGATGACTAGACAGTCTCCATGATTGGCACAGGGCTTTTCTACAATGCAAACACACATTGTCAGCCAGACTGTAACACATGTTGCATTAGGGCATATAATCCAAGTCAATCCAACCTAAAGCAGGGGTTAGTTGCATCCAATGCACTACACTGAAAAGATTAGTAGGGAATTGTTAGATGTATGATTCAACAAATATGTGCGGTATAGGCAATTATTTGTGTGGCAGCCTGATGTATTACTGTAAAAACCGCTATGCAATTACCTTCTAGAGAATAATGAGTGCCTATACATTCTTTTCTAAATTAGGTGAAGTTTGCCCCTCTTAATTATATGTTGCTGTGGTTACAGACTGTTAAAACTTGCTCGGCATTTTAAAAACAGTAATTTTGTTCAAGATGTGTTTGAGGAATGGTGGTATCAATTGCATTGGTATCATTTATCATCACGATACATGCATACAAAAATCGAATATTGACAAAGAGACACCACTGATATTTGTATGTATTTCTTTGTATTTGTGTGTGTGTGTGTGTGTGTGTGTGTGTTTGGTGGTATGTGTGTATGATGGCATGGTTGTGTGTGTGTGTGTGTGTGTGTGTGTGTGTGTGTGTGTGTGTGGTGGTATGTGTGTATGATGGCATGGTTGTGTGTATGTGTGCAGGTACTTCCTCTGAAGTGGTGGACCTGACAGCAGACAGCCTGATAGAGCGTCTGGACAGCGGAATCGTCCTCTGTCAGCTTGCTCAGCAGCTGCAGCAACACATGATCCTGTCCAGTAGTGACAAGGTGCTAGGAACACACACACACACACACACACACACACACACACACACACACACACACACACACACACACACACACACACACACACACACACACACACACACACACACACACACACACAAGCACACACACATGCATGCACACACACACACACACACACACACACACACACACACACACACACACACAAGCGCAAACACACAAACACACTCCGACACACTCACACATACACGCGCGCGCACACACACACACACACACACACACGTATGCAAACACACATGAATGCAGAGGGAGAAACACGCTAACAACCACATACAAAACCATTACAGTATGGTAACACAATAAGGCATGACTTTATTCTTTTACTTCAGGATGGCACTAGTGACTGTTTCTTTTGGTCTCTAAATGGCTTTGTCAGCAACTCAGAGATGTATGAAGTGAACACGCATGTGCTGACTGAGTCCTGTGCTGTGACTGTGTATGGCACGCACTGCTCTTTACCCTCTGTAAACCATCAAATGATGCTATGAAGACACAAAGAATTCTTTATTCATGAGAGCCATTTCCATCCATTCAGGCCCAACTCATGTTGTTTTTTCCTTCCATTTAACCGTTGGTTGGCTAGTAGAAGCTGTTTCTGAGGCATGTGTCATATAAACGGACCTGAGCTCTATAACCACAAGGCTCTCTGAGCAGCCTAGCAGTGGATCATGCCAAACAAATCCATAGATTCTCACTTTAATAGGGTGTATCTTGGCTCCCTGCACTCCCTTTCAGCACACAGCCCTGGTCCTGTTTTCCCCCCATACATACGACCTCCTAGTCCACCATTATGTCTTGCTGAGGTTTGACAACTAGTGGCGGTCGGCCCCAGCTGTCTGAATGCTGAATGGTGCTGTAGCCCTTCCCCAAGTAAAAAAAATTGGATACTTTCACAACAAGCATTTTCTACTTCTTGTCTTCTTGTCTGTGTGTGTGTTGTGTTTGTTTAATTGTGTGTGTGTGTTTGTGTGTGTGTGTTTGTGTGTGTGTAGGTGCAGCCCTTTGTTCGCAGGGTGATACACTGGCGAGCTGACGCTACTTCCGGATCTTTCTTTGCCCGAGACAACACCGCTAACTTCCTCTACTGGTGCCGCAAGATCGGTGTCGATGAAGCGTATCTGTTTGAGTCTGAGGGTTTGGGTGAGTTCAAGATAACTGAACTGTCACAGGAAAAACTGTCACCTAGTTTGACCTCATTGGCCTCAGACTTTGTCCATAACTGCTTAGATGGTTTTATCTATTGTATTTATTTTGTATTGTTTTACAAATGCACCGAAAAAGGAATTCTGAGTGGCAAATGTAATACATTCATCGCTTGTATCTCTCTCTCTTTCTCTCTCTCTCTCTGTCTCTGTCTCTCTCTCTCTCTCTCTCTCTCTCTCTCTCTCTCTCTCTCTCTCTCTCTCTGTCTTGTCACTCCTCCCTTGATTGCAATAGGTGTGCACTACAATGGTGTCTCCTCAAATATAGACGTGTGTTGAGAGTATCATAGGATCTCCGGTATTTCTGTTTCCATTCCTGCTATCGTGTGGTCCTGCTCTGGTCCACCACTAAATAGTCCTCTACGCCAGATCCTCACATCTCTCTGTCCACCTCTGACCCTGCAGCTTTTATGTCTCAGAAACCTTTGCAGCAGAATCCTGTGATGTCTCCACTGCTGCCACAGAGAACAAAAAAACCCACTATTGTCAGATAGATAAGACAGAGCTGACAGGAGTTCAGTTGTTCTGTGGGGGAGACGTCAAAGAGACAAAGACATCAAACGCGACTCATTTCAGAGCTGCCACAGTTCAGTTGGTTGTAGGATATGATATTATATGTTATGCCTACCGCTCGCTGTGTGTTATATTTAGCTACGACGCATGGATGACGCTGTAAGCATGCTGCCCTAATTTTGTAACATGTAATTAGTAGTTCTGTAAGGGCAGCTCTTACCTGGGCATGTAGAGGCAAGGAGTTGATGTGTAAGAATGATAATACGTTAATCTCCAGCCACAAAAGGTGCTTCCCCACCCTCAAGACAGACTCAGGTCCATGTGACCAAGAGAGAGGTGGGTTTGGTCACAGACACCAAGGCCCAAATGACAGATGTCTTGTCCTTGGGCTCATAAGAGAGAATGATATTGTTCTAAACACACCAAACTACCTTAACACTTTGTATAATCTGTACATTTCCATCACACATGATAGAAAATAACACAATACAGCTACTACTTTATAATAATAATAATAATAATAATAATTATTATTATTATTATTATTATTATATTGTTATTATTATTACAGTATTATTGATGTTGTTATTATCACAATAATAATAATAATAATAATAATAATAATAATAATAATTCATTGCATTTATATAGCACTTTTCAAGAGACTTTTTCAAATCGCTTTGTGTGTGGGGGGGGGTTATGACACCTCATCCAATACCAGTGTGTAGCACCCACCTGGGTGATGCACGGCAGTCAGTTCACGCCAGAACACTCCACACACTGGCTATCACAGTGGAGAGGTGAGGAATGAAACCATCCAATTAGAGACCAGGGGATGATTAGGGAGCCATGTTGGTACAAGAGCCAGGACACCGGGGTTAGCACCCCTACTCTTGTGATGAGTGCCATGGGATCTTTAGTGACCACAGTGAGTCAGGACATCTCATTCAATAGACAATGCTCTTGGACCGGACAGAGTCCCCGTCTCTGTCCTGGGGCGTTGGATGTTACGTAGGCCAGAGGGATGAACGCCCCTACAGACTCTCTAGACCAGCCCTGCTTAGCATTATGTACTTGATGAATGCCTAACTACAGAAGATGCACCTCTTTTCTTTCTCTTCTTTATCTTGCTGCAGCTGTGATGTAATGATGGATTCCGAGTAGAGGTGAATAAAAGAAACATCCTTCATCCCCCCCAGTTATTTTTTGCATGCTCCTAGCACCTGAATTCTGCCTGTATCGTCACATTGATTTTTGTCTGAAGCTGAAATGTTTAGCAAATAATAATTTTACATTTTTTATGTCAAATTACTCAATAATGTCTTGTTTTACACGTGATAAAATCTTCAAATAAATAGCAGCAGTAGTGGTAGTAGTAGCAGCAGCAGTAGTAGTAGTAGTAGTAGTAGTAGTAGTAGTAGTAGTAGTAGTAGTAGTAATAGTAGTATTAGAGTAGAGCAGTGGTTCTCAAAGTGGGGTCCGGGGACCCGGGGTCTGTGGCATATGACCAAGGGTTCCACAAATAATGAATAAAACTCCTACATAATTTATCAAATATTAAAAAATATATTTTAGATAATTATTCACAGCGTAATTTCCAGGCAAGTAATTCAAGGACAATATATTTTTTCGGTACTTGTTCAATGGGTTAGATTCAGGTTGCAAACTATAACTAGGGGGGACCTTGTCAATATGTACCCATTCTAAGGGGTCCCTGGCTTTGAGAAGATTGAGAACCACTGGAGTAGAGGATGCACAGTCCTTTTAGCTATCTTGCAATAGACACACACACAGACGCACACACACATACTCACACACACACAAACATAACTTTGTTGTACATCTACAGCATTAAAGGATAACTTTGGGATTTTTCAACCTGAACCCCTTTCCCATCATTTTGGGTCTCAGTGACTAATGTGGACAACAATTTTTTAAATTGGTCCAGTATTGAGCGAGAGGACTTCAACTGTCAGCTACGAAAAGGACAGCAATGTAAAACTATAGGGCAATAGTGCCCTGTCAATGTACATCCTCTAAAAGTGCTTGTTTTGTCACCGACAGGCTCAGACCTTACATTTCTGACAACATAATGGAAAGGATACCTACAGAGAAATAAAACCTTTGTCTATACCTTGAGAGAGAGTTTAACATTGCTGCTGTTTTGCGGCTGAGGGTTGAAGACCAATTTCAAAATGTTTTGTCCACATTAGTCACTGAGACCCAAAATGATGGGAAAATAGGGTCCAGGTTGAAATATCCCAAAGGTCTCCTTGGCAGTGGTGGCAGTTAAAGCGGGTATATGAGGTTTTTAGATGTTATCAGCGTGCCCACACAGCGCTGCCTGCCACCGCATACAGCGGGCACACACACACACACACACACACACACATCCTAAGGAGAGGCAAAGTTAAAACACAAACCAGTACAGCCCCTGGATAGTATCTGAGGGCACCAACTAGTGAGACATCTGGGATGGTTGTTGTGGTCATGAAGCCCACATTAGTAGGTCTGGAGAACAGCAGCGTTCTGGCCCAGCTTCAAAGACACTGCTGCACAATGGACGATACCTCATAGCATGTTGTTGTTTTCATTTCCTGCAGGTCTGTTTATCGTTGGAAATCATCTCTTGCTTTAGTGGAACCATGTATTCTTTCTTTCCCTTTTCCTCACTTTGTTCCTCTCTGTTTTGTCTGAGCAGTGCTGCACAAGCAGCCCAGAGAGGTCTGCCTTTGTCTGATGGAGTTGGGAAGGATCGCATCAAGGTACCAAAACAAGGATCTCTTTCACTGATGATTCACAGTCTCTTTCACTGATGATTCACGATCTCTTTCAATGATGATTCATGTTTTTTTCCTCAACACTCCGTTAAACTCCCTCCTCCCCCCTCAGGTATGGGATTGAACCCCCGGGACTGGTGAAGCTGGAGCGAGAGATCGAGAGGGAGGAGGCGGGCTGTCTCTCTCCATCTTCCCCTCTTCACTTCTCCTTTTTCCCCTCTCTGTCCCTGCCGAGGAAACCCTCTCCTCCTCCCTCTCCGCCGCCCTCTCCGCCCCCCGCCACTGATCTCCCCCCAGAGACGCAGATCTCGGAGACGCCCGCCGTCTCCTCCAGTGCCCAAACCGCCGCTACGTGCTCCTCGTGCAGCCAGGCCCTGCGCCTGACCTCCTCCTCCACCAACACGGTGTCCACTCAAACCCAAGACTTCTTCTTCCCCTCTCCCCCGGCCAGCGCAACACCCCTCACGCCCACCCCCGCCCCCGTGGCTACGACAACGCCCACCCAGCCCCCGAGTGCCCCCTCGCTCCCGGACGTCCCCCGCCAGCCCAGCAGAAGCGCAGGCCGCAGGAGCGCTGGCCCTGCCGCCGACCTCTTAGATGACATAGTGAGCACTTTATCGGGGATAAAACTCCCAGATTCATACACTGACGTCAGACTTGTTGATTTGTTTGTTTTTGTTATGCGCTCTCTTCAGTGCTGCTCTGCTTTGTCTCCGGACGTCCAGGTGAGGAACCTGGTGGAGAAGCCGGCGTGCTGCTGCCCGGTGACGTTCCTTGTGGAGAAGCAGCCCAAAGGACGCTACAGAGTCGGGGAGAAGGTCCTGTATGTACGGGTGAGTGGAGCACATGGTGTGAAGAGCACCTTGCGGGTTAGGGTTAGGCTCTATAGAGAGAGACATGGTGTGAAGAGCACCATGGGTCTTGGGGTAAGTAATCTAGACATGGTGTGAAGAGAACCATGAGGCTTGGGGTTAGGGTTAGGGTCTATAGAGAGAGACATGGTGTGAAGAGCACCATGGGTCTTGGGGTAAGTATCTAGACATGGTGTGAAGAGAACCATGAGGCTTGGGGGTTAGGGTTAGGATCTATAGACGGAGACATGGTCCGTCCGTCTAGGAGAGTTGCTAGAGACAAGATGGATGGAAGGATGAAGATAAGGCTCAGTGTGCCATTTCACACATTATATCTATAGGCACAGTCCTTCCCCCTGAAGAGTTAAAAACCTTTGCTTTTAAATGTCACTTTGAAAATAGCTTAATTAATGCAGGAGAGAGAGAGAGAGTTCAAAGGGCACTCTGGAGTCTGAGTAGGAATTTGCGGCGAGGGATTTGATTACAAGTGACAGCACCTGCTTTTCATCCACCTGCTCTTTTCATATGTCAGAATGGAGCATACCATGCAATATATATATCAAACAAAGTCCTGCCCCAAAGGCATACATTATTTAACAATGTGTTACCTCTTTAACACATAGTTGCATCCGCAACTATGTGATATGTTAGCATTAGTGTATTGGCTTCTTTGTTGGCTGATTGGTCACCATCAGTCCTATGGAACGCTTTGTTAACCTCACTGAAAGCCCAGTTAGGTGCTCTGCACAATCACTGGTTAAATGATGTTATACACGCTGTCAGCTTCAATTTGCTGACAGAGTTACAGCTACAGTTACAGCCTCCCTAGAGAGACTGACAGACAGACACCATATTTTGACTGCCCGTTTAGACATAATGGCTGCTTTCAAAGTCGTGTCACACCTGTTTTCTTTACATGGGGGAACATGTCCTGATTCCACATCAAAGGAACGATGGGCAATAAAAGATTAAATTGCCAAAGGATGTTTTTAGTTCATCTTCAAGTTCAGCGGAATGCACACACACAGACACACACACAAACAAACAATTACATGTAGAGCACGGTTACCCCTGGAGAATATTCCCAAAGATGCTAACACAGCAGATGAAAACATCACATACCACATGCAACTAGTATTTGCAACTTCATTTCCCTTCGAACACCAGTACTCCGATTGTGACATTTTCAATGAATCCACAGTCCGACGCCTTCCTCCTCCCCATCGACCCTCCTGCACTTTTTACCAAGCAGCTGTTGTTGTCACACTGAAAGCCTCCTCTGTCTGTCTCCTGCTAATGATGACTATCTGCAGGGTTCACTTCTGCTTCCTCCTAGCCATTGACACACGCGCTGCTCTGACGCCAGACATTACTCAGCCCGTCATAGATACGCTGCCACGGTCCGTGTCAAGTACAACACGCCATAACCCCCCCTCACACACACACACACACACACACACACACGCTCTCGCACACACACACACACACACCTAATTAGCATACCAGGCTTGATAACAACGTGTGTCCGCTGCTGCTACTGTGGGGGTATCGCCAGTGAATGTGTGGTCTCTCTTTTTCTTTTCTTTTTGACAGCCAGAGTCTATTGATTAAGAAGACAAAGTCATTAGTGGAGAGATTCAATAGGAATTAGTGGGAGAGTTCAGGCCCCCCCTGTCTGACCCCTATCCCCTAAACCCCTCCCACCCCTTCCACCAAAACACCAGTGCACATATTCCCAGCAGAGGTCTTTTTTTTCTACCATACTGGCCCTGAAGGACTGTACGTATGAAGGACTGTACGTATGAAGGACTGTATGTATGAAGGACTGTACATATGAAGGACTGTATGTATGAAGGTCTGTACGTATTTAGGACTGTATAAAGGACTATATGTATGAAGGACTGTATGTATGAAGGACTGTATAAAGAACTGTATATATGAAGGGCTGTATGTATGAAGGACTGTATGCATGAAGGACTGTACATATGAAGGACTATATGTATGAAGGACTGTATAAAGAACTGTATATATGAAGGACTGTACGTATGAAGGACTGTATGTATGAAGGACTGTACATATGAAGGACTGTATGTATGAAGGACTGTACGTATTTAGGACTGTATAAAGGACTATATGTATGAAGGACTGTACGTATTTAGGACTGTATAAAGGACTGTATGTATGCAGGACTGTACGTATGCAGGACTGTATGTATTAAGGACTGTATAATGGACTATATGTATGAAGGGCTGTATGTATGCAGGACTGTATGTATTTAGGACTGTATAATGGACTATATGTATGAAGGACTGTATGTATGCAGGACTGTACGTATTAAGGACTGTAAGAAAGACGGTATGTATGAAGGACTATGTATGCAGGACTGTACGTATTAAGGACAAGAAGGACGGCATGTATGAAGGACTATGTATGCAGGACTGTATGTATTAAGGACTGTAAGAAGGACGGTATGTATGAAGGACTATGTATGCAGGACTGTACGTATTAAGGACTGTAGGAAAGACGGTATGTATGAAGGACTATGTATGCAGGACTGTACGTATTAAGGACAAGAAGGACGGTATGTATGAAGGACTATGTATGCAGGACTGTACGTATTAAGGACTGTAAGAAGGACGGTATGTATGAAGGACTATATGCAGGACTGTACGTATTAAGGACTGTACGTATGAATGGCTATCTGTACGCCATTCTCTGGCTGTCAATGGAGGTGAAGGCTTTCCTTTCATAACGTGCGCCCAATTAGGCTGTCCAGGAGAACGCTGCCTGGCTGCAACAATGGGAGGCTGCTGCTCTCACATCATGCCCCCCCCCCCCATGTGTCTGTTGATCATTATGTATCCACGTTGAAGGTAAAAGGACTAGAGGATGAAGGTTAGGGGTTCAATGTGCTGCTGCAGCTACAGATTACCTAACATTACCTTAGTAGAGCTGGAATGCTGCAGCCACTATTAGGCAGGTATCTGTTTCATTTGTTTAACCATAAAATGTATATATGTTTTAATTCTGTAATAGTGTATTTTCTAACACTGTAGTCAATTATATTTTCTTTATCGATGTAATTGTTATGTAATGTATTGATTTTTTTTTTTTATTGAAATGTTTGTATGTATAACTCCCACCTGGGGACTACAGATGTAAATGAGCTAGCTTACTCTGGAACAATGTATGTACTGAGCACTGTCCCTGCGAAATAAACATAAAAAATATATATAATCTGATAATAGTATTGGGGATATGAGGAGTGTTGGATGTAAGGCAGTACATGGAAGCAACTCGAAGTGAATGATAATGTGGCTAAAGCCTGACTCCTACTGGTCTGCGTACAAACACGCCCTACCTCCTCCTACCGCTCTTTCATGAATCTTTCAGGAGCACAAGAGAAAAAAAATCGATGAGACTGCCAAGAAGGACGCAGGGGAACGGGGGGATATCACACTTGTATGGCAGCCAGTGGGGGTGGGGCTCACAACTGGAATCTGGTTGTGTTGGAAAAGGGCACAATGTCTGTCTGGCTGGGTCTCGATCACATGATGTTTTGGTTGCTGAGTTGCTGCTGCTCGTTATTTTTGTAGTCTTTTGTGCATTTTGTTTGGACATGGTGGTCTTGTGTCTTCGGGGCGCCTGGAATTGGTGAAATAAAATCAAAACAAGATGCGATATGTTCCTACCGCTTATATCGGAGGATAGACATGGACCACGGTCCTCTGACTATGTCCCATTTGCTGAAGAGCATTTTCAAATATGTATCTTTGTTCCCGGTGTGAACAGAGAGAGTGTTTTATTCAGGGTCCCAGACTGGACCCCCCCCCCTCCTCAGCCTTAACATTTTAATCTGCAGCCTGACAGCTGAGACACATCAGGTCTGAGGCTCCTCTGTGGATTACAACGTGTGTGTGTGTGTGTGTGTGTGTGTGTGTGTGTGTGTGTGTGTGTGTGTGTGTGCGTGCTTGTGTTTGTGTATGTGCGTGTGCATAGGTCATTCATTATTTTTGCTACCCATACACGTGTCTACATCCTGTTTTGCATTTTGTGTGTGTGTGTGTGTGTGTGTGTGTGGGGGGGGGGGGGGGCGGGGGGGCAGATGTAGCGCTGGTATTATCAGATTCTTAATGGTTTCATAATGAAGGGTTTATGGGCGATAAGGAAAGATGGGCGTGCTGGTGCTGACAGGACAACGAATGGCCCTGCAAAGACTTCTGGGAATTCTCCCATCTCCTGGGAGAGAAGCCGGCCCGCGCAGCAAGAGGAACTCATCTCATTTTCCCTCCTTTCTTTTTTTTTTTTTTCCCTCCTCCTCTCCGGCTTTTATAGTGTGGCCGCCGTAGTTGCCATGGTAGCGGTTGGGTTTTCAGCAGGAGAATGGCAGCGGAGGGGAAGGTGTCAGAACAGAGTTTATTTAGATATGGCGTCTCCTTGACGGCACTTCAGATCAACACACATGCTGCTCATTCAATATCTTGTGTTGGTTTGTGTGTGTGTATTTTCCATGTGTGTGTATATGTGCATCTATTCCTTTGTTTTCTTGCGTGTGTGTGCGTGTGCGCGCACGTGCATGTGTACATGTGCAGGCGCGTGCGAGTGCTTAAATGTGGATTACTCCTCCCAGTGAGCTCAGCTGGTGTTTCATTTGCTGTAATGAGATTTTGACAAAGTGTCCTCCAAGATCATTTGCCTTTCATGGGCAGCGCTGCACAAGGCCGCGAGAGGCTGTAAATATTTGATTAGTGGAAGGGTGATGGGGGGGGGGGGGGGGGGGGGGCAGCTAGCTCTCCTCAGCCTGGGGGGGGGGGATTGAAAGCAAATGGAGTCATAAAGAGTGGAGTATTTTTGGGGGGTGTCCGTCGCAGTCAATGTTCACGCATCACCCTGCAAAACCTTTCCATGGTGGGTCACAGTGACATTGATCGTCTCTGTTCCACCTGGTGGCATGTGTTGCATTAATGCATGTTACTAACTTCACTCCTTCCCCGGAGTTCTTGTGTTTTCTCGTCTCGCCGGTTCTCATGGATCCTGGTGGAGCCTCCTGCCATGGTCCTGCTTGACTGCCATTGCTAATATCACTGATATTATTGTCATTATTATTATTAGTTATTATTAAGTATTATCATTGCTACAGTTACTGTTGTTGCTGCTCGCTGTCCTCGTCATCATCTTCTTCATGTTCATTAGTGTATTGACGTAGTTGTTGTGTGTGTGTGTGTGTCTCTCTCTCTCTCTCTCTCTCTCTCTCTCTCTCTCTCTCTCTCTCACCCCAACTGGTCAAGGCAGATGACCACCCACCTAGAGCCGAAGGGTCTATCCTAGGTTTCTGCCTTTTAACAGGCAGTTTTTCCTTGCCCCCATCGCCAAGTGCTTGCTCCTGGTGGTACTGTTGGGTCTCTGTAAATGTTATAAGGAGTTTGGTCTAGACCTGCTGTATTTGAAAAGTGTCCTGAGATAACTTCTGTTATGAATTGAATTGAATTGTTGCGGTGGTTGATACCGTTGACCTCTTTGTGCACCGCAGATGCTGAACGAGAGACATGTGATGGTCCGCGTCGGAGGAGGATGGGAGACCTTCATGGGGTACCTGACCAAACACGACCCCTGCAGAGGAGGGCCGGGGTGCAGGGGGGCCGAGGTGAGGGTGGTCCGGGCCGCCAAGACCCCCCTGACGAAGGACCTCTCCCCAGACAGCTACATGGTGGTCGGAGCCCACTGTCGTGGAAAAAAGTAGAAGACGTTCACTTCTGTTTTCACTCACGTCTCTCGTGTTTTTCTTTGATTTTAGATGATAGTGAAGGTTGCCAGGATCAGGTCAAATCCCATGAAAGTTCCTCCAGCCAGGAAGGCCGCTACTTGAGTTTTGGCCTCGGTCGACAGAATAATGTGGAACAACTCAGTTTCAATACAGGCTTAGAAATATGATCTACCTGATCTATATAGTACTATCTAACCTGATGTACCATTGAGTTGAGAATTGTCACATATCATGACGGACGTGTTTGCTTGTTTGTCTGTTTCTTATGTCAAAGTGTTTATTATTGCCAAAGTATGAGGCAAGCAGTAGGTCTACACTCGCCATTTACATTCACTTACAATACTTTATTACTTTTGTTTATTTTACTTGATGAAAACATGTTCAATTACTTTGTATTACTTTGATTGTTATTTCATGAAATCTATTTTTGATAGCAATTTGAAAGTTTGCAGATGACGTAGCGCTTTTATTTGCAACTTAATACCTCTTGTATATGATATTAAACAATGGATGCTTTTCATTGATTGAATACCAATATACTTTTTCGTGAAATCACGTGTATACATATATATTTTCCTTTCTTCTTCGTTCTATCCTGGAGA
This sequence comes from Merluccius polli, assembly GCA_030340625.1. NCBI lineage: Eukaryota > Metazoa > Chordata > Actinopteri > Gadiformes > Merlucciidae > Merluccius > Merluccius polli. Next base: position 302,674 of record JAOPHQ010006268.1, on the reverse strand, counting down.
GGTGTATGCTTCAAACATTGTAACAATGCAACAGTAGGTAGTGCTGTGACCAAAAACGAGGAAGGGAAAAATCAGGTCCTGCCTCTAGATGGCGCCCTATCCCACATTAAGTCACACAGGCTTAATGTCACACAGGCCTCCATGTTGACTCCCCCTCCCCCAGAGCACCTGCTCCAGACAGTCTGCTCACTTCATTTAACGTTTCATTTCGCCATCTATTTTCTACCTTGACGTGGGAGTCATAATAGTTTAAATTAAATTAGATTATTTTGGATAATTGAGAGCTGCAAACTGGAATATCATGAGTCTGTTTCATGTGTCTGACAAAAATGATGAAGAATGGCATCTTTACAACCTTAACAAAATCACAACCCTTTTGAAACACCAGCAAACAAACAAACATTGAACGTTTCAGTACAATAGTTATTACATATTTTATTTCAGTAAAATAAATGAATTTAAAAATGGACACAAGTTGTATAATATTGAAAGAACCTAATTGTAATAATCTCATGCAAGACTATAATGTCTCTTTTTAAATTCCCCCCCTCCCACACACACACACACACACACACAACATCCTCTGTGGATTGAATCAGTAAAAATGACTTGTAGAAAATAATGCATGTGCTACTGAAACGAGAGCCACACTAAACGGTGGCGTTTTGTACATCTCTCCTAGCTCCACAGACACAGTCACTATTCAATGGGAATCTCACTGCAGTCTTGCATACATGTTTACAATGGTTCAATTGTGCTGGGATCAGTCGATGACACCTGTTGTTCTTTCACATTTCAGTATAAAAACCCACTTATCACAAATTATTACATATCCAATCATTGCTATAGAAGGACTGCTATCTAATGGTGCAACCTCCCCGCGTGTCCACAATAATGAACCATTTAATACACAGCAGAGATCCAATATGTGCTTCCAATATGTGCTTTTCATTTTTGCACCAATACCTGTGGACCCTGCTCTGCACATGGTGTGTAGGGGGGGCACACTGTGCTTCCAGTAGACCGGCAGGAAAATGAGCCTTGCACAAACAATGCACTAAAAGACAATGTGTACAACTGTGCTTCCTTTAAAATAACCTGTCGGCCTGGCCGACAGGAAGTATACATACCTGTATGTACACTTCACTGATGGTTACCATTTACAGTTATACTAGTATGGACCATTCTTCAACCATTGGAATACTTAAACGTTGTGAGGGATGCATGGCACCCTTTTGCCGCACCACCATTGTGGTTTTCCAACATGAAGTCAAATTGGCGACTGAATTGATGACACTGTTTTTTCTGTCAAATTCCCCATTGGATCCCATTGTAACAGCGTTGCTACTGATGTGTCCAATGGGCTGAAACACTTTTTTATTTTTTTTACATTCTAAGGGGAGCTAGTTGTTATTGGTGACACACATCTAAAGCACACTCGTCCCGGCAAGTCCTTGCTCCATTCACTGTTACAGGCGGTGCGAACACAATTACCTCATAGATTCACTGTCTCCATACAACGGATGACTTGCTGGCACAAGCATGTACAAGCATGACCGGGTCCAGAGAATGTGCCTCAGACGTGGTCACAACGCAACCCTAACCCCTCGCTCTGTTTACAAGACACAGAAGGATGCACATGACATGCTCCCCTTAGTTCTACCAGCGGCCCTTATGAAACACTTGTATGTACAGAGATACAAATCATTGATTCCTTCGGCAGAAATTCCAAACTGAAAAAGACAGAAATTGCTGTTACGCCTTAAATAATACCCTTTACAGTGGTCCCTCAAAGGTATGTACTGGGGATGACAGGTCATTACATACACGTTCGGTCACATAACTAATGCATGATCATTTTTCATGACTCATTCCCATTCTGGAACAATCTACTGTTACAACAGCATGGGTTTGAAGTGTGAACAATGTGTTGGCAACATGTTGGATTTAAAACTAAAACACTTTGTAAATGTTGATGTGACACGTTCTGACAGCTTTCCTCGTTCTCCACATTTGCTATCCTACTCATGTAAAACACGAAACTCGAAATTCATCCAGATTTGAAATTTGTAATTAAATAATTTACCAAGATTTTCCTTTTGTATAAATAGTCTTCTCTACTTGAGTTCTGATAACAATTCACTTTTTTGCAGAGGAAATGTTATACATGTTGCATTGTGTTACACATAACGCATCAATACTTTCGGTTATTGTATGTTATATCTGGGATTTCCATCATTCATAATCTCTGAACTGAAATACAGAAGAGGGAACACATCCAGCCAGCAGTATGTCACATTAAATCTAGTGGTACTGGAATCGGTGTCTTGATAAGGAACTGCTTTGCAGTGAGAACGCTGTTGAAAATCACGTTGGCTCATGAATGGATGGTGGAAAACGCTGTGGCCCAAGAGCAATGAAGAACCTGGCATGGTTCCTGTTCGACTGTTTTCAACAGACCGGTTGTTTTTCACACTACCTTCTGCTGAGGTCAGCTGATGTGGTTCATTGCTTTCTGTCACCTCTCTGATGACCACGATACGCTTGTGAAATATGACTCGATGGACTCCAGCCCGTCACACACTCTGTATATTCTACTTCTTGCATCCATAAAGAAGAGGAGGAATCTGACACACCCCCACAGACCCACACATGTCTAACACTAAATGGAAAAAAAAACCCCAACAACATTCGTATTCAACATCTACTTTACATACTACGTTGCAGATCTACTCGACCTGTATCTATGTAGCGATGCATTTGTACTTACTGGATCTTTTCAGAAGAATCAAAAGGTTCTTTCTCTTCAAAAACACCAATTCAGTATTGTTGTTTTTTTCCCCCCCCCAATCATCTGTCCCTGCTATATGTAGTGGATATATAGCTCTTACTCATCGGCTCCTGCTGCGATAGGCAGTGTTCAGGCTTAAGATGGGGAAGTCTCTTCAGGGAGTAATACTTCTGTATCAGTGAGTGTGGTACTTTAAAGATAAACAATTGGGCAGTTGTGCCACAGTCTATTTTTTTTTTTTTCACATTGTGAACAGAAACACAGCACAGATCACTGGACTTAAAAGAGGAGCGCGGACAGTATGCTCAGGCCTGTTGACCCGTTTGTGGATTTGTTTATTTGCTCCCACACGAGGATACGGCTTCTTTTGACTCATCTAGAATTGGTTTTGTGTGTCGTTAATCACTGGTGTGCGTGCGTGCGCGTGTGTGTATGTGCGTGTGTGTATCCGTGTATTTTGTTGTGTGTATATGTGGTATGTGCATGGGAGAGCACCATTATAAGACAAATTCTAATTGAAGACGAATTCCTCTTGAGAAAAAACCTCCACAGTCACCTCCGGACCTGTGAAGTGAGCGTGTTAAGCCGGTCGAGGCGACACAAAGAAGAGTTCGGTTCGTGCTCTAAACCGCCGCAGCTCAGGACGCCGCCAATGTTCGACCTCTGCCTTCCCGGGGCTCTCGCGCCATAGAAATATCCCCAGAAATACATGAAGTGCGTGAAGTCTCTCATCCTCGCTTCGATCTCCTTTTGCACGTCGGCGTAGGCACGCGGTACACCGAGAGACGGATGGCGTTTGGACGTTGGAGACGGCGGAGTGAAATGGGCGACCAGACATTTAGTTTCACACGAGACACGACGCGAGGAAGGGGCCACGGCGTCCGCGGCCGTCCCGTCGGTTAAGTGACACCGTGGCCTGGTGGTTGGGCGGCGGCGGGGCGGCGGCGGTGGGGGCGAGAGGGGGGGGGGGGGGGGGGGGGGGGGGGGCGGGGCGGTTGGGGGGTGGGTGAGCCAATCACACGGTTCCGTTCTCTTGCCTGGGCTTGTGGGGGGTGGTGCGAGTGGGCGTGCTCAGAGAGGGCGCCAGGGTGCAGAGGAAGCCCGCCAGCAGGGTGAGGCCCAGGCCGCCCCAGGCGCAGAACATGGACCAGCCGTAGCCGTGGCTTATGTCCTCCGGCAGGCCGTACATGTAGCGCGGGTAGCGGGACAGCTCGAAGTTGATTCCCGCTACGCACGTACACAGGGAGATGATGCAACACGTACCTGTGGAGGGAGGAGGAGGAGAGACGCCGGCTCAGTGATTCAGATGAGCCACACAACAACAAGCCCTTACGCAACTCCTCTGGAGGAACGCGGGTGAGCCGCACAAACGCAACACAGCCATATGCCCATTCTAGCAATGTGCACACACACGCACGCATTCACACACACACACACACACACACACACACACACGCACACCCGTGAATAAGCTTTTATGCTTTTACAGTACCTCCCATGAGGAAGAGCAGCCCAGCTACATACTGCATGAGGTCATGTTGCTGGCAGCAGCCAAGCACCCCAACCACCCAGCCAAAGAGGATGATGGAGACCGCCATGCCCACAAAGCCTGCAGTCATCCTCCGGAGGTCTGTGGAGGTGGATAGGATGAAGATGATGATGATGAGGAGGAGGAGGATGACGAGGACGATGAGTGTAATGATGAGGATGGCGATGGTAACACAGGTCACACACTGTTTTACTGAACTGCTTTCCAAATGAATATGCCGAAGAACATCTTTAAACTAAACTGTAAAGCAAAGTTCAGATCTGGCCAAAGTGGAAGTTCTTGTTTCGTAAGACTACTGTGTATCATTATAATGAGAGACAGACGTTTACATCAAGATAACTAGACAGACAGAGCCAGACAGACAGATACTCACGCAAAGCGTGCCACTCGTCCTGCCGGATGGTCTTGGTGATGTTGATGGGTAGATTCCGGGGGAGGACTGAGGAAGTGTAGTGGTACTTGACTGGGGTGCATCTCTGAATTGTTCCTACCAAGAGATTGAGTTGAACACAAGGACAATCGCTTTCAATATTTCAGAAGAACTACATTTTGTTTTCACAATACAATATGTATAAGAGAATTGTAAATAATTGATAAGAGTCGACAAAAGCTTGGTCATCGAAAAAACCCGTCGGGAGTGAGGAATGCGAACCATGGATTTCTACCTGGAAACCAACATCTTATAGATTATAGATTCATTGTTTTCCTACTGCTGAAACCCTATTTTATTAGGCTGAAACACACAAACAACACATACACAAACACACACGCACACAATTTTAATACATAACGTAATGATGAACCAGTAAAGCTACCAACATTTAAATGATTTAATAATTGTAATATTAAATATACTGTCTCAAATTATAATAATATATATAGGCCTACATACATATATATATATATATATATATATATATATATATATATATATATATATATATATATATATATATATATATATATATATATACATATATATATAATGACAACCTCATTTTCTAAATACAAAGCAAGAGTTCAACCTGGTGGTACACGGAACCCAGGTTGTGTATACAGAAGAAGTAAGAGATGAAGTTCAGGTTTTGGACAGACCAACCACGCAGGCCTATACAGAACTGCATGATAGTGGATGAGACGCACACACACACAAACACACACAGCTTGCTGGGTGCCTAGATAAGCACTATATAAATGCAATGAATTATTATTATTATTATTGTTATTATTATTATTATTATTATTATTATTATTATTATTATTATTATTTCTGTGAAAAACACAACAAATATTGCCTTGTTCAATCCCCTGGAAAAAGAGTGGAAGATGTAAGGTTCAGTACTCAGTTGGTTCATCCACTCTTTTCTCAGCAGATTAGAAAGACCAGGACAAGAGAAGAGCTGAGAAACATCATTTAATCGAAATGAGGACGACATTGGCCTTCACCTCCCTCCATACACAATGAAGTCATTGTTGAGATAAATATTGTGAAACTTCATTCCTTTGCTTGTTTATTTCCAAGCGAAGAAAAACCTTTCAGCGTCAGTCTGTTTCAGCAAAATCTACATCTACCAAACAAAACGAGTAATTTAAGTAGGCTATATGTAAAATACATTGCAATTGAGTTTATCCATCAGGTTTCTCATGTAGCTATTTGCATGAGACTAGACTGCTATGAATATTATAAAAGTATAATACATTTGAAACGGTGTGATCATGTTACGTATGGACTAGACTACAGCTGACTATATAAGGATTAGACTGTATAATCTGCTGTATTTTATATCACTCATATTCTGAGGTCAGAGTACCATTATATACATCATCATTTACTGTTACATACATTTTTAAAATGATAATTTATGACATTATTCACAATAAACAACCTCGACCTGGATCCAGCCTTGCATTGGTCTGAGCTAGGGATGAAACAGCCTTATGGGCCTTTACCTTGTAATCCCTGCAGCAGCTCAAACGCAGGCTATCCATAGCTGAGCTTATGTTTATTTGGCCCATATATATATATATGGGCCAAATAAACATAAGCTCAGCTATGGATAGCATATATATATATATATATATATATATATATATATATATATATATATATATATATATATATATATATATATGTCTAACTGCTTACATTAATGTCATTTAGATACCGATGATGAGCACCTTGGACAGCGAATGTGTCTCATAAACTGTAATGTCGCTTCATCATCAACGCATGCGGGAAAAAAAGGTTATAAACACACACACATAACACCGTTCAAACAAAGCGCACATCCATCGCGCACTTTGCTGTTGTTTACGCCGTCTCACCGTCCGGCCAGCTTATAAAGGTGATCGGTGATCAGCATCAGCACCAGCCTCAGCATCAGCACCAGCACCAGTAGGGGCCTTGCTTGCACCCTCCAGGGGGGGGGGGGGGGGGGGGGGTTACCTTTGTAAATCAGGTCCTCGGTCTCCAGGTCGAAACCCTCCCGGTGGCACCTCCTCCACAGGCCGGAGACGGTGGAGTTGAACTGGCGGCTGCAGTGGGACTCCATGGCGGACGCGGCCGCCACGAAGTGCCGTTTCCTCCTGATGGCGACGACCGCGTCCGGGCCGGCGCCTCTCCTCTCCACGCTGCTGCTGCTGCTCCTCCTCGGAGAAGCAGCGGGAGCAGCAGGAGGCATCTGGAGGGGCAGGTTGTGGTTGGAGATGTAGATGTAGCCTGGGTCGTTGCGCTTGTTGGCGTAATTCTTGCACCTCTCGCGGTGTCTCCTGGCGTCCGTCTCGTACCAGTAGTCGGTGCAGATCGCCATCGCCAGCAGTCCCAGCGCGCAGAAAGCCAAGAAGAGACCCGTGCTGGTTAAAATTTTCATAGCGGCCATCTTCTTTCCTCCCCCCCCCTCCTCCACCCCCCACCTCCCCCACCACCACCACCACCACCCTCCCACGGAGAGCCAAAACAGACGCGAGAAGAGGTGGCCGCCGCCGCCGCGATGGAGGTACTCACAGCCTCGCGGATTTCGGCGAAACTACTAGACGCATGGCGAAACGGACGCAACGCCGCTACTAGATATATCGTGGCTTTTTAAGGCACGATATCGGATGGAGAGACCCCCAGCTGCACCATCTGTTATGATCCGGGGGGTGGAGGAGGAGGAGGAGGAGGAGGCGGAGGAGAGCAGCGCAGGGAAGAGGAGGAGAGGATGGGGATGGGATGACGAGCGGCGCCGTGACGAAACGAAAGTGGTGCAGTTGCGCCTCCTCGCCACAGGGGTCGCGGATGCGCCGGTTATTAATAGGCACACGGTTTATAATGTTCCCAGTCAGGAAGTAGAGTCGTTAAATATTAAAAACATGAAATATTCATACCTATTTTGTATCTGATTTGGATATTTGTTTCCTTTACACGTATCAGATATGCATACTTAGGCTGTGAACCTCAATAGGATATAGTGCATAATCGCAGGCCTGTAGGAAAACAACACTCCCAATTGAAACTAACCTTTGAGTCTATGGCTGCGTTCCGAATCGCATACTTTTTCTTTTTACATTTAGTACGTACTGCAGCTGCCCTTACACAGTACGTACTGTTGCATACAGTATGCATACAATTGGGACATACTAGAGGTGATTTCACTGATTAGCACACCTGCAACAAGAGACATCTGTGCTCTCTCGGCGGCTCAATCTGACGTATCTTCCGCCGCGCAGAGGATTGTGGGTCAGAATAGCCAGAACAGCATGCTGGCATACTGCATTTGACATACTGTGTACTGGGACATACTAAATGTTGTTCTGGCATACTAAATAGTATGGTAGTATGGGTATTGGAACGCAACCCGTATGAGATGCGGTCAGACTATGATGTCATGCCATCTGGTTGTTGGCCTTATAGCTTTATATTATAATCAAAAACACACACAGACCTGTGGAAAATGAGATTAATGTCATCGTTGGTATCAAATCGTTGTAGCCTAGGCTATTGAAACAACGACAGATCTGAACAAACCCATCTGTAAAACGTTACTGGCATACGTAGTTGCACTGCGAATAATTCAATTAAACTATTCAATCCAAAGCATACAGACATAACTTTACGCATGTCGTTTAATGGGGACCCTCTTGCTCCTCAGGGGACACATTAGTCATTCTCGTCCATTACATTAAATAACGATGCAAAACAAACAAACCAGATCACATAACCTGTTCTTGTACGAGGCGGTTAAACAGGACGGCCGTTGGGAAAACTGATGATGATGGTGGTTGTTGTTGTGCAACCCCATGTTGTGACAGAGCAGTGGTCTGCATGACTAGGCGACCCCGCCGGGAAGTCGTTATGGCAACAGGGCTATGCCAGGACCATGCCCCCCCCCCCCCCCCCCCCCCCCCCCCCCCATCCTCCATTGAATACCATATGACATTTTTAGGCACAGCTTCCGAAAAAATGATGCTTACAGTGCATCTTTAGCTTAGTCAGCCTCCATCACCATGGGAGCTGAGCTGACATACTGAAGCTTTAGCACACACACACACACACACACACACACACACACACACACACACACACACACACACACACACACACACACACACACACACAGTAACGCGTTAACAAGTTAAGCCCAGTTAAGGAAACTCGTTTTCTCCCCAGAGCGAAACCCAATTAGGGCGCCTAGGTAACCCAATCCTGAGCCCCCATAATGAATTGTCATGTAAACACCGTAAACGGATTTGTGGTGGGTGTAAATGAGTTGTGCACACACACACACACCACCCCCAGACGGCCCACGACTGGTGTGGAGACGCACTTCAGTGAACCTGCAAAACGAATTGCGGTCAAAATAATTGGAGGCATTTTATGAGTCAGTTTTTCTTTTATTGACACTATAATAAAAAATTACGCGGGGGCCGATTTGTTTTAGTAGCCTACACATTTAAGAAGCTGTATTCATGTAATACGCCGATTTCAGCCGGTTCCGATACGAAATCAAGCACACCCTTCATTCTGACGTTGGGGTTATATCATTATTTCGACATAAAAAAATTATTTGGCCACTGCCCAAATATTTTCCCAGACCACCAACAGAAAAATCTCGACTGCGAAAATGTCAATAATAAAAAAAATATTAAATTAATTTCTTCAACGTGACCAAACTTCCGGCCAGTGGATGACGTACTACCGATTTGTGTCTACTTGTCTCAGACATGGTTCAGCCCTATGGTTCAGCCCATCAGCCTGTTGAAATGTCACTATTCTTTTCTACATTGTTTTTCTGTGGTCAATATGCTTGACTGTATGCTTGTGTATCGAAATAAAGAAACATGTAACACTGAAAAAGTAGCCTGCTGGATGAATGCACTAGTCGTCTGCATATTTTTGGAATTGTGCTCAAAATCTACTTTTATAGATGTTGAAATCCTTCACATAGTCCATGAGCCAAGACCCACATTTTGGGATATCGGTACCACCCGGGGTGACTAATTCTCTAAGCTGTTTTTAGCTTGCTACATGTCTCTAGTTTATGTTTTGATATGATAGCCCTTGCACACTGGTAGCTTAATGGTCGTTATTGTGGGGTTTAGTGTCCCGAGGGAAGGAGGCCGCCGACAACAGGAACGCTTTTCACTCACATTTATTTGTTTAGGTTTAGTTATCTTAATCTAACAAGCATATGGGGAGTATTGTAAAAGCCACACGCGTGGGGAGCCCGCTTAGCTTAGCATCCTTCCGATGCGCTGCCTCGCGGGGTTCTGGTTCTAACCGGATGTTTCCGCCCGGATGGTCTCTGGGCAGGAGGCGTGGCCTCTATGACGCATAATGGCTAGTGTTGAGCGCCCGCCCCCAGTGTATTATGTTTGCCGCCATCATGTGGTCAGGTCGGGTAATTACAACTTGTATATTTATTTCTACTCCTTTGTGGCTATGTGCAGCTGCTGATACATATGCTTATTATTAATCCGCAACATTATCACTTCTTGAATAGACATACCCTACCGAAAATTCCGCTAAATTATGAAATGTCAAATTTGGGGACAGGAATGGCAAAATGTCAATAAAATGCATGTAGTAATTGTCACAACATTTAATCCAAGTCCTGTAAATACACACTAAGCATGTCATGGGCTTGTCCATACTATTATGGCAAGTTACTCCACAATATCATCTACATCAGACTCGGAATCTGACTGTTGTGCTACCGGCTCTTCTTCACTAGCCTTGTTCTGGCATGTCTGTAACCTGCACATGTCCGTGCACTTCAGGCCATTGCTGAGGCAAGTGCACTGAGGGAGTTTGCATGACCGCACACACTTGCAGGACAGTAGCTGGATAACAGCATCTGGTGCTGGTGAGCCTCGCATCCAGTTGACAGCAAGCTTGCCATCCTCATCTGTCATCCAGCCGCAGTCTGTTGGGTTCGCAACAAATGGCTGGCTCTACAGACTTCTCCAGATCGCAGCCTGGTAGTTTACACGCAGTGCATGCATGAAGAGGCAGTCCTCACAAGGAGGGAGTTGACTTGACTCCACCTCTCCACGTCTCGCACAGAACAGCTCATACCGGAGCTTGTTCACCTCAGTTGTGTGGGTAGATGGCAGGTACATGTGGCAGGTGATTTCCTGTAGCTTTTCAAAGAGTTCAGGAGACACTTCCCATGAGCGACCAAGTTCCTGGAAAGCATCCTGGTATATCTTGTCCATCTTCACCTGCTTGAGTGTCGTCATCTTCCCACGGCCAGCGAATGCACTGACGGTATCACAGCCTGTAAAGGCATGCATACCAATCAATGAATCACACACACTGCCTCCCAGTGTACGGCTCAGTGTGGTGATATCCAGGAATCGTGTCCGGTTCTTCGTCCCGCATTTCTGGAACAGGTGGGATGGGATCTTGCGGCACATGCCCAGACACAGGACCATGACGTCTGTATCCTCTGCAGTGATGATGACAGACTTGTACCCAGATTCTGCTGCATGAAGTGCATGGAGAAGGAGGCGTGTGTCTGCTTCTTCTTGACTTGACTTAAGCTCAGCAGCCTCTTCCCACTGCTCTTTGGTGATCTTGAAGCAGAGCTGCTCACATGTGACATACAGCTCCTTGCCCTCGAGCTTCTCCCTGTGCTGTGGCGCCTTCCATTCTTCTACCAGAAACTTGATGAGACTTGCCTTGTTGGAGGAACTACCGAGTAGCTTTCTCCACTGCTGGATGCTGTGCCCAGGTTGAATGTTCTTGAACTGGATCCCTGTGCCTGCACTTCTGTTGGCTCGTTCAGCATCTTTGATGGATGTCTCCTTGTAGACGTCAAAGACAACATCAATGCCCCTGCTCTTAGCACCCTCATGGACAGCGTGACTCATTGCTGTGCCTGCTAGCTGTGAAAAAGTTTTGTCGTTTCCCTTCAGTTTCTGGACCAGGCTCATCCCATCAATGATGGTTGCAGAGGGCTCGGGGATCACCTCTGCAGGAGAAGCATTCCTCTCCAACTCCCTTGCTAGGGCAGCCTTGTTGGTCTTGCGAAGAGACCCATCACCGCTGGCAAGTGCCCATGGCAAAGGCCCCAGGGGATGAGCCAAGACATCACTCATTTGTAGCTTTCTGTTCTCAGCAACAAGGATCATCTGGCCAAATAGCTTCCTGTCAGCCTTCAAGATTGCCTCCTTGGCAAGGCCTTGTCTGCGTGGCTTCATTCTGATGTCAGAGAACGTTCTCAAACAATTCACATATTAAATTGTTCGAGAATACTATTGACCAAAATTCAGTGTAATGAGCAACAGTTTATCCCATTCTTGAATGAAATTAGGTGTGCACTTCACACATTACCACAATTATATATTGCGCAATGACGTTATTAACATAATATCAATTTTTTGAAAAAAATCCGACAAAGCTACCAGTGCGGGAAGGCTATCATATCTTAATGTACTTACAGTCACTCTATAAACATTTTAGTACCATTTATGTTTAGTCACCCCAGGTGGTACCGATATCTGGCCTGGCTCATGGACTAACAGAAAAAGGGTCAAACCTTACCCTCGCCCTATACAAAAAGTACAACTTTGCGAGAATTTGGCGTCATCTAGTTTTTACATTTAATGTGAATAAGTTTAACATCAGGACTAATGTAATGATTTTGAGATAGCCTATATATATAATATGTATGTATATACATGTATATATATATATATATATATATATATATATATATATATATATATATATATATATATATAATCAGATTCATCCAATTTAGATTGTCAGTGGTCTTCAAAACTACACCTGTCACATTACTGCAATGGGAATATATATGGGAATGGGAATATATATATATATATATATATATATATATATATATATATATATATATATATATATATATATATACATGTATATATATATATACACTCACCGGCCACTTTATTAGGTACACCTTGCTAGTACCGGGTTGGACCCCCTTTTGCCTTCAGAACTGCCTTAATCCTTCGTGGCACAGATTCAACAAGGTACTGGAAACATTCCTCAAAGAGTTTGGTCCATATTGACATGATAGCATCACGCAGTTGCTGCAGATTTGTCGGCTGCACATCCATGATGCGAATCTCCCGTTCCACCACATCCCAAAGGTGCTCTATTGGATTGAGATCTGGTGACTGTGGAGGCCATTTGAGTACAGTGAACTCATTGTCATGTTCAAGAAACCAGTCTGAGATGATTCGCGCTTTATGACATGGCGCGCTATCCTGCTGGAAGTAGCCATCAGAAGATGGGTACACTGTGGTCATAAAGGGATGGACATGGTCAGCAACAATACTCAGGTAGTCTGTGGCTTTGACACGATGCTCAATTGGTACTAATAAGCCCAAAGTGTGCCAGGAAAATATCCCCCACACCATTACACCACCACCACCAGCCTGAACCGTTGATACAAGGCAGGATGGATCCATGCTTTCATGTTGTTGACGCCAAATTCTGACCCTACCATCCGAATGTCGCAGCAGAAATCGAGACTCATCAGACCAGGCAACGTTTTTCCAATCTTCGATTGTCCAATTTTGGTGAGCCTGTGCGAATTGTAGCCTCAGTTTCCTGTTCTTAGCTGACAGGAGTGGCACCCGGTGTGGTCTTCTGCTGCTGTAGCCCATCCGCCTCAAGGTTCGACGTGTTGTGCGTTCAGAGATGCTCTTCTGCATACCTCTGTTGTAACGAGTGGTTATTTGAGTTACAGTTGCCTTTCTATCAGCTCGAACCAGTCTGGCCATTCTCCTCTGACCTCTAGCATCAACAAGGCATTTGCGCCCACAGAACTGCCGCTCACTGGATATTTTCTCTTTTTCGGACCATTCTCTGTAAACCCTAGAGATGGTTGTGCGTGAAAATCCCAGTAGATCAGCAGTCTCTGAAATACTCAGACCAGCCCGTCTGGCACCAACCATGCCACGTTCAAAGTCACTTAAATCACCTTTCTTCCCCATTCTGATGCTCGGTTTGAACTGCAGCAGATCGTCCTGACCATGTCTACATGGCTAAATGCATTGAGTTGCTGCCATGTGATTGGCTGATTAGAAATTTGCGTTAACGAGCAGTTGGACAGGTGTACCTAATAAAGTGGCCGGTGAGTGTATATTTGTATGATTTTTTTACACGTCAATTCTGACAATGCAGATCTCTCCCCCGATTAACACTAGCACAGACATGTATTTCATTTAGACATGTGAACCTTACAGAGAGGGGAGTGTGCGAGGTTGGTACTGTCCTGGTCCTGGGGTTAATGGTAGTTACCCAACATGGCCACCAGTCTGCTGTATGTCCACCCGCTCTTCCTTCTTCACCTGAAGGAAAATAAAGTATTATTACTATTGATCCCTGAGGACCAGAGTCAAAGGAACAGGCAGAAATAATAAAGCAAGGGTAAATATAGTATTATATAATATGTATTTTTAATATGTTTTTTATTGTTTTTAACTATGATACTGCATGAAATCTGATTTACATTGGGGCGGGGAGTTTTCCTCTTACTCCTATAGGAACTTGTTGTTCTTGTATTTGTCGTCCTCTCCCTTTTGCTTGAGCCACCGTCCCTCACAATGTCGGTGCACCGCCCTGGAAACACCAGGCTGCAAGCGGCACCCGTGACCGCGTCCAGCGTGGCTGCGGAAGCCACTAGGGTGCAGTTCCTCTGGCGGCCTATAGGGGGCGCGCAGCGGCCGCCACCGCCAATGGGGGAAAATGTGACTTCATTCTTGTAATACAAAGCACATAAATGTTTTCTTCGTTCGGTTAGGAATCGCAGTGGCGTTTTCCGTCTCCAGAGGTCCGGTTTGAAATTTGTATTTTATTAAAAAACTTGTTAAGGAGTGAATATTAATGGGTTTTGGCCATAGAGGCGGGCCATTCAAATTATGGATCGTATCCGCTGCTGACGTAAACCAATGGGTGACGTCACGCTACGTCTATTATTTACAGCAGGGGTGTCAAACGTAAGGCCCGCAAAGGGTCCAATCCGGCCCACTGGTTGACTTTGCAAGTGTGAAAATTGCAGAAAATCATTCATTTTGATTTTTAAATGGTTTGTAAGGCAAAGAATAACTCAACCTCTTCCTCAATAGCTTCCACTGTAGTTGGTGTGGTGATGCCAGCATTACTACACAGGACTGGAAATGTTATGGACGACAATTAAAATAATTTCTAGATCTCGACTAGTTGTTCAAATCATAGAGAAGTAAAATAACAATATTGTTGTTCAGTTCCAAAATACATGTGACGAAGTAATGTTTTGTGCCTTTGTAGATCCACTGTTATCTGTAAATTGTAATGCACGTCATGATAGTAGAATGATTGAATGTGGAAAAACTAAGTCATATGGTTTGAATTGCTGCGCACTTATTTTTCTTAAGACACCTCAGGATGTTTTCAAAATGTACTTCTTGACGTGGAGGTGTTGTTATTTCCGGGCGATGGTTTTACTGGTCCGGCCCACTCGAGATCAAATTGGGCTGTGTGTGGCCCATCATACTAAAATGAGTTTGACACCCCTGATTTACAGCCTATGGTTTGAAGCCTACTTACTCCAGTGTACAATTTCAAAACACAAAACTTGGTAGAGCCAAGTTTGCTTTATGAGTGCCAATGCATATAATTCAAATTAGAAAAACAATTTTTATTCAGTCAGTTGATTGCAGAACATCCCCTAAATCTTTTCGAAAAGCACATTGTAGTTTTTAAAGTCATTTTTCAACACAATCATGGTCACTTGCCTACTACTTTTGGAGGTTGATCCAAAATAAGAATCACAAAATGTTTTCAATAATCTTTTACAAAAATACTCAGTTAAGTAAAATCCCATACCCATTTGTCATTTGCGCTTAAAAAATATATTGATATTGATGAGGTAATTAAAATATAAACTACAAATACAATTTTTGGTAAAAGGTGAAGAAAAATTCCATACAAATCTGAATAAACTGTATTAGCTGTTATACACCTTCTCTTTAACTTTTAAATATTTTTTTCTGTTCTGCAAACTGGTACCAAGATGCGTGTCATCCCAAGTATAGCGTAAAGGTATAATAAAACAAACATATCATCTTGTTTTGGTGTAGATCAGCCACTAACCTGACAGAGCATTCCAACAATGGACATTTCTTCAGGTTGTGACCCGGCTATCTGGCCCTGGATACCCATCATTTTAATCTTGTTCATCTCTTTTTGCTTTTAAATAAATATGCTTAGGAATTGGGAACATAGAAAAAAAACGAAGTATATAGGGTCTATAAACAGTCAATTTTGGAAAGGCCCTCACAGTAATAATATTGACCTAAAGGTGTAACAATACTTTTTGTGTTGAAGGACTACATCATCCCTACCTGTGTGTATACATATACCATTTGTGCAAAACATGATCGTCTAGTCAACAATGTGAGACAATTTGGCAGTAATACAAGCACCGTCGATCCCCAAGCTGCTCCAGGTATGGCATGTTTCCAAATGTTTACATCCATTTGTTGTCAGCAGATGGAGTCGTAGTTTGAGTCTTTTTTTAAAGTGCTTGTTTAGTGTCTTTTTTTATTAATTTGGCAGTGGTGGCGGTGGCGATGGTGGTCACAGGAACGTAAGATGTGCTGAAATTGGCGTTTCCATGAAGTGGAGATAGAAGTGGGTGAAATAGGTTTGTGGAGACATGTTTTGTTGGGTAGGGTGTCTGTCCTCCAGTAAGAGGTGGAGGAGCTTCTTCCCCCGGGTCAGTCCACGATGACAGACAACAAAGCCATCACCGCTACACCGAGGCAGATGAGCACAACCTGCATCAGGGAATGTCTGAAAAAAGGAGATCAAAACATACTTTAGAAAACTTCACTAATTTCACATTCAGCATGATTTTACTGGGTCATAATCATGAACAATCATAAGCACACAAGTAACAAAGTGCTTCATTTTATAACAAGAACACAGTTTCAATAAAAATTGGGTATAAATAAATAAATCACTCAATAAGTACTATGTAATTATTAGTACAGTAATTAGTAAGATAATCTAATGCATTGCACATCCGTGACCACATTAATTTGAACTAGGGATGTCCGATATTATCGGCCCACCGATATTATCGGCCGATATTGGCATAAAAAAATCAATATCGGAAAATATCGGTATCGGTTTTTTAACCGATACCGAAATCGATTTTGAAATAATTTCAGACATCTGTTATGTTTCAAGTGAGGACGTGGTTTGATGACATCATCAAACGCGCCGCGCCGTCTCAATAACAAGCCTGGGCATGTGCGGCCGTGTAGCGGGACGCTAGTTGTGGCTGTAGTTATGTCGGTGGTTTGGAATTATTTCAAAGTTTCTACGTTGAATAGTAAAATAGGGGTTATGTGCAACATACTAACGCATTCTGCAAAACAGGTCTCATCACAACCGGTTCAGGTCCGCTGTACCGCGCTCACATTATTTTATTTATTAATCCGCACTTCCAGACCGTCACCGGGGCTTCAGAGTAATGTGTCCGAGGAGAGTAGCCCTCTCCCGGACACACGCTAGCTTTTACCGCTGTTTTGTTTTTATTTATTAATCCACACTTCCGCTCGGCATAAAGCCTATTGCAATGAGTGTAAAGCGGAGGTTTCACGTGGCCGCATATATCGGTATCGGTTGATATCGGTATCGGAAATTAAGAGTTGAACAATATCGGTTATCGGTTATCGGTAAAAAAGCCAATATCGGACATCCCTAATTTGAACGCAACAAACAGGAGACTTTAAATGTACGACATGGTTGCAATTGACATGTTCAATTACAGTACAGGGAAAAAAACAACCCAACTCTGACCTAACGTTAGACTCTTCGAGCAGGTCAGGCACTACGTTCACCAAGGCTATGTAGAGGAAGCCGCCCGACGTGAACGGCAATATCCATGCGGTCACATTGTCTAAAAAACACACAGGGGCGCAATACAGTGTTTGGTTAGGGTGGGTTCTGATGGACCTACATCCAATCAATCAATCAAAACCTTTATTTATTTAGTGAAAAAAGAAACATTGAGAAGTGTCACTTATTTTCAAGTGCGCCCTGATAACAGTGCAAGTTAAAATACAAGTTAACATGCAACAGTCACACTGAAATAAATACAAAATAAAAAAATAAACATGAGACGATGAATCATAAAATACTGGCTAAATGTCACGCTCCAGCTAAAAACAATTGCAACCCTCAGATGTGATGTCCATAATGAGCCCTTTAAAATCCTCCAGTTAAATAGCCTCCAGTTTAGGAAGGTTTTGGTTGGTATTCCAAACATGGGGGGCATAAAATGAAAAGGCAGACTTCCATGAACATCCATGGACGCGATCGTGTGGATCGTCTCTCACCTGTGCTATGTGGTGATTGGCAGCACAGGGCGGTGCTTGCTCCGACCAAACCGACCACGGCTGTGGACAGCTGCATGCGAGCAGCGCTCCAGCGGTCAAACCCGGCCCGCAGCAGGATGGCAAAGTCCCCAACCTGCGCGCGCACACACACACACAGATTTCATGGCTTTTGACCGACTAACAGGAACATCCATAGTTTCCATAAACCTATGTCTACACCTTTTAATTTGATTTTAATTTAATATTTTTAATTTTAATTATTTTTTATTTCTTACTGGAAAGGTTTTGAAGCTGCAATTGAAATACTATGAAAATAAATATGGTGATTTGACAATGTAGTGCCGTACAGACCACTGCAGCTGGTCCCCATGTGCTCTATGTACATAACTATACTTAACTATACTATAACTATATTTAAGCTTAGGAGTTACTCGCTGATGAAAGCCAAAATGCCTTCAACACATTACTAACAATTCAAGACCGCAAGCCACCTGGTTCAAAAGCACTAGAAGGATTGTGTACGATCAAGTATCAAGGGCTTGGCTAAATTAGTACTAGAAATTGCAAACCATGCAATCTCACCTCATGTGGGATCTCATGGAGCAGGATGGCAAAGGTGGTGAGGAAGCCAACCTGCAACGACAGTCAAATAGCCTGGTAAAGAAATGTGCTTCACGGCACGCTATAGTCATGTAGCCAACAAACACATTGACCAGTGGAAATATGTTGAATGTACTATATAGTGATATGGTGTTGGGTGAATGCACAGCATTCAGTCCGAGGGAAGACAGAGGGCCAAGCCTTTTGGAGACATCTATTCAACTTCCTCTCTGGCACACAGAGTTGTAGTTCACACTGTTAGCCTTATGCCTGTCCAGCTGGACGCCTTCCTTCCCACTGCTGCCATGACGCCAACGCATTGATGGGCCGCACTTCATTATGCCGCAATGCAGAAAGTACCCCTTTGCAATTGTTTTTAATCGACAAAGTGGCAAGTCATATAACCTGGTATTCTTAAATCAACTTTAAATGTGTTACAGCGACACCCAAGAGATTTACAGGTGACTGCATTGGTGGGTTTGCGAGATTGCTGATGAAGCAGATCCCCTGCCAACGGGTTTGCTTACCGTGCCAAACATGATCATGATAAGGGAGGCAGAATCAGTGCCAACTTTAACAGATCATCTCTTTATTGCGTTGACTTAATATCATAGTTGTGATCCGTGGACATGTACAGAACACATATTTCAAAATCGCAATACATTTCAGGAAGTAAATGCTGTTACCATATTAGCATCAGAATGGAAATGTGAAAGCCCTTTTGTTAAGGACGATTAAACAGAAAACACCTGCCAACATTGCTGACAAAAGCAGCGATAGCTTTTTTTAAAAATGTAAACAAATACAAATCTTGATAATGTGCTGGGGGGGGGGGGGGGGGGGGAAACGTTGACTTTATGTAAAATCAACACTTATTAAGATGTCGTACCTTTTTGCTGACCATGAAACTCCCTGCTACCGCTAACCCATGGGTGAAGTTGTCAATGCAGTTAGCCAAAAGATTCAGGTAACCGCTGGTCTGCAAAACAGGCAACACAATTCGGGTTACAAGTTAAATCGTCTCACATTGTTGACTATAACTCAACACTCAATGCTCTGAAATGATCATGCCGAATGGAAAGAGTTCAGTTCAACTTGACGGTTCATGCGCAATTTAGAGAATTACAGCCGTTCAAATAGCCTTTTAGTCATGGTCCTATTCAGTGAAATATTTCCCTGAACATTAAGAAGCACTTCATCACATGTTGATTTGACCTTTATTTCTTTCGGCTGTGGTCTACTGCTCTGATGTCATTAGTATCGAGGTTGTTTGGGTACATTTTGATGTTTGCTTTTTGGAGCTCTTCTTCTAGCCCTGTTGAGGGACTCAGGGGGCCCTATTTTAACGATCTGAAACGCATGGTCTGAAGCGCATGGCGCAGCATATGGCATGTCCAATCAGAGTGTCATCTCCCATTCCCTTTAACAGCTAGGTGTGCTTGCACCTTGGTGGATTTGCCAGGCGGGAAGGGGGAACGATGTTCAGGCGAGGAGACCATTTTTAATGGTTTGCATGTTTGTGCGCTGCTGTGCCTCCCTGTGTGTGTAACAAGCAGAGTGTACGAGTATTGTGCCTATACTGTAGGCGCGTATTATTCACGTGCCCTTAAACTAACAGTGAAACACCGCGCTGTTGACTTTCGACCAGGTTTCTGTTGGTCAATGGCGCAATTGCTTTCAGTTGCCTCAAGATAGCAATATGCCAACAATATGCCTGAAAACCTAATTTTCTGACCAACACACCCATGGACGCACAGAGGAGCGCAAGTGCATTTGCTATTTAAACAACATGGGCGCAGGGCGGGAAAATGATAACACCGTCAGTCTGAAACTAGCAAAGACACTTGTGTTGCGCTTGGCGCCGCTCTGCGCCGGGTGTAATATATTGCCCAGGGTGTTTAGGAGGCATCGTCCACTGTGGGTTTGAGAAGCTGCACAACACTGCAATTGTGGTGAAGTGCTATAAATAAAATAAACTTCACTTGACGTGGCTTATGAAGACAGACTCACCCTATCTGAGGTTGTGTCAATTTGTTGCCCAAAATAGAAAATTGAACCCAAAACTGGGTGGTGCCGGAATTGTGTTTTTTTTCCAGGTAGGAATATTTACCGTTTGAAAACCCTAACCCTAACCCTAAATCAGGTTGAATGCCATTTTGACAATTAGTAGTCTTGCGCTGGTCTCCTGGCCCAACACTCACCAGCATGGTCTTCATTCATGTTCTTCTCCACCCTGCTTTCCCTCACAGAGTGAGCTACATGAAATAAAATTAAAATAACTCAACTCAATAAAGCAGCATAAATATTATTATATTAATTAAGCAATTGTAGAAGAAAAAAGTGATGTCATCACTCGCTGGGGTTCGCCGATTGGCCGACTGCATGTTGTTCAGAATCAAGCTGCCTTTGTCGGGCTGGTTCCAGACTAATATCTCGAGGCTAAACCGGAGGTGCACTCATGAGATTGAGGCTGGGTTCGCGAGGCTACGTCCGTGCAGTATTGACTAATAAAATACAGCCTAATCATTCCTACATTGACCACTAGTGCTTTAATTTTTAAAGCATGTCCCGTCTGCCAGCATACCTTGATGGTGTGTGATCCACTCTGAATGCAGAGCTGCTGTGGCTTGGGGGAGGCCAGCGGCTCGGAGCACTTCCCGTTCTTCACTAACCTCTGGGTATTTCCACTGGTGATGGAACCAGACAATGCCTAGGCAGAAAATAAACTGAATACAATGAGTCAAGTGGGAAGGACAATTTTAAATGACACTTTAAACCATAAATGTACACCGTACTTTACAGTACAATGTACAGTACACAATGTACAAGTACTACAAGTACTAAAATCATGCATTTTATATAGCAAAGAAGTATGGAATTTGTTAAAAGACTATTCTTTCTATTCCAACTAGAAATGTTTGCCAACGAGAAATAATCACACCGAATGGGAAAGAATTGGCCGGCTGTCCCCTGCAGCTGTTCAATTTGTTACTGTTAAAAATGGTCTGTGTGTGAAATGACCAGTGTTACTGACAATGGGTTATAATCTAATATATTGTGAGTGACATTGTTGACAACCTGAAACTAGACATACTTAACATACCATACATAAACATACTCTTATCATAACTAAACAACAGGAGGCTACACATTTGTACACCTGTATTTAAAAAACCTGTCAATAATAACCAGGTTATTGGTGATTGGTATATACAGGAGTAGTGATACCAGCAGATATCATGTCTATGCTTCCTGTAGAGGTTTAAGGAGAAGCCCTGTATTGGAAATTGTACCCTGCGCCAGAGGCTAATGGAACAGTCTTTCCAGAGTCACAATTTCCTTTCATGTTGTAGACACATAAGTGTTCAGTTTTACTGGCTGCTTATGATCTATTGAACATGACAGCATGGAAGAGAGACTCCTCTTTTGGTTCCCTTACTAATCTTTCCTTTATTCATGGTCTCGTGATTCAAGGAGAGTCCATGACCAGTTTCTATTGCAAAAGTTGTTCCAATCATTTCTTATTCAAATAAATATCCCTCCACTCAGAGTGGTGGGATGGGTTTTTCTGCCTGTTATATGACAGCATTGTTAAATATTTGATCCTGATTGGTCAATAACGTTTCAAGGGTGTGCATTCTTTTTCAATAACGGGACACCTCTGCCTTTCAACAGTTCCAAAATCAATGCGCTACAAATCCAACATTAACAGCAACGGTCAAATACAACTATTGACCAGATGTTTCCTTGACAACGCAAAAACAACATGCTCAAAACGATAAAAAAAAAAAACATTATAAATGAATCTAATATCATCTAACATTGTTGGTAACTGTGGTGGAATAAACCACTCCAGGGTGTCCTGTTATTGCAAAATACATGTACTTTTGTACATTATTGTTATTATTATTATTATTATTATTGTATCATTTTGGTTTATTCCTTACTTATACACAATCACACTGCAATGTGCACACATTTACCATATGTCATCATCTATTTAACATGTTTGTTTCCTTCCCTCTTTTACACAGTTCACATAGCTTCCCTTAAATATCCATTACCAATATAACTTGGCAATATTGTGCCAAAGAGGCATGAGTGTGTCGGTCACAAATGTAAACAATGGCAATATAGCACTTGGAATCAGCAGGCTAAGTAATGTGAAGTACTTCACAAAATGTCTTACCAAAGACCAAAGTGCTACATTGCTATTGTTTACATTCACGGCAGGGGTGTTTGTGTGTAATGCTCATGGGAAGAATCGGCACAATAAAGGGATTGTTACAAATTATATTGGTAATGGATGTTTTCCTGAAGCCAGGAGAGACAGTAACGATGGTTTGATCACCCACACTGGTACTGTCCTTTAACTACATGCTTAGCCTATGAAAGCTGTTTGGGGGCGGTATAAAAACAACATCATAAAGGAATGTACAATTACCATCAACCACCAGCAATTGTAGAAGATTCAAAAATGAATTACTTAAAGGTGCAGTGTGTAAAATCTAGTGGCATCTAGCGGTGAGGTTACAGATTACAACCAACTTAATGCCCCCCCTCACCTCTCCCTTTCCAATGACGTAGAAGCTACGGTGGCCTGTACTGACCAGTAAGCTGCCAGTAGGTGCTAGGGGTGCAATAAATACCAGAAAACTGTAATTGAATACACGGTCCAAATCTCAATGAGTACTCCTGTACTCGTTTTGTTTTTTTGTTTCAGTCTGTATAGTTTCCGCCAATGTACACATATGGAAAGTCACCTTTATTTTATACATTCTATGTGTGTTACATTCACACTGGAGCTCCACTGGCCACGCAGTTTATTTTCCTGCTTTTACTGTTATAGAGCTAGCGGGATACACTTCTAAACAGACATTGTAATGTTATATCTATTCAGAACATTTTGTAATGTGAGACGTATCGGTTTAGTTACGCAATCACTCATAGCTGTGATCATGTCTTTAGCTCCCTGTGTCAGATCACTGTAATTCGGAGCGTGAATATCTGTTGAATATCCAATATCTTTCTAACTTTCAACCGCCATAAACTGCTACAGAGATGTGATTATTGTGATTATTGTAATCAACCACAACAGTAGTGCTATGCTGCTATAAATGTCACATTCAGTTTTGATGGTGAGATGTTCCCGTCAGGATACACTACAATGTACTGTTGTAGAGCTAGCGGGATACATTTCTAAACAGCCATTTTAATGTTATATCCATTCTGAACATTTTGTATCCAGGTTCATTGCACTTTAGTTAGGCTATTGCCTAACTAAACACAGTATTGAACAACAACAACGTATTGAATGCGGGGGGAACTCCACCCACCCGGGCCAGCTACTAAACTAAAGGAGAACAAACCTATTTTAGTCTCAACAACAATATGCAACGGCAAAGGCTTTATTTCTCTAGAGCTGTTTGTCCGTTCTGGGCTACTGTAGAAACATGGCGGTGCAACATGGCAGCCTCCATGGAAGGCAACCCACTCCCCATATAGATATAAACGGCTCTTTCTAAGTGAACAAAAATACAACGATTATTATTTTCAGGTCATTATACACTAATGATTACATACTTTCTGCCAAGTCCATTCCACTAGATGCCACAAAATTCTAAAGTGTACCTTTAAATAACAGCAGCCAACAAAAAAATACAGCTGATTATAAAAAGGATAGAACGGTAGAAGATAGAAAAGCAGAAAGCACTTTACAGTCAAACGCTTGACATAACAAACCCACCATGCAAAGAACCAGACTGCCACTGCCAGGAGTGAGGAGAATGCACTAATCAATCACCAATCTGCACTGACCATACCTTGATAAAAAGTCATGAAGCAATGTGAAGGCATGTACTTACAGGTTCAGACTGCTGCCAGACATCAAGTCCATGCAAAACAGGCCTATATTCCACCTTGGAAAACAGTGCACACAAGTGCCTTTCCCATAATAAGAGCAAAGCAGCAACCCCAGGTTGGGAGAAGCCCCTTTCCATGATCAGAGTAGCGCATATGCGTAGCACTAGCGAGTGGACATATGTACACATGTACCTGTTTTACCCAAGCTAGTAAGCTGTACTGCATCAAGCCTAAGAACTGCCCTTCAATCAGCGACAAATATAAATATGGATAATATTTGATCGAAGACATGAATCAGATTTGGGTTGTTGTATTCTGGTAGTGCAAGGAGACCATGCCACCTGCAATCAGGCAATATTAGATCATGAGGTACGTCATACAACGACAAGCAAACAGAGGTTCTGCACAGCGATGTAGAGAAAGCTATACTGGAAATAAAACTTACAGAAGAGGTTGCATCTAGGCCAGCCGTAGGAGCAGGCTCAGCATTGCTGTCCTGTTCCGGGAACATCTTCTCGAGGAGTAAGAATGACAGTAGGCCAACGATGACCCAGATGCCCTGGACCGTGTACTTGTGGTGGTGACTACCATCTAGACACAATGGGGTGAAAGGAGTAGGATCACATGTTGTCAAGGGTGACGGGCAGAAGGAGTAATTGACATTTCGAGGGGACATTCAAATGCACTTTATTCAAATGTGTTAGATCGACAAAGGTCAAAGGACAAAGATCTAGCTAAATAAATCACTAAAGTCATCAGCCGATATTGGGAAGACATAACCAACCTGATTGGTTACAGAGGGTCCAAGCCTCAGGAAGGAGGTGGAGAAACACATCACCTAGGAGACCACCAATAGCAAAGCTCAGAAGCTGCTTTAGCTTTTGGCCTCCAGCTGCAGAAGAAAAAGGAGGGGAAGAAAGAAAGCTTGTCAATGTAAGGAGGAAAACAAAGATCAGATATAGCTGACTTTATATTAACATTGTCTGATAATCAGTTTGTCAGATCATTTCATTTCCATTACTTTCCATTTTTCTTTCAATCAATGCAGTAACAACATTGGCCTGTTTTTTTTAAAATTCAGCTTATGAATGCATAACGAGTACAGATGGCAATTAGCATGATTAGCTGGAACAGCTGGACGGCGTTGACACAGTAAAGTCTCCATTTATGACCGACTAAGCTCAGGTTCAAAAGCACCCTAGAAAACTCATGGCCTGAAATACACACTGGAATGCTGTGTTGCTCTGGGTGGGGCTGCTTAAAAAGACATCAGCCACCTCAGGCTAACAAGACCTACTACTGTTTTTAACTTGCCAGGACACATACAGGCATCAGCATTGTCCATTAGGTCTATTTCATTTTTAAGAAACATACATACTTTGAAAGATAAGAACATTTAAAACAAAAGTAACAAAAAATACTTGCTAATTACAGTGTAAAACTGTGGACATGACACGACATAATTGCATGTGTGGAGTATACCACAGCAGGGAGTTGCTCAAAATAGCACTTTGATTAGACTGGTGCAAGGAAAGTCTGCATTAAATGATATTTAATACATTATGACAACTAAACATCCTCAGTTATCAAGGATAACAAAAGCATAGCAGATCAATTACTTCCTTGGGCTCACCAGTTGTTCAAATCTAATTTCCCACCTTCTGTTTTCAGGGCTGCTCCGGCTTCGATGGGAATCACAAGCAGAGGGAAGATCCCGCTGAGGCCCACCGCGACGGAGCCCACCAGGGAGTACAGCCACACTTCAGCCTGCTCACTGGCAAACAGGTCCGCCAGCACCTGGAAGCTCAGGAGGTCTTCCAGCAAGCTGTGCCCTGGTCCCGCAGCCGTGTCCGTGGAGTGGCCCATGGCTGTCTGGGTCATCTTCTGGTTGCTTGATGCGCACCGGGAGGTCAGCACCATCAGGGTAACGCTAACAAACACAGCAGCTAGAGCCCAGCTGGGCTTTCCTCGGCCCGCGGCTTTCATCCGTTCCAAGGTCCAATGTGAATTCTCAGGCGGCGAGGGAAACGCTGAAAGACAAAGCAAACTTTTAATTTGTCAAATGTATAACACAGCAATGATTGCTGTATAACAATCATTTCAAAGAAGCAATATATATCCAACAATGTACTATAAATTACCAACTGGTTAAAATGGGACTTTAGGAACTTTTCTTCTTGTTTATTCAGTCCCATTGGTCAGTAGGCTAAATAAGCCCCTACCCACAAGGAATTAACAACTGTCTAACTGTCACATTTCCCATTGTCATATTTAAGGATTGACCATTTCATCAATAAAGATATATGTATATATGTATAATTATTATGTTGCTTAGTTAAGTGGCAACTCAGGGGAAGTACCAGAAAGTGTTTTTAAGAGGTTAGTTTAAGACAATATAGATTCAGGCGGCTAGACGTAGGTTGACTTCAGTTAAACTGTATCCAACTAAAATGGAAGTAGTCTCTGTATGTCTCACTGTCCTTTTCAAACAACGTTCATCCGATCCACTTCACACTTCCCGGGTGTATTGCTGAGGACCCAAGGAAGCGCAGTGTTGAGTGTGAAGTTGTTTGGATTAGTGGTGGGAAAAATGCCCAATCTACTGTGTGCGTGACTATTTACTTAAGGTCATTGCTAAACATGAGGGTGGTTTGAGTGCACTCTTTTCTTCTAGCCTTGAGATGCCTTCAAGGTTTACTCAGTGTCTGCTCTTAAGCTGGAGAAAATAACTGTCTGCATTTCAGAGAATAACTGTCCACACTCTGAAGTCTTTTCACGCCAACTATAACTACACATAAACTTGCACTCATTCCAAGTGACGGTCCCTTGTGTCACATTGATTCCCCAGGCCTGCTTCGCTTACAGAAACAACCTCGAACCCGAGACTTAGCCACGACAGATGACACGCATAACAACAGGGCGCACCTTATCCAGCCCGGCTGTTCAGTTATATTGTTTGCATGGGTGGATTCAGTTTAAAAAAGAAAAGTCTCCATGCAGTCACATCCAGGGAACAAGTGAAGCAGCTTTCGCCATGCAGGCCTATAGGAAGGAGGGACTAGGTCGACAGATGGTGGCGGCAGCTACTTGAGGATCTCACATCCTTTTATTCAAACAAGACATAAACAAACAAAAAATACAAGTTTGTTTGAATAAGATTAAAGCTAAACGCAACCCTCACCTGTACTAGCTTTGAAATCAACAGTGAATACATACAACATGCCCTCCCCCAGTGTTCGCTGTATGTGATGTGAAGCAGAGCAACATTAGGGCAACATGAGTCAATACTTGAACACAACACCACAGTTAAGAGGTTTAAGCAAAGGCTAACACACAGGAGTTAGGGTTACAGTTAAGCAGTTATGTGTGCATGCAGTGGCTCAAAACGACAACAAAAAACAACACACAAAATAAGTAAACTTAAATGTGACTTAAGTGTTTTTCCTGTTGAATGCTGAACCAAAACGCTGTTGTGTGAAAGTGTGTGGGGATGATAAACTGAGGTTAGGCAAGTCTCTCTAGCACTGACAGTATAATACAAAATAATAATAAATAATAAATACAATCAGCTGTATAAAGAGCTAGATAAGAGGACACGTATCGTTAAGTGAAACACAACGTGAGGTCATATTGTGCAGCATAATAACAATACTAATACTAATGATGACGTTGACGATGATGATGATAATAGCAACAGTGTGATGTACATAGCAGTAGATGGACAAGGCTGCAGCGTAACTCTAAACTAAAAATAATACATTAAACATGCTAAAAAAAAAAAAAAAAAAAAGTATGACTCTTAAAAAAAGGGGAGACCTGTGCAAACACTGCGACCGAAAGGCATGGGGGGAAAAAATCGCCAGGCGTGGTTGTTGAAAACATACCTACATACGCATCAAAAGTAGCGCACGCTAGCTAACGCGTATTAAGTACCTGGAGGGGCTAAGCTAACGCGAGCTATCGCGACAACACGTCCAAACTAACGCTAACTGGGCTAGCGGCGTGCAAATCACTGTCGCGAAGTTGCACTTCAAAACAACAACAAAAACAGCAACAACAGCAGCAAAACCCGACTCAACTCGGGTTTTTCGTCCTAATAACGTGCATTCAGAGTCATGTTGTTGTTGTTTTTTAAAGAAAAGAAAAACAACCTTATTTGCTTCACAGTCTTCGCACCGGTGTGTCCCTGCCATCCAGGCCCGCTCGCTTGAAGGCTAGGCTTCCGCCGCGGCGCTGGTCTTTAAGCCTCCTGCTGCTGCTGCTGCTGCTGGTCTCCATGCTAGGCGGTGGGTGGTGAGCTACGCTTTTCCACACAGAGCCACGTAGTCCCGGTTCGGAGGGAGGGCAGGGAGGGGGAGGGGGGAAGGGGGGGGGGGGGGGCAGGGAGCAAGAGGCAGTGCTGGGAGGCTGAGGCCTGTCGCCATGGACGGCCCGCCCCTCCTGCTTTGAGGACACGCTGGTTATACGATCTATCCTCCCGAGCTCGCTGCTCCCGCTGCAGAGACCACCACCCCCGAGCCAGGGGTCGCTGCTCCCGCTGCAGAGGCCACCCCTCGACCTCCTCCTGCTGCAGAGGCCACCCCTCGACCTCCTCCTGCTGCAGAGGCCACCCCTCGACCTCCTCCTGCTGCAGAGACCACCCCGAGCCAGGGGAGAGGTCTCTGCTCCTGCTGCAGAGACCACCCCTGAACCAGGGGAGACCTCGCTGCTCCTGCTACAGAGACCACCCCTGAACCAGGGGAGAGCTCGCTGCTCCTGCTGCAAAGACCACCCTGAGTCAGGGGAGAGGTCGCTGCTCCTGCTGCAGAGACCACCCCTCGACCTCCTCCTGCTGCAGAGACCACCCTGAGCCAGGGGAGAGGTCTCTGCTCCTGCTGCAGAGACCACCCCTGAACCAGGGGCGACCTCGCTGCTCCTGCTACAGAGACCACCCCGAGCCAGGGGTCGCTGCTCCTGCTGCAGAGACTACCCCCAAGCCAGGGGAGAGGTTGCTGCTCCTGCTACAGAGACCACCCCGAGTCAGGGGAGAGGTTGCTCCTGACATTGTGGTCTTCAACAGTCAGGTCGTAATAACTTTGACACGTTTTCATGTGTGGTGTAAAACCTGCACATTTCAGTGCTGGCGCCTTACTGTGTTTCTATGTGCTGCTACCTTACAGGCCTACTTCTGCTCCTCCACTACACCTCAGAGGTAAATATTGTACACTTTTTACTCCACTACATTTATCTGACAGCGTTACTTTGCAGATTCAGATGAACCATACAAAATATCATCAGTAAATAAATGATGTCATAGCCTATAAATGAGGCTTTATTGGTCCCCGGGAGGAAAATTCACAGGCCACCAGCAGTAGGCCTATAAAAGCTTGGGGGCAGGGGGCAGTGCCGGGAGGCTGAGGCCTGTCTCCATGGACCTCCTACTGAGGACATGCTGGTTATATAATCTCTTCCCGAGCTGCTCTGCTACAGAGACCATCCCGAGCCAGGGAAAGCTCAGCCACATTAGGTGACAGCTAGAACCTTTAATTTATTTATATATATTTTATATATTAGGCTACTTTACATAGGCCTACTGCTGGTAGCTTGTGAATTCCCTCCCGGGGACCAATGAAGCCTCATTTATATAATGTCATTTATTTATTGATGACATTTTGTATTGCTAATCTGAATCTGCAAAGTAATGCTGTCGGATAAATGTGGCGGAGTAAAAAGTACAATATTTACCTCTGAGATGTAATGGAACAGATGTAGGCCTGTAAGGTAGCAGAAAATAGAAATACAGCAAAGTACAAGTACCTCAAATGTGCAGGCTACACCACAAATTAAAATGTGTCAAAATACAGTCAGTTCTATAAAGAGCTAGATGGAAAACAAAGAGGACATGTATCAGCTACCTGATGACCCAGGTGGGTTGATCAGATTCCCAGGTCCCTCTAAAAATGACACGCGTTGTTTCAAGGCAAACAATGTTCACACATAGTCACTATATTAAAGATGAAGTGTGGCCGATTTGTTTTAGTACATATTGAAGAAGCTGTTGTGTGTTGTGCCGGTTGCGATAAGATCATGCACACCTTATTTCTGGCGTTGGGGGAATATCATTATTTCTACATGGAAAATTATTTCACAGATCACCAAGGGAAACTCTCAACCTCCAAAAATAAAATAATTTTGAAAACGGCGAATAAAATACAGATTTCTTCAACGTGACCAGCTTCCGTGTTTTCTGATTTATAACGTGTGTTTGTACATTTACACTTGTGTATATGACATTTGGTCATCAATAAGGTGACATGATCTCAACAGATGAGCCGTATAACGGAAATACACCATCCGTTGGCCGGAAACTCGTCATGTCGGATAATTGGGGAAGTGTAGTTGGTTGGGGATGTGACACAATAATACCATGAAATGGCAGGTCCCTCAAACAGGACCTCTAGGAAATGTGATGGCGTTATGGTTTTATGATATTATTATTTGAGCAGATACAAACGTACAAATGTTTCGATGCTCAATTTTATAGTAGGCCTATACAATACGTATGACAAAAATATGAATGACAATAACAATGTAAGACAATAGCTCGGACAAGCGAGTCAAATGATACATATTAATAGTACAAAATACAACATAAATGTGAACAAGAATACACTAAAATTAAATAAACGAATACCATCCCCAAACCCTCCGAACCCAAATGTCTCATCCTGACCGCAATATGGGGCGTAATCCGACCACGTGTGTGTGTGTGTGTGTGTGAAATTAAGAACGAGCCTACAGTATGCATATTATATAAAGCTCCAGCTTAGATAAAAGCAGGATGTTTTCTGTCATAAGAGGTGTCACAGAGGGCAAAACTATGAAAAAAACATTGTTGTGTAATAAACAAAAATGTTTTGCTGAACACTCGCAAAGTTTTTACAAGAAGTATGGCAAAGCCAACAGCTCAGTTATCTGCAGGAAGCAACGAGGCTTACGCCACTGTGGTCCTTGAGGGGTCACCGCTCAGTTCCTTACCTGCTGGGTTCACCATGGTTCAGCGATCTGTCAGAAGATTGGCAGATAATAAACATGAATTTAGAAGCAATAAGTATCTGTTGGAATGACTTCAATATCTAAAGATTACATGGGAAAATAACTAACTTATCTGTGGATATGCGGCAAAGCATCCATTTGCCTGCACCCTGTCTCTGCATGTCAGCCAAAATATCTCTAAAATAACACACGCATGCACACACGCACGCGCGTGCATGCGCACGCACACACACACACAGCTTTTATCTTTTTGTGTGAGCAGCAGTCCTACTCTGAAATGCTTGATATATAAAAAACCCCAATTTCTCAGAACTTCCTTATTTTCATGTTTTTGAGAAATACAGCATAACTAGCTGCATGATCTTAATAAAATAGTTTAAGTATCATGCTGAGGAAAACATCGAAAACAAACTCTGGAAGATTTCAATGAGGTGTAGCCCATTTTCCAGTACTGTAATTGTACTGCTTTGTTACAGCTGGGTCTTTTTTCCTTCTATTTCAATAGATATTTATGGGCTTTGTGCCTTTATGGACAGGGGATTACATGTGGAATAGGACCGCAGGCCGGAATTGAACCAGGGTCACTATGTGGTTAGCACTTCCGAAACAAAATGCTAAATAATCAACGAAATGCCCAAAAATTCTGCACGACATGCAGAAAGACTTGGGTTCTTAGTAGAAGGAGACTACTGGGTTCTTAGTAGAAGGAGACATTTGGGATGACTGAAGTCATTATTGCCTAACGGGCCAACACCAAGTGGTGAAACGATATTGGTGCTTCTGCTGACGATCGAGACTACCGTCTCTCACACCGGCTGGACTCAGTCTCACTGTGGGGGAGAGCACAGCAGATGAGTATAGTCAGTTACTCATTCACCACTCACAGCTTCGTCAGCCTGGGTGATTGATTAGCCCTGCCCCTTCACACCACATATCCCCACCGCTGGTTGGCAACCAACTCCCATGCTCCCCCTTGCTCTGACAGGCGGGAGAGGAAGTCAGCCGCCACCATCTGTGCCCCCGGCCTATGGATCACCTTGAACTTAAACGGCTATAGAGCGAGATACCAATGGGCGATCCGTGAGTTGTTGTCCTTCATTTGGAGGTAGTAACATGGGCCGTAGACCGCCCACTTGATTCTCAGACACACTCCTCCTCCACTTTGCTGTACTCCCCTCTTGTTCTGAGAGATTGCGGCTGAGGTACAATACAGGATGGTCCACTCCCTCCACCTCCTGGGAGAAAACGGCCCCCAGCCCCCTGTTTGATGTCTGCAAAACAAAAGGAAACGTACAGTTAGGTGTGTGTAAGAGCCGTTCAAAACCGAGAGCCTTTTTAACCCTCTCAAAGTCCCAAATACCGTACCTCTCTCCATCGAGCACTGCCCCCACCGGCTGCATATGCTGCTGCCAGGTGTCACTATGAATAATGACATCATCCAAATAGGCAGCAGCATACTCAGCATGTGGACACAGCACCCGGTCAATGAGACACTGGAAAGTGGCTGCGGCCCTGACAACCCAAACAGCTATTGAATTGGAACAAACCGTATGGAGAAGGCAGATTTTCCTTAGACACTGGAGATAAGGGAATCCATCAGCAGAGATCCCAGCTCCATATAGGAGCTGGGATGGGGATTACTATGAAGGATCTGGGATTGGGATGCCCATGTTGGAGCTGGGATGGGGATGACCATATGAGAGCTGGGATGAGGCAGGAATCCAGAGAGACATTCCAATAGACTAACCCCATCCTGGTTACTTCACATTGCAGAAGGTTGACATATACATAGGCTACTGGTCATTTTGATAACGACCAGTAGATGATGATTGATAATGTTATTATTCTGGCGACAAGAGACTATGTAGCACAATAGTGGCATCTCAGACGAGTCAACCTATTAGAGGAGAACAAAACTCCCTGACCCTACCTTTGAAAAATACTTTCTGTTTTTGTATATAAGCCTATTTAATTTGGGGCAGGGCTGCCAGCTGCCTCTTCAGTTTCAGTAGATGATGAGTGACCATGCAACACAATAGAATAGAAATATCTCGACGTAGGCCTACACACAATTATAATCTTTCACGTTGTAATCTTTTTATTTTTATTTTTAATGGTTTGCATGTGTGCGCCCCGCTGCGCCTCCCTGTGTGTGTGTGTGTGTGTGTGTGTGTGT
This sequence comes from Merluccius polli, assembly GCA_030340625.1. Lineage (NCBI taxonomy): Eukaryota > Metazoa > Chordata > Actinopteri > Gadiformes > Merlucciidae > Merluccius > Merluccius polli. The sequence continues at coordinate 268,801 of JAOPHQ010006268.1, read as the reverse complement.
GTGTGTGTGTGTAACAAGCAGCGTGTACGAGCATCGTGCACCCGCCTATAGGCGCGCACAGATCGCCAACGCGCGCGCCCCAGGTCCGGCCTGAGGAGCTGCATGACATTTACACTTCATTCATAGGGTGACTTTATTGCAGGTGTTATAAAGCAATTCGTTAAAGTAAATTATTTTTTTGCAAGAAGCCTGCGTGTTTTGCTCGCGCGCTTTTGACTTTGTGCACGCGCAAATCCGTCTCCTCGCTTGAACATCGTCCCTTCTTCCCCTCCTGGTAAATCCGCCGTCGTAATAGCGATCCGCCAAGGCGCAAGCCCACCTGGCTTTCTTAAAGGGGATGGGAAATGACACTCTGATTGGTTTATTGCATGTGAACAGGGGCGCTGCCAGGGATTTGGGGCCCCATGAGAAGATATCACATTGGGCCCCACTGTCCCACCACCACAGAGCAGAAATTGTGCCCGTCAGTCACAGGCCCTTAGAATTGTCCTAAATTTTCCCCCTCTCACGGCGCCCCTGCATGTGACACCCAAAACGCACCCATGATGAATGAAGGAATTGAAGACCAACCCTTTTGGACCTGCAACCATTTTTTCCCCCGCCGTTAACCTAGCAGAAGGTGATTGGGACACGCCCTGTGCACCTGCGCCACGTGCTTCAGACCATGCGCTTCAGACCGTTATATAGGGCCCCTCGTCTCCATTAACCCTGGTGTCCATTAACCAGTCTCCATTAAACTGTGTGCCCTCTGTTAAAGGCATAAGAGAGACCAACGTGTGAAACAAAGCCCTAAAATAATCCATGAATATTTTACTCATCAGCAATCACACAAAATACTTTACTGACTCTTCTTGTTGTTGCTGACTTTCTCGAAAGAACTAACTGAGTGTTAGTTACTCTAAGTAACTAACACAAGCAATCGGAAACTTATACAGGAAGTGATCTTGTATTTTTTAAAACTGTTAATAAATACATTGCTATGTAACTCCAAAAGCAAACGATGTGCTGTTGATCAGATACAAGACATAGCCCATACAATAAGGCACTTGCCGTGCAACTTTTAAAAGGTGCAGTTTGGCTGGTTTTGAATAATACATATTTTTTGCTATTTAATTTGTTGTTGTTTGGATCCCTAAAATAACACATAACACTCAAGCTTTTGTCCCTATTGTCTTCACTTCTGAGTGAATTGCCTGACTTACCACCAGGTGGTACAAATATGAAAAAATCTTCAATTATTTTATTTTTCACCATTAACTTTTCTCTGGCAAACCAAATCAAGACATTCAAAAAGAAGAAATTCAGAAATATAGATAGAGGGTGTAAGTATGAGTTTCATAATCCAATACATCAAACTAATATTTGATGTTAGTTAGTTACCAAATACATAATATTTGACATATCTCCAGATTGGACAGCTTTCATCAGGCATACTGTAACACAAACTGTACGGTTTACTTTACCAAATTTGGAACTGTCAAAATAACGTGTTTTAGTTGCACATCAGTAAGTATAAATATATATATTATTTGTGCTCTTAGTCATCTACGTGTGACTTGAGCAATATAAAGAAAGAGGAACTTGTGTGTGGGAGACGTGTGATTGTGTGTGTGTGTGTGTGTGTGTGTGTGTATGTGTGTGTGTGTGAGTGTGTGTGTGTGTGAGTGTGTGTGTGTGAGGTTTGTGAGCTTGTGTGTCAGTGTGAGTGAGTGAGTGTGCATGAGCGTGTGTGTTTGCATGCACACATGTACATTTTAAATGAGAACATTGAAAACAAATGTACATGTAGATACACCAGTTGCAAAAATACAAGCCATAATTTCCAAAAAGAGAGAGAGACAGACAGAGAGCAAGAGAGAGAGAGAGAGAGAGAGAGAGAGAGACACACACACACACACACACACACACACAGTGACAGAGACAGAGACAGAGACAGATAATGAAAGCATTGTATGTCCAATTGTCTTGTGATTCACTCTAGTCTATTTATACCACATCCTAGTCTGAGACTTATCAAGGACAATGCTCTGCAGGAGAAAATGAGGAATTGGGAGTAAGAAGTGAGAAGGCTGGAGGTCCCCTGTTACATGCGTGTTAAGCAGACACTAAGTCATTGTGAAAGAGACGCCTGCCACTAAAACCTTTGGTGACAAAGGAAACATTTAGGCCGGTTTTTGCTCTGAATGTTTCCACAAAATGCAGCAGATTACTGATTTTATCATGGAGACAAAAAAAATGTTTTGAGCTGACCTCATCTGGCCTGACCATATGAGGTCTGTTTGTCGGGATGCGGTGCTCAAACAATAAAGCATGTAACATCTAAAACATTTGTAATCATAATCATAATTATACAAATCTATTTATCTACATATGCCGGACAGCTGTTTTTGAATTATTATTATTATACAAGGTTCCCTTGAGATTATTAAATATACATTTCACTTCTGTCTTTATTGGTCATCTTGATAATGTAAACAATGTAGATATACAACACAATATCAAGATTGCTACTACTACAACAGATGGACTCGATGGACTAATAGGAACCAAGAAGAGACCAAGAAAATACCAATCATCTGTTGTTATTGGATCACGTTTAAGACAGGATTGAAGAACAAGAAAAAGAAGAAGAACAATAAGAAGAAGAACAAGAAGAAGGAAAATAACAAAACCCTTACATTGCCAGCCTAAATTGGTGGAATTAAGGAAGTTTTTAGTTCCCCTGTTAATTTAGTGATACACAAAGACTTCATTTTTTTTTTAACCATCTTTAGCAACATGCTTCCACTAGTTCGCTGAGTCTCTCCTGGGTGTAAGAGCACATAATAGCTATTGGATGCTGACTGAAAGCTGACTGACTGCTATGGTAAGACTGAAAACTACTTATTCCGTCTGCTTAGATTGGTAAATGGCATCTTTACCATGCATACTCTGTAGAAATTTGAATGATGTCAACTTAATTTTATTAAGAAAATGTATTTACCTGTGACAAAATGTAAGATCGTTATACAAAATACTCTATATATTCTTTGTTCCAACTTGTTTAGATGAGGTGTTTTACTTTCTTGTTATTTATATATATTCAAACTGAATGTACCACAGACTTTTCCGTTTAAGGCAATTAATCATTTGATTCTCTATGCCATTCTCTGAATCTGTGACGGAGAGAAACAACTAAAGGAACAGACACCATTATTTTTTTTCTTCTTTTTGAAAATAAAAAAACCTACTTTTTAAACATTGTATTACTCAAGTGAGTAACTAAGGCAACTGGGGTTTACACATTGGATTACGAAACGGTTTGATACTGCTACATGTGGACATCAACCTGCAGTCATTCTGGTCAAACTGATGTTCAGAAAAGGAGCGCAACACTTCCTGTTGCGACGTACTCTTTTCCTGTTTTCCACAGGCCGTGGTCATGCATGTCATCCCCTCTGAGAGACTCGGTCGGCATCATCTTGTGACATTCAGAAACCCAAGAAAATACAGACTTTAGCAGTCAACAACGTTATATGTCAGCAAAAAGGGGAGACAAAAAACATCTTCATGTTAATCATTGTGCTCTTGGCTGCCATGTCAGTGCCTAGAAAAAAGAAGTTATTTTTCAAAGACACTGACACATCCTTACAGTAATACAAGGGTGTTCAGCTAATGGACTGTGAAGTATGAGGTGTCAATGCAACAACTTGTGTGTTAGGGTGTTTAACCGTGAGAGATGTGAATCTTGTGGTTCTGCGTTCAGAATAGTAAACTGTGAATTGCAGTCACCCTGAAGTGTGGTATATGGCTAAACTAAATTCACACACAAACGTTGCATCCACGGCAAAATATGCAAACTATAATATGCAAACATAACATATATAACAATATAATAACATGTATAATGTATTAAATATAATATGTGAGTTGTTCTTAACCATGCAAAATATATCTTGTAAGGGGCCCACCGTACGAATGTAATGTGCAGAAATGTGACTTCTGTCTAGCTATTAAATCTATTTCTACATAATGTTGTGATAACAGTAGAAAAAAGGACTCCTGGTCAAAAAATGCTTGCATTGTTGATGTTGCAAAAATTAATTTACTGAGAAGCAAAGCTCCTTAGAATGTTGTATTTACGACTTTCACCTAAAGTGAATTCATGTAAAGGCAATCTGCAAGGAACCGAATCTAAAGGACAATTTCCCAGTTCCTCTTTTTTTTTATATAATACATCATCTCGTGTGCACACGACACATGCAAGTGCATGTGCAATTCATGCACACAGTAGGATCTTCATAAAGGTCATCTGAATTGAAACATATTTGTATGTTATATATTAAATGAGTGAGATGTGGAATATGACTTGTCCATTATACAAATGTCTGTATAACACATCATTGTGAGTACAAGCATACCTTAGTAAATACAAATACAAATAAAAATAATAAAATAACAATACAATGTGGAAAAATGACAATTTTCAACAAGAGACAGAGAGAGAGAGAGAGAGAGAGAGAGAGAGAGAGAGAGAGAGAGAGAAAGAGAGAAATATATGTTTTTCCGTTGAAAATGTATGCTATATGAACAAATATAGATAACTATGTGTACATATATATAGGACCATTTTGTTCTTAACTTTGTGCTTAATTAGTCGTATTAAACAAATGGTATTACACAGAACTGTGATCATTTAACATGTGCAAAAGTGGACGGCTCCTAATGCAAAACTTCTAATGCAAAAAATGGTTTTAAAGGCAACCGAAGTTTGGTTAAACTGAAAATAGTTGTGTTGGAAATAGTTTTAGGTTTGCTGTAACACATTCTGTGTATTAATATAAACCCCACATACAAAGTGTCATCAGTTTAGCTCAGGCAGCTGTGATTAACATGGGGCCAGACAGAGAGGGCTGCAGTCTGTGTGGTTTTACATGCCTTTTAAATAGTGACAATCATAACAATGGTAAGACATCAGTTGAGCAAGCCATCATAAATAGAATTGTCCTCAATAGATGAAATGCAATTTAATTAATATAATGTAGAAGATACATATTCAACATTCGGAAAAATACAGTTCGGTATAGTTTTTTGGGACATGCAAGGAGTGGTTCCATTCTTTGACAAAAAATGAACTGAGAGCATTTTGTTCACCTTTCATGGTGCATTAGGGTGAGGGCTTCAGTACAACTGAATATGTAGTCTGTAACGGCCACTGTGTGCACAATCTTGTTGAGAATGTTTATTAACCACGGTTTAGGATTGTATTGCATGGACAGTTACTTACCATAATGTATGTATGTATGTATGTATGTATGTATGTATGTATGTATGTATGTATGTATGTATGTATGTATGTATGCATGTATGCATGTATGTATGTATGTGTATTTATCTTGACAACTTAACATAATCATATGTACAATTTTTAAAAATCTGTCTTCTTCAGTTCATATAAACAGACTTCTCTGAAGATGTGCATTCAAGATGCACAGTATTGTATTGTATTGTACTGTACTATTATGTTGTATTGTACTGTACTGTATTGTACTGTAGTGTACTGTACTGTATGGTAATGTATTGTATTGTATTGTATTGTATTGCATTGTATTGTATTGTATTGCATTCTATTCTATTGTATTCTATTGTATGATTATCTCATTCATCAAGACCTTTCCAACAAAGTGCTATAGCACCGCTAGTTTTTTTAAGTCTGGTGGTATGGCAAGTATGGCAAAGATTTTACTGCAAATTGCATTGTAAGGATAGAATCTATTAATTGTTGTACAAGTTTGCAACTAGTTTGAAGACTAATAAGGATCACCTTAATGACTTCAATCCATGAAGACCTGGCTTTTGATAGTCATTATCAGTCTGCAGCAGAGGGACAGTGTTTCCTTGTGGAATTGTTCAACACTTATCATCTGTTAATCATAACCTCCATCTGCTGAGTTACCACATAGAAACCTACATCTAATGTGTGTGTGTGTGTGCGTGTGTGTGTGTGTGTGTGTGTGTGTGTGTGTACACACGCGCGTGTGTGAGTGTGAGCGTGTGAGTGTGTGTGTGTGGTCACACGCGAGTGTGTGTGTGTGTGTGTGTGTGTGTGGATCAGTGTCTGTGTATTGTATGTATCTGTCTGTTGTTATATCTTTACATTATCAGAGAATGACCATTGCATTTGTAAAAATAAATGAATACAATATTTATATTAATATAAATGTCTCCTTTGAGTGTTGTCATACTTGTTTTAACAGTAATTAGATAGTAATATGACTTAATAAAGAGTACAATTCTATACTGAATTCTATACCTCTACAAAGTATTTTTTTGTGATTTGATTATGTGTCTGTGTTAGATAAATGGGGTGACTGGGGTGTTTAGTGTTATTAGTAATACCTAGACTTAAATGTCAAAAGTACACAGAATGCCCATACTTAACTGTTACGTGTTCAGTGCTCACCAGCCCCTAGCTGGTCTTATCTTCTAAAAGAACACAGACTGAGAGTCTAAGCATGCTTTATTCTGATTGGCCACTCAGAGAGGGGACACCACAGGAGCTGATATAAAGAGAAGTTTACATGAGTCCTAATGACAAATCATCAATGTTCAGAAACCTGACACACTCTGGTGCTCACACCGACAAAAAGTCAAAGTTTCCTTTTCTCGTTTTACGTCAAAAGGCGCGCGCCGTGTAACTATTTCAAAGACAGTAGAAGGCCCAACAGGACGAGTTACATTTGTGTATACTTGACGATTGAAAAGAAAGAGACATTTTGGGGTTTCTGTTTGGGAAAGGAAATTTTGAAACGTTGTGCAATGCTGCCACAAAAGTTTTGAAAGATTGTAAGAGAAAAAGTGTGAGTTAGTTGGACGTCTCCATGTTGCATCCATACAGAATGGAGAGCTACCTCATCCCCCCTGTAAGTATGATCTGTTTTTATTTATATTGGTTATTATATTACTATATGTTAGTTAGTATATTAGCTTACTTTTCTAAATATGCAAAACCATATGTTGACAGCCAGTAGATTGTTTTTAAAAAGACATCTACTGGCTAATCTGAAATTTCAGATTGAAAGATATTTATCTTCTGTCTTCTAGCCTCCAGAAGAAATGTATGATCCTGAGATCTATAGACAACAAATCACAGAATACCCATATAATCCCTATATCCTAGATGGAGACATCCAATCAGGTGAGAACAAACTGTCTTTTGGTTGTACATTATGGAGCCACAATAGCCTAGACAAACAGAAAGTAGATTTAATTTGGGTATGTATTTAATAGAGATCAAGACATGCTATGTACTGTATTCCTGTTTAAAAAAAATACATATATCATTGAATATATCCACAACAATTGTATTGTATCATCTGGACAAAAAAAAAAAAAAATATATATATATATATATATATACGTACATACTAGTCTACAAAAAGAATGAAATACATGCAGCTGTAGTCTAGCGTGTAGGCTGTATGAAACACAGGAAACAGATGCCATTTCTGGCAGCCAACATAGAATAGCCGCTATATCTATTATTATGTTTACGATTCTTCGCTCTTTTTTTCACTTAACTGCTTTGACTATATTCTGAAATTAATTAATCAATCCCTAGAAACAACATTAAATAAATAGATTGTTTTATGTAGACATATATTTTTGTAATTGTATTCATAGGTTACATTCATCCGTCCATACAGCCGTACATACTGAACATACGTAGTATGTATTCACAAATGAAAGACGTTTTAATTTATTGTATTTGTATTTTATTCAAATGTATCTTATTCCAAATATAGTATAAATAAGGGTATGTATTAGTAAATTTAATTTACCTAAAGTATAAGTGCTTTACAATATGCTAATTACAAATGCTACTACTATACACTACTATACACTATCTGCACTGCAATTACTTATGTTTGTTATCCAGCTTAATGTATTTATGATCGAAATGTAAAGATATTTCAATTAGAAATGAAAAAAGTAGAATATATAGTGTAAATATAATAGACAAACTACTGGTGCACATGTTACACAGCATACAAAAGGAGAAAGAAAAAAGAAAACAGTTGAATTCTATTTCAAACCTTTCATGGTTGAAGAGGAAAGGATTCTCTGCAAATAGAATTGCTGTTGATCATTTGAATATTTTCTACAGCGCAGTCACAGGCCAATGGAAACACACACACACACACACACACACACACACACACACCCTCCCCCACACACACACACACACACACACACACACACACACACACACACAGATCACCCATCTTGTGTGTTAATAAACACATTAAATACATGCACTATGTAAGGCCAATGGAAACACAAACACACACACACAAACACCCCCCCCCCCCCCCCACACACACACACACACACACACACACAAACACACACACACACACACAGATCTCCCATCCTGTGTGTTAATAAACACATTAAATACATGCACTATGTACGATCATTGCTGTACCTGCTTAGCACTTGACGCGCTCCTTTAACCTGCGTGACCTCCATCGTTGGCTAGTGCTAAATAAAAAGTGGCTAAACGTGACGTCGTTCCCTCCAGAACACTGGGACTACCACCCGCCCCATGTGCACCACGGAGACTTTGAGAACCTCCCTGACAACCAGTTCACCGAGCTGCAGAGCGTCCAGCCGCTCCACGCGCCGACCCTGATCCGGCCCGACACCCTCCGCTACGACATGGTAGACATGCTGGACCCCAGCATCGCCACACACCACCACGTCCTGCAGCAGCCAGTGAGCACTTTACCCAACCCCACCCACCGTCAATGACCATCACTCTGCAGGCTGCAACATTGAACACACGCACACGGACACACACACACACACATTGTGCGTGTGTGTGTGTAAGCCAACACAAAGATAGCACACAGCCGCACAAAAAAATGCCATATAATCGTGTGGTTTTATTTGAACACATCACAGTTCACATTTACTCCAAGTTCACACTTAAAAGTGTGATCCAAGATATAATCGTTCAGTCAGAGCATGACCACCAATAGGAGCCCAAGAACGTCGACCTCAACCTGCCAACTTACTTGACAGCATGTTGAGGTGTAGAGCCTGACCCGTTTGAGTGTGACCGTGTATCCAAACGTATGCTCCCATATGCGCCCCTATTCTATCACCAGGGGTGAGTGTGATTAGCTACACTACAAGCCTTTTCAAAATTGACATCACAAGTGGGAGTGTGTCCACCCAGATGTATGATGACTAGATCAGTCCACCTGCCTACCCAGTGGACTGTACCAAATGGGTAAGCTTATATATTCATCATACGTCTGGGTATATACACCCCCCCACTTGTGATGTCACTAGAGGGTATTCACAGCTTGTAATGGCTAAACGCACTCACACCCGGTGGTAAAATAGGGGCCCTTTAACAGAGCGCTACTTCACTGCACAACCACATAACCCCAAACCCCACCCGACTCCTCCCCAGGTGTCGTTCTTCCCGAGAGCCATGTTCCAGCACGCCTCGCCTGCTCATCGCAGCTCCGACGAGGAGGACCGCGGCGGGCGCAGCCCCCCGCTGGAGGTGTCCGACGAGGAGAGTCTGAGGGGCCGCATGCCCCCCTCCTCACACGGAGAACTGGGTAAAGATGATAGTGTTTGTGCGTGTGTGTGTGTGTGTGTGTGTGGGTGTTCAGTTTGTGTTTTCGGTACTTTTTTGTATGCAGAAACACTAAAAGGTTGCTTAACCACATGTGAAAGTAAAGTGCTTAATTACTATTATTATTGTTATTGTTATTATTGTTCCAGTGGTACTGGGCTGATTTTAACATTGAATGTTTACAATTGGATAATAATGGCTAATGATATAATGAGAAAACTGGTTCAATCCAGACAATCTTACTTTTACTACAGTTTGGTAGGCCTCAATTACAAGACAGCATTGACCCCAAGTCTCTTTAAATGGGATGAGAAAGTAACCATTGAAATCCAAATGTTTTCATGTGGAGCTGTTGTTGCTGTTGTAAATATAATGCAGTGAGTCCAAAACAACATGACATGACATGAATACGGTGTTGTGCAATGTCGCCAACAGCCAACAAAAAGAAGATCCGTTTGTACCAGTTCCTGTTGGATCTCCTACGAAACGGAGACATGAAGGACAGTATCTGGTGGGTGGACAGAGACAAGGGGACGTTTCAGTTCTCCTCCAAACACAAGGAGGCCCTCGCACACCGCTGGGGAATCCAGAAGGGAAACCGAAAAAAAATGACATATCAGAAGATGGCTCGCGCCTTGCGCAACTACGGCAAGACCGGCGAGGTGAAGAAAATAAAGAAGAAGTTGACCTACCAGTTCAGTGGTGAGATTCTTGGAAAATCCCATTTAGAGAGAAAGACGTATATGTAAGAGAGAGAGGGGGGTAACAACAGTGTATACCCAACAGAACAAAATGACCAACCCAGGGCCTTTTGAAGGCTACTCAGCATTAGTGGAAAACGTTTTAATATTGTAAAACAATAGCTTCTGGATTATACTGAGTCAAGCAACATGACACATAGGCCTACCGGCAAATTCTTTCTAAAGACAGTTTCTAAAGCTGCACCACTGTTGCTTGACTCATCAAAAAGCAACAAGTATGTGAAGTCTTCCAACGGTCTTTTGGCAATACAAAAGGTCATATTATAATGTAGAAAAATATGGCTTATTTCTGTGACATGGGACATGACAAGTGAGGACGTTCCAGAATAGCAAGAGAGACGACCACTAGATGTCCCCAGAGAGCTCACTGTGTTTACTGTATTTTCCACAAGTCTTTGCATTTTGGACATGGTCTTTTTCTCCAGTGCTAAAGTAACTAAAGTGCCCTACTGATGGACGTCTCAAGCATTATGAACTACTGAAATACATAGGCTCATAGCTCTATGATGAAACAACGAGGAACATTCACTGTGTTTTAGTCTATGAACACAATTCACACAATATAAATATGAATACGTATTACCAATACGTAATTATCAAAGACTATACTGTGGTAACTGGGGAATGATTCCACATTGCTTAAGAAGGACGGGGGATGAAGTGGCCTGGGACTCGTTTTTTTGCCTGCATTTTAATAATTGCCCCACAATACAGCAGGCAGAGCATATAATTTCATGCTGATATAAAGAAATGTTATCCACTTCCATTATTAAGCAATGACCTTTTGATAGTTTCTGCTGTTTTGCAATGTAATGTAATTATATTTTTGTAAATGATGATGTAATAATCTTGTCATATAAAAATTCTGCGAAATGTTTGAGCCTTTTAATTATACTAACAGGTTTTCTGTAATGATCTTGTGGTACATGTCAGTGGTACAGTCAGAGCAACCATGTTCTAGGAATATACAATGTAAAGGTAATATACAAGTTATACATTAGTTACTAAGATACATTTGATGAGGGCAAACATTCGATAGCTAGAATTATTTTGACACCTCTATTAACTCTCATTGTTTTCCCTTTTCAGTTGTTATTAGTTTTGACTCAAAAAATATAAGTTATTTAACCATTTCCTGAAAAGGTGGGATGGCAACTGTGACCTTGTATATTACTTTGCACTGTTTATTAGTAGTGAATATTTTAAATATAAAAACATTGTTTGTGAATAAGCTATGTTGGCAGCAGGAAGCCCAGCCCTTAATGAGTCTCTGGGATGAAGGACCCCTATAGGTCCACTGATCACTGCAATGAAACACACACACACACACACACACTTGTATTAACTTATAATTAATCATCGACACACAAAAAGTGTGGTTTCAGCCCGTGAAATGGACCCTCGCTCAGTTACCTGAGTTTTTGCGATAGGCCACGCCCCCTGCAACAACCCTTTTAGCCTATTGGATTGATTCACCTGTCCCCCAGCCCAAGGTCAAGCTTCCCACCAAATTCCAGGGTGTCATTAGCCTAGAAATCTAGACGCCCCTAGCGGCAGCAAATTTATTTTGCAGCCAGGGGGTCTAGCACTTCTCCGTCGTTTTTCGGTGCTGGAAACAGAAAATCTGTCAGGCCAATCACAGCATGAGGGGCGGAGTCGGAAGCCGGGCTACCATGACGACAGAGTTGCGACGGTTCCGTGTTAGAGGTAAACAATGGCTGCTGCTGCTGGCGAACGGCTGTCTTTCGACTCGGCTTTGGCCACGACTCTTCAAGACTTGAAGTTAACATTTGATTTCACTATTCTTCCACAATCCACCATACGGAACACTTCCCCATTGACTAATTTCCGTCGCTCTGACTACGTCACCTTCTTCGTTGCTCTGATTGGTTGTAGCACTATCCTATTGCGTGCAGAGGGAACTTGAAAGACAACCGTTTATCCCGCCCACACTGCCAATGGAGCAGTGCCAGACCCTACATCTTTCTGATGTGGGTCTGGCCTGCCAGGCTAGGGTGTCATGTCAATCCGGTCAGATGTTACATGCATTTTTGTGATATGCCACACCCCCTTTTTCTGCCAATATCTTTTTCCTTAGCCAATGACCAACCGTTCTACCAAATGTGGTGCAAATATTGAAATATCCTGTTCTCAGACGGACAAACAAACACACACATAGGATGCCAGTGAAAACCCAACCTCCCTGGAGGAGGTCATCAATCTCAATGTACAGCGATCAAGCCCAATCCAGATCATTCACTTCATACTCACTGATATATCTAGGAGTGGGTTCACATAAGAGACTATCGCGTTCACATCCTGTTGAGATGTGACTCTGTTCTTGTTTAATGAAGGTAGAAGCAGGGAAGCCTCAACATTATTACAACCATGACAGCGTGGTGTGTAGCACTTCCAGGAAGTGCTGTGCCGATAAATCAAAGCCCCATCTGCACTGTTACTCTGAATCAAACCGGGTCACACATTTGTTCTTTATTTTCTCCCCTTAGGACCGGGCCGAGCGCCAACAAACTTCTCTGAATTTGAGTTCTAAATTTAACCCCCTGCCTTCCAGCACCGTGACCAACCACACCTCCCCCACCACCCCCACCTCCCCTACCTCCTCTACCTCCCCCACCTCCCCCACCTCCCACTCCCCTCTCAATGGCTGTCATTCAGTGGAGGTGTTGGGGAGAAGTGATGGCTGAAATGTGGCCTGTATGAGGTCAGGCGTGCCGGCGGGGGGGTTACTGGTGGTCTGCATACAAAAGGTGGGGAGAGAGGGGTGTAGTGATCGCGTGTGCGTGCGCGTGCGTGTGTGTGTGTGTGTGTGTGTGTGTGTGTGCAGGTTGGGACTCTGAGGGTGAGGTGGGGGCAGGGGTGGGGTTTTTAGAGGACCCTACTATTAAAGCCATAGGAATGAGTGAGGCAGGCGACTGTAGACGCAGAGCGGCATTCTGTGAAGGGGAAGTCAACGTTGAGGATGCCAGAGCCAACCAAAAAAGCAGGTAAGTGTGGATTATATCACGCCAGTTTCAAACAGGGTATAGGTTAGCTTTGTTATTGAGTTCAATTTAAACTTATATCGAAGCATCTGTCACATCATCATGTGCATTGTGAGTTGCAATGCAGACAATGCCAAATGCTCTAAATAACATGATTTCATTTTCATATATTCGACATATGAATGCTGCTTGACGCATGTATCATATACCTGAGCAACTCAGAGAAAGGCTATTAAGAAAGATAGAATTTAATTGCCGCCCCATTTTTTTCTTAAATAGCCTACTCACAACATATTTTGATTTTAGTTTAATATTCAAAATTATTGATTTATTATTGATTTGTGTTAAACGGTTGACTTATTATACGGTTGTGTTATTTTGACAATTAAGATTAATGACAATGACATAATAACACATTAATTTAATGTATTAATTATGAACAATTTCTCTTTTCTTTTTTCAATTTGTTAAATTGAGTCTGGGTGTGTTTAAAGAAATGAAAGATTCAGATATCTGTGCTCACTTCTTTGAAATTAGTTTCAACAATGAACATGACCCAAGTCAAAACACCAAATGTTGACATTATATGAATGAAACCTCATATTCATCAATATTTGCCGGTTTGTCAATCAACCTAGAATAACAAGGAAGGTGATCCCATCACTATGTCATTCATCCTATGCTACCCTACCGAGCATCTCATGAACTCCGGCAGCCTTCACAGGTCCCGCGAGACCAGCATCAAGTGGAACACATTTCTTTGTTGCGCATAGTTTCCAGCATGTCTACGTGTAAACATTGCCGCCAAAGAGCATGCCAACGCGACAAATGACTTTCATCATTTTTTTGTTTTTTCCCTCTGGTGGGAATGCATTAGAGTCGGTCGAGTGAGAAACAGATCGGATGTCATGAAACAACACCGGCAGTCACTTTATGTGCGCTAAGACCTTGAGCATTCAGGATTTGCTAAACAATAACAAGATATGACCTGCTTAAACAAGCTCAACGATATCATTAATACATTTCCATCAACTTTGTATGATTTAGTAACAGACTTTTTTTTCTCCCTTTTTACAATTATAGGATTATATAATATTATATATTATAGAATGCTAAATTATCCGACTTTGTCACGGTCGAAAAAGACTGGACAGAAGGCCTCATGATAAAGAGCAACACAATGGTTTACACAGACGTGAGTAGGCTATAGTAGTTATACGGTTTGCAGAGGTAGGCCTAATTCTAAAACCTAAATTACAAAGGGGTAGGCTAAAATAAATTATACTAATAAGGTTTATTCTCATTCAAATCGTTAAAAAGGATTTTAAAACCAAATGGTCATCTACATTTAAAAGATAAGTGGCAATCAGAACCAAAAAGTAATGATGATTAAACAGGAGATTAAGAACGGATAAAGATATAAGAAAGGCATGCAGATGGCAGGCACGTCATTCTTGTTTGGCTTCCAGAGTGAAACAATAGAGCAGGCTTATCCCCCGCTGTGGGACCTGTCTCTCGCCTGATCCCCACATGCAGGGCCCAGCGGCCTACCTTAGGCCTATGCACCTTCTATATCTGACTTTACACTTGTTCAATGTGGGCTTATGGTCACATAAACTGCACCGTCTGGGGCCCACAGCATTACTGTCATATTTCCTACACTGCACCCCGTCTTCGTGTTAGGATCGAATGACTTTTACTGGGCAGGATTGTTATCTTTCAAATCTGAAAACTCATTCCTTTACAATACCAGTGCTATGCGGTTTAAATACATCTTACATATACTTTGGACAACAGCTGAGTAAAAGGCAGTTTTATACAGCTGTTATCGGGTCTAATAATATCTTGACAGCGGACACCTTGTCTCACTTGTCTTTCATGGGTTTCTTTATCCATATACATATATTTAGCGCTCACACATTTTAAGTTGCTTTGAAGCTTAGTTTTGTGTAGAGTGACAACACAACAGTTACGTTGTATTTAAATAAAAGTATACCTGGACATGTTCGTTGGGAGATGGTGGTTTGTTTTATCGATATCACTTGAAATGTGTCTATATGAATTTGTCTATATCTATATATCTACATATGACTTAAAATATGGACATATAGACTATTACGGGTATTTCAAGTAAAGTACAGCTTAGGATATACATGTAAACATAAAATGTGTATATGTAAATCTTTTATCTTTCTCTGTTTAATATTCTATAATTATTGAATGAATAGCTATTCAATTTGCTGACATTATTCTTTTGCGTACAGAGGATGTTGTTTGCAGACAGGCAAACAACCAAAAATAAATAAACAAATAAATACCTATCTATATACAGTATATGTAAAAACCTGAATTATTTCACCCACCACTCCCAATAGTCTCTGCCTTTGTCAAGAAGCCAAAGGGTCAGGAGGCTTCGGAGGGGTCCTGTGTGGTGTTTGAGGCGGAGACGGAGAAGCCCGATGCTAAAGTCAAATGGCAGTGCAACACAAAGGACATAGTGAACAGCAAGACGCACATTATCACTGCGGATGGAAACAAACACTCCCTCACCATACGGGCCGTCACCCTGGGAGACGCCAATGTCTATGCAGTGATTGCTGGGGGGTCAAAGGTGAAGTTTGAGCTGACGGTTCTAGCGAAGCCAGGTGGGAATCTTTGATGTCGCAGGTGTTTGAGAGCAGCACTTACTGACCGCAGCACTCGGTAGCCACAACAAAACACAAAGCACAACGCAAGCATGGGCACTCAAATGTATCTATGTGCTGTATTTGATGTGTGTTCACTTTAACCCACTTCTACACCGTTGGCATTGCACCCTGTGATCTAGTACGCGGACACCGTTTGTTCTTTATGGACACTGCATATTAACCACGTTGGCTTCACACACGCCCATACTTTTCCAAGCGACCCTGGTTCTTATCAACGTAACTGAGCCCTGTATGCAAGTCGATAAAGTAACAATAATTCATATGCATACTCCCAGCCTCTGAGTGCAGTGTGACCATGCTGTGTGCTTATGGAGAATCTTCAAAGCACAGCAAAAACAGATCTGCGAGAAAAAACCCCACAAAGAAAGAGAGACACACACACATCTAATAAAGGATGGAGGGACAGGTTTGGTTTGTTAGGCCCACCACAGAGCGCTGGTACCCTGGCGTGACCTTGGTCCAACACAGGGCAGATTACTTGCTCATGAGTAACAACCACTTCACTCTGCCCCGGAGAGGCCAGAGAGCAGACACCTGATAACACATGGAAACTCAGCCTGATAAAAACACAAATATACGCCATGATAAAGTGGTGAAAATATGCCAAAGGATATTTGAGCTCCTCTGTCACAAGATTATGAAGTATCTTAAATAGATTATACTGTGTTTGTCTTGGACTTCAAAGGCAATAGCCTTTCTGCTGTGTGTGTATATGAGACTGCAGGGTGAGACTGGGGGGATGTGAGTTTAACACATGCATATATTTTGTATATAAATATGTTATAGGTGCTGTAGGTAAGATTTAAGAGCTGTAATTTGAGTGTAATCTGTTCGCCAACTGTCAGCCGTTTATGAGTGAAATGCTCTGTGAGAATATCAATTCTGGTTGACTGCGCCTGCCTCTCTGTGAGACAAGGTAGATTTGAGACTGCTCCCAGCTTATTTCTGACCCATCAGGGCATCTCTGCTCTGATTGGTACATCCATCTTTCCTGTCAGTCACATTCGCACACATAGTGTTATCATCTCAATGGTGGAGAAACCTAGGGAGGGAGCAGGGAAGGAAGGCTGGGGGGGGGTTGTTGTTCATTTAGAAAATGTTGCTCTCTTCTGCTCTTTTCTGCTCTCTCTCGCTTTACAACTCTGTAATCTTACTTACAGCACCTTTAAAGTCAATTAACAATGAAAGTATCCCTCACCGCATGTTGTTTCTCACCTACCTCAAAAATGAAAAGTACATTCTGTTGTGCTGGTCTTTCACAGCTATTGATGTCGCCTGTCTCGGGGGCACAGGTGATGGGGTTCCAGACCCCCAGAAGCCCCCGGCTCCAGCTGACATCCCGGGGGGCGCAGCAGCCGCCGGCCCCCTGGCAGGAGAGGGGGGCCAGAGCGCTGGTCCTGCCTCCGCACCAGCAGACCCCCCCGCACCGGCCTGCAATGCTCCACCACCTGAGGGTAGGCTGCATAGCACACTCCACACCACACCATCATTCATTCATGAATTAATTCATTCATTCACAAATAGAAATAACACTGTACGTTTAGAAAGCTTTCCCGTTGCCATGTCGTTACTAAGGTCGTCTCTATTTACTGGAGTAATAAGATAACATTGCCATGTCGTTACTAAGATCGTCTCTATTTACTGGAGTAATAAGGTAACGTTGCCATGTCATTACTAAGATCGTCTCTATTTACTGGAGTAATAAGGTAACGTTGCCATGTCGTTACTAAGATCGTCTCTATTTACTGGAGTAATAAGGTAACGTTGCCATGTCGTTACTAAGATCGTCTCTATTTACTGGAGTACTAAGGTAACGTTGCCATGTCGTTACTAAGATCGTCTCTATTTACTGGAGTAATAAGGTAACGTTGCCATGTCGTTACTAAGATCGTCTCTATTTACTGGAGTAATAAGGTAACGTTACCATGTCGTTACTAAGATCGTCTCTATTTACTGGAGTAATAAGGTAACGTTGCCATGTCGTTATTAAGATCGACTCTATTTACTGGAGTAATAAGGGTTAGCCTGGCTCCGCCCGCCTACGTACTTCCGCTCAATTTTCATTTCACTTCAGTACTAAGGTCTGGCCGTGCTGTATGTTAGAACGATTTATTTTCCCTCAAATTTGCCTTCCAATCAGTGAACAGGAGGCGCGGCCTGAGAACAGTGACGTAGAGGTCGTGCGCGAATTTCAGTTATTGAGCGGAAGTACGGAGGCGGGCGGAGGCTAATGCTAATGCTCACTGCATCTGCCGTTTCTGCGCGCAACGTGGTTTCTGGCGCATGAAATACGTCACGACCAAACGTTAGCGATTGGTTAAGGCAGATCCAGAGTGGCACTGGGCAGAGCCAATAGGTTTTAAACTTCAACAGCACCCGCCTTCACGTGAGAAATCGTTTGTCTCTACAGCACTACTAGACCTTTAGTATGAATGAAATGTGTACGAAGGTCTAGTTAGGAGGACTAGGCTAAGGTAACGTTGCCATGTCGTTACTAAGATCATCTCTATTTACTGGAGTAATAAGGTAACATTGCCATGTCGTTACTAAGATTGCCTCTATTTACTGGAGTAATAAGGTAACGTTACCATGTCGTTACTAAGATCGTCTCTATTTACTGGAGTAATAAGGTAATGTTTGCATTCCATATGAATCTCATGTTAACTGATTGCGTTCCAGACATTAGTCAGACCCATATATTTCTCTGGTCAATTGCCGTTTGTTTCCAGGAACACATAAAGTAGTGTGAGCTAAAACTTGTAATTTTGAGACAGAATTACCCCAAAATATGAATCAACACCCTTATATTTGTAATGATTCATAAGTGGCCATGGTATAAGCGGAATAATCCACTCCGAGGTGTGCATGTATGGAAAAAAAAAATTATCCTCCGCTTTTTCGATACATGCACACCTTGTCGTGGATTATCCCTTACTTAATTACAATAACTTTCTAACATAATTTTAAAGCGAAATCATGTTCTTATGATATCAACATTTTAATGATAAGAGTTGTTTTCTGAAATTGCATTGGCAGACACTCAGCCAGACACCAGACAGGACCTGACTGGTCTCTTCACAGAGAAACCCCAGAGCGGAGAAGTTACCGTTGGTGAGACAGTATATATAAGTATATCTATTATCTATGAAGGATATATAAATTCTATATCTATTATCTATAAATTCTATATAAAAAGGATATTATATATAATATGGTGTTTGGTATATTATATTTATATATTATATATTTATATTTTATTATATATTTGAATGTGCGGATGAGCTTGACTATTTTGGTGCCTTTTTGCAGGTAAGTCCATCACATTTGTGGCCAAGGTGCATGTCGGCACACTGTTGAAGAAACCCACTGTCAAATGGTTCAAGGGGAAGTGGATGGACCTGGCCAGCAAGTCTGGTAAACACCTGCAGCTTAAGGAGACGTTTGATCGCATGGCCAAGGTAATATGACAGTGAATTAGGGGTGGGAAAAATAAATCGATTCACTTTAAAGGGATCATTTGGATTTTTTGAAGTGGGGTTGTATGAGGTACTTATCTAGAGTCAGTGTATTATCTACAGTAGGAGGTACTTATCTAGAGTCAGTGTATTACCTACAGTAGAAGGTACTTATCTAGAGTCAGTGTATTACTACAGTAGGAGGTACTTATCTAGAGTCAGTGTATTACCTACAGTAGAAGGTACTTATCTAGAGTCAGTGTATTACTACAGTAGAAGGTACTTATCTAGAGTCAGTGTATTACTACAGTAGAAGGTACTTATCTAGAGTCAGTGTATTACCTACAGTAGGAGGTACTTATCTAGAGTCAGTGTATTACCTACAGTAGAAGGTACTTATCTAGAGTCAGTGTATTACCTACAGTAGAAGGTACTTATCTAGAGTCAGTGTATTACCTACAATAGAAGGTACTTATCTAGAGTCAGTGCATTACCTACAGTAGGAGGTACTTATCTAGAGTCAGTGTATTACCTACAGTAGAAGGTACTTATCTAGAGTCAGTGTATTACCTACAGTAGAAGGTACTTATCTAGACTCAGTGTATTACTACAGTAGGAGGTACTTATCTAGAGTCAGTGTATTACCTACAGTAGAAGGTACTTATCTAGAGTCAGTGTATTACCTACAGTAGAAGGTACTTATCTAGAGTCAGTGTATTACTACAGTAGAAGGTACTTATCTAGAGTCAGTGTATTACCTACAGTAAAAGGTACTTATCTAGAGTCAGTGTATTACTACAGTAGAAG
The DNA here is from genome assembly GCA_030340625.1 of Merluccius polli. Lineage (NCBI taxonomy): Eukaryota > Metazoa > Chordata > Actinopteri > Gadiformes > Merlucciidae > Merluccius > Merluccius polli. Next base: position 248,434 of record JAOPHQ010006268.1, on the reverse strand, counting down.
GTACTTATCTAGAGTCAGTGTATTACTACAGTAGAAGGTACTTATCTAGAGTCAGTGTATTACTACAGTAGAAGGTACTTATCTAGAGTCAGTGTATTACCTACAGTAGAAGGTACTTATCTAGAGTCAGTGTATTACTACAGTAGAAGGTACTTATCTAGAGTCAGTGTATTACTACAGTAGAAGGTACTTATCTAGAGTCAGTGTATTATCTACAGTAGGAGGTACTTATCTAGAGTCAGTGTATTACCTACAGTAGAAGGTACTTATCTAGAGTCAGTGTATTACTACAGTAGAAGGTACTTATCTAGAGTCAGTGTATTACTACAGTAGAAGGTACTTATCTAGAGTCAGTGTATTACCTACAGTAGAAGGTACTTATCTAGAGTCAGTGTATTACTACAGTAGAAGGTAATTATCTAGAGTCAGTGTATTACTACAGTAGAAGGTACTTATCTAGAGTCAGTGTATTATCTACAGTAGGAGGTACTTATCTAGAGTCAGTGTATTACCTACAGTAGAAGGTACTTATCTAGAGTCAGTGTATTACTACAGTAGAAGGTACTTATCTAGAGTCAGTGTATTACCTACAGTAGAAGGTACTTATCTAGAGTCAGTGTATTATCTACAGTATGAGATACTTATCTACAGTCAGTGTATTACCTACAGTAGAAGGTACTTATCTAGAGTCAGTGTATTACCTACAGTGGGAGGTACTTTTCTAGAGTCATTGTATTACCTGCAGTAGAAGGTACTTATTTAGAGTCAGTGTATTACCTACAGTAGAAGATACTTATCTAGAGTCAGTGTATTACTACAGTAGAAGGTACTTATCTAGAGTCAATGTATTACCTACAGTAGAAGGTGCTTATCTAGAGTCAGTGTATTACTACAGTAGAAGGTACTTATCTAGAGTCAGTGTATTACCTACAGTAGAAGGTACTTATCTAGAGTCAGTGTATTACTACAGTAGAAGGTACTTATCTAGAGTCAGTGTATTACTACAGTAGAAGGTACTTATCTAGAGTCAGTGTATTACTACAGTAGGAGGTACTTATCTAGAGTCAGTGTATTACCTACAGTAGAAGGTACTTATCTAGAGTCAGTGTATTACTACAGTAGAAGGTACTTATCTAGAGTCAGTGTATTACTACAGTAGAAGGTACTTATCTAGAGTCAGTGTATTACCTACAGTAGAAGGTACTTATCTAGAGTCAGTGTATTACTACAGTAGAAGGTACTTATCTAGAGTCAGTGTATTACTACAGTAGAAGGTACTTATCTAGAGTCAGTGTATTACTACAGTAGAAGGTACTTATCTAGAGTCAGTGTATTACTACAGTAGAAGGTACTTATCTAGAGTCAGTGTATTACTACAGTAGGAGGTACTTATCTAGAGTCAGTGTATTACCTACAGTAGAAGGTACTTATCTAGAGTCAGTGTATTACTACAGTAGAAGGTACTTATCTAGAGTCAGTGTATTACCTACAGTAGAAGGTACTTATCTAGAGTCAGTGTATTACTACAGTAGAAGGTACTTATCTAGAGTCAGTGTATTACCTACAGTAGAAGGTACTTATCTAGAGTCAGTGTATTACCTACAGTAGAAGGTACTTATCTAGAGTCAGTGTATTACCTACAGTAGAAGGTACTTATCTAGAGTCAGTGTATTACTACAGTAGAAGGTACTTATCTAGAGTCAGTGTATTACTACAGTAGAAGGTACTTATCTAGAGTCAGTGTATTACTACAGTAGAAGGTACTTATCTAGAGTCAGTGTATTACCTACAGTAGAAGGTACTTATCTAGAGTCAGTGTATTACTACAGTAGAAGGTACTTATCTAGAGTCAGTGTATTACTACAGTAGAAGGTACTTATCTAGAGTCAGTGTATTACTACAGTAGGAGGTACTTATCTAGAGTCAGTGTATTACCTACAGTAGAAGGTACTTATCTAGAGTCAGTGTATTACTACAGTAGAAGGTACTTATCTAGAGTCAGTGTATTACCTACAGTAGAAGGTACTTATCTAGAGTCAGTGTATTACTACAGTAGAAGGTACTTATCTAGAGTCAGTGTATTACCTACAGTAGAAGGTACTTATCTAGAGTCAGTGTATTACCTACAGTAGGAGGTACTTATCTAGAGTCAGTGTATTACCTACAGTAGAAGGTACTTATCTAGAGTCAGTGTATTACCTACAGTAGAAGGTACTTATCTAGAGTCAGTGTATTACTACAGTAGAAGGTACTTATCTAGAGTCAGTGTATTACCTACAGTAGAAGGTACTTATCTAGAGTCAGTGTATTACTACAGTAGAAGGTACTTATCTAGAGTCAGTGTATTACTACAGTAGAGAAGGTACTTATCTAGAGTCAGTGTATTACTACAGTAGAGAAGGTACTTATCTAGAGTCAGTGTATTACTACAGTAGAGAAGGTACTTATCACATGTCAGTCAGAAAGACTGACTGACATGTGATGTGCATTGTTTTTGGAAATATGCCTCATGATATACAGTCTCTAGAAGTGTTTGATTTTTCCCATGATCTAGTGTTAAAAAAGTAAACAATAAATCATAATATCGAATCAAGCATATTGTGCCAGCCCTACAGTGAATGCTATGTTATATATATATATATATATATATATATATATATATATATATATATATATATATATATATATATATATATATATATATATTTATGATTTACATTTACATTTAATGACTAAATGTAAATGTAAATAAAAAGTAGGTGAGAGAGTATCCGCTGGGGTTGCTTTTTGTCCATGCAGTGCATGTGTTTGTTTTAGATCTACACATTTGAGATGCAGATTATAGACGCCAAGCCCAACTTTGCTGGAGCTTACAGATGTGAGGTGTCATCCAGGGACAAGTTCGACAGCTGTAATTTTGATCTGACCATACACGGTAGGCCTACCTTTTACTGACCAGGTTTCATGTTCATCTCAGCAACGTCATGAATAATAGTTGGTTTCAAAAATTGAAATGACTACTAAATTCAAATATGATTCAGATGTATGTGGATAAAATAAAACCATTATTTGTGATCTTGTATCAAACAATCCATTTTTTTAATGCATTTCAGAGGCTAGTGCTGTTGAGGGTTTCGACATAAGGGCAGCTTTTAGACGCACGTAAGTTTCTTTGTCGTCATTATATTTTGAATTACTTTTGAGTCAATTCAAAACAGTACAGGGTCGAAGGACACTGTGTTAAAAGGTAAAAATAGTGAATTTGATCAAAAATAAAGAACTTTGCCAAACATTTTTCAATATTATAAATTATGTTGTTTGAGGAGTTAGTGTCAATTAACTTATTTTTCCCTGATTTAGCCTACTCTTCAAATGTTTATTGACGTCAATGTTTGGTAGCCTTTTAGCTCAGAACAGTACAAAACTAACTATTTTCTTTTTTTTAGCCCAATTTGTGCTCTTGAGAGAATTAAAGAGACTGTGGACTTATAAGATTGTATTACTGGTGCTTGCACGTGAACTACTTGCAGTAGACCTATTACTGCGTTGTGTATGGTAAGTAACTATGGAAATGCTTATCAGGAGTGAAGCCACCAAGCGGAGAAGTGGATCTTTGTCAAGGTAGTAAGGGGGTTTGTTGCAACAGTGGAGCTCTCATACCCAAACACTGCACAACGCTGCTGACTCGAAAGGAAAAGAGATTTCAGGTCATGCTGTTGACATGTCATCTTCTATTCCTCTTATGAGTCAAACAGAAACATTGTTTTGAATGATGGAGTCTCCTACCTGCTGAGTTTTGGGAAGCGACAACAGTAGATCAAAGAGGTGGTACGTCGATTTTTAAAAACCAAAAAGACAAATTGCACGATAATACTGTGCCCAACCTCAACAGTCACAAACTGATTTCTGGCTTGTGTTTGTTTAAGATTATACACTGTTGGCCTCTATTGATTGGAAAGGGATGTCAATTTGTTATTGTATTTGGCTATTGATATGGTAAAACCATGTTGTTAATGACTAGATGGGGCTTTAACATTCCCCATCACCTCCAATGGTCCTCTGCTGAGTCTGAACCAAAACAGCAGAGTCAGCTGCACGAACAGCGCCCGGAAGTGTGAGTGTTGGCCCTTGTTTGCTATCTCCTTCTAGAGTCTGTGCTGAAATAAGACTGCAGCCCTCCTACAGCGGAAGTAGTCCAGTGGTGGCGCAACATAACATTAGCACTCCCAGGACCAGAGACTCCTGTCTAATCCTGGTCGCCTGCCCAGATCAGAGACTGGAGATTAACTCATAGTCACATTTATGTCCTTGCCTTTATCTTTCGTCCCAGTGATCAGAATGGAGAAGATATTTCACACTGGGATTGAAACCAGGTGCAGTCTTTAACCTTGAGTGTTGTTGTTTTGCCCCAATTTGGAGGAGGATGTTGCTGCTGCTATCGCCTGGAATATACAGGAAGCAACATTCTGTCCTATCAGACCCACACGTTTGTTTTATCTGCACAAATGTTGTTTATTTGTACATTTTATGAAACTAAAATGTACAAATGTACTTGGATAGATTGTTTTCTTATCTAAGGCATATTAGAGTTGAAATAATTGCTTGAAGTAGTAATGACGTAATTGAAAATATGTTTATTGTAAAGTCTTGGTCTTTTCTTTCACTGTATACTGGTACTGGCACTGGTAATACACAGCCCATTGTATGTGTGTAAAAGGCCTCTGTGTTTGTTTCTGCTGCTCTGTGTCTACAGTAGCATAGATGGGAATGTTGACTCAGGGGAGCTAGACTTCAGCGGCTTGCTCAAGAAGAGGTGAGTGGTTCGGAAGGACAGGATCAGGATATGGACAAGTGCACTAAATGTTTTCCCAATATTAATTGCAATCTCTCTCTTTTTCTCTCTCTATGTATCTTGGCACTCCAGAGAGTAAGCTTGTGTTGTTTTAATTAACACACCGGATTTCATGGTCTCTGGCACTCATTAGAATGCATATTAAGTATTAGTATTAACTATTGCAAGTGACAGCATGCGGGTTTTTTTTGAAGTGTCAGAACATCGTCGTCAATTGTCGTCGATGTTTACTGATGGCATGACCTTCCTAACCCCAACTAGAAATAACAATATCATTAAAAAAATAATTTCAATATTGTTTAGACAATTGTAATATTGTCTAAATAAACCCTGAGTATGTGGCATATAAAACACAAATATTATATTTGCTCTTTATAACTCTTTATACCAAATAATCTACTCCACTACAGTCCACTATAATTAATTTATCATTCTGCGATCTCTTTAGCTATTTTTCCAATGAATAAACACACTTTCCCTGACACAGCTTTCTTCCGATTTCTATTTTATAAAACAAACGCACTATCACAAATTATTCAAATTCACTGGTATGTGGCACACCATAACAAATGTAATATTGTAATGTAATTGATTCTTAATTGTCTTTTGTGCATAATCAGATGTCATTACAACTTTCCAATAAAACATTCCATTACAGCTTTACAGTAGTAGTAGTTATAATATTTAGAATCTGTAACCTTTGACCTCAACATTTCTAATGTGTTGCTGTGTTGCTATATAAACTTTTGGAATTATCGAGATTGTTGTGCTTTGTCCTAATCTGTCTGGTTTGTTTTCACCATAACTGCTGCTTGGCTTTGGCTTCTGAATAAGCAGCAGTTTTTTAAAAACATTCAAAGGGTAAGGAAACACTGAAACTATTGTCATGATGCCTTGTTGTTACGTTTTTATGGATGGGGTATCTTAGAACAGAGAAACTACTTGAATTGAATCAACACAGCATTCATTTTGCATTCATCTTGCATGCATTTTTAATGTTGGAAAGTTGCTAATATTGTCCTTGGAGTTTGAGCAATGAATGAATGAATGCATGCGTCTCCCAGGGCCGTCCAGATTAACACGGGACCTGATGTGGACGTCTGGGATATTCTCCAGAAGGCCCCTGTTGCAGAATATGAGAAGATTGCCTTTCAGTACGGCATCACAGACCTACGGGGCATGCTCAAGAGACTGAAGAAGATGAAGAAAGAAGAGAAGAAAAGTGAAGGTTGGTACTGGAGTTATATTGGCCTACCTTTACCTCTCATCACAAAACAAAACAAATAATTAATTTAATTCCATTGATATTTTAGCTTTCAACAAGAAGCTGGATCCTGCCTACCAAATACAGAAGGGCCATAAAATTAAGTTAGCCGTTGAAGTGGCTAATCCAAACGCTGATGTGAAGTGGATGAAGAATGGACAGGAGATTCAGCCCACTGGAAGGTCTGCTCTCCCACTATCCATGGAAACTAGTTTACCACAACATTTAACATTTATAATTTACAGTTACACACCCAATATGAACAAGGTGCAAAATACCAAATGATAACAAAAGTATTGGTAATGATGTGTTCTCTTCTTTCCTTTCCTTTCTCCTCACATTCCTCCTCCTTCCTGAATATGTGGATGGACGTGCTACATTGAAATGTCATTACATCACTAGCAAGTAAGTATCCATGTAGTTGTAGAACTGCTAGTAAGTAGTAGCCTAATTGCTGGCAGCAACACATTTAATTTAGTGAAGCCATTTCAGTTAGACTTTCATTGTGTATGAATGTATGTATCATCTGAGATCCGAGTACTAAATAGTTTGAAACAAATGAAAACACAATAAAGAAAAATGACGTGTCTGTACTATTATGTCATTGCATGCGCTCTCTGAATTAAATCCAATCGTGCTCTTGTGAACTGTACAGATACATCTTCGAGAGTGTTGGCAACATGCGCTACCTTACCATCAACCACTGTTCCCTGGCTGATGACGCAGCATACACCTGCGTGGTGGGGGACGAGAAATGCACTACTGAGCTCTTCGTCAAAGGTACACTTTCTGGATATGGACTAAAATGAAAAAAGCATCCATTGACAATTGCTGGTGCTTAACACACACACATAAGTGAAGCACCTCCCTGCCTACCAATGTTAATATAAATGTTGAATGGGGGGGGGGGGGGCTACACATGCACATACCCGTGCCCTGGCACATAAAAGCAGCAGACCCATCGATAGCGTTATGCACGTAACACCTGTGTTTGTCCTACGATGACACCTCTGTGACAAGGGTCTACTTCTGGAGATTTAGCACGTGCTGCAATGTCTGGCTGTGCTTGCTGTGTCCAGAGCCCCCTGTGACCATCCTGAAGAATCTGGACGATCAGATGGTGATGGTGGGAGAGCGGGTGGAGCTGGAGTGTGAGGTGTCTGAGGAGGGAGCTCTTGTCAAGTGGTGAGGCCTCATAACGTACCAAGCGAGCAAACCGCATGCCATGATTAGCTCTAGGATAGGGTTCCCACATTTCTTTTTAATGCCCGTGACCCTCATGTGGTGGATGTACAATCCACCAATTACATTGTCATTATGTCCATGTCAACAAAAAAAAAGCCAGATCATTAATATTTCTCGAGGTACGTCAATACAATATCCGTATAATATTCAGACGTATGATCAAATGAAACAGACAAGACTTGCATATACATAACAAAACAATATGATAGCCAGCCAGTGACCCACCCCGATCTGGGGATGAAGAGCCCATGATGACTTATGATTTATGATTCAGGCCTTATCATGCAATAAAAAATCCGCCCAGGTATGACACATAATACCAGCCCTGGTTTTGTCAAAAGAGATTTTTAGCTGCCAGAAGGTATGTTGAAAAGTCTGGCTTTAAAACAAAGCTTAGCAGAGTGTGTCTCTACAGCAGCTGTGGTGTATTTATAGTTATATCATTAATGCACCTCGTCTAACAGTAGCTTATCAACGGCATGAAAACACTGGGAGCATTACACACACACACACACACACACATGTTAAAGTCAGATATGCATGTGTGGACACAGGACAAACATGGCAAAGCAGCATGTCTATTCTCAATGTCTTTATGATTATAACATCATAATATATATATATATATATATATATATATATATATATATATATATATATATATATATATATATATATATAGTAGATGGACATTTGAGTTAGGCTATATATACATGCATACAAACTCACGCACACAGACGCAAACACACACACACACACACACACACACACACACACACACACATACATACATACATATACACACACACACACGCACACAATTTCCCAAACAGTTTGGTTTGTTTGGCTCTACAGGGAGAAAGATGGCGTGGAACTGACAAGAGATGAGGCCTTCAAGTATCGCTTTAAGAAAGACGGCCGGAAACATGTATTGATCATAAACGAGGCTACGAAAGAAGACTGTGGCCACTACAGAGTCAAGACGAATGGCGGAGAGTCTGTAGCAGAACTAATGGTGCAGGGTAAGTATTTGTGGGTAATAATTAACATTGAAGCACATTGCTCAACTGGGAAAGGCATTCACAAATATATTACAGAGGTAATCCAAAAAAACTGGGGAAAATCTTTTTTTTTTCGAAACTAGGAACTGTTTTTAATATTGTTCGGATGATAAGCCATACTAAGTCAAATATTCAGGTCCCCTAGTGACTCGTTATTCTTGTGGCCATGGTGATTACACACAGTACTTTGCCAAGGTTAAAACACATCGAAGGCCAGCTAAAGTTAGCAGACATATTCCACAGCTCTAGTTCTCTGAACTCTCTCCGCTCACTATATTATTTATTCTTACCCTTAGCCTAGTGAACCATTCCAAGTGGTTTCCACACACATGTTTCTGTGTAATCAACAGTGTTATAAAAAAACAACAACCAAGGGCCAAAACAAACCCTTACCTTTTACATTCTTAGTTTACACGTTTTGAGTGATAGCAGTTTAATAATAAGGACATTGAATATTTATTTCTAAATCAGATTAGTTTAAAATGATCTCTACATAATTAACAGCAAAAAGAGACAAACAGGGTATACAGATCGAGGTTCATACCTTTTTTCAAAACAATGTTATGATGACTCCTTTGTCTATATTTAAATAATGTTTTATTATATAAGTAGTATTATATATAGTGGCCATTTCTTATTTATTTTTTTCAACTCCAAATCTGGAGGATGCTGATCAGATAGACATTATTAGAAACACACTTACAATCTTGATTCATGAATGATGGATTAAGAGAGTTCACACTCACTCCTACATGGACGTAGGATATATATATATATAGATAGATAGATAGATAGATAGATAGATAGATAGATAGATAGATAGATAGATATATAGATATATAGATAGATATATAGATATATAGATATAGATATATATACAAACATCTAGGAAACCACTAATTCACTTTACACTTGCCTAGTAACCATATCATCTGCAGCAGCGTAGGCAGAGCAGAAATGACTCATTTAGAATCCTAATCATTTAGATGGGACAATATGAGCATATGTATATTGACTTGATAAGATACATATAGGCCTACAGTATATTTGTGTATTGAGTGTATCATTGTGTGAATATGTAACCGTCCCCATAGGGGTGCGGGTACAGAGGCTCGTCTCCCTGTCCTAAGTCCAGTTCAGATTATCTGGCTGATAATCAAACACTGAGTCTGCCAGAACCAACCAGCTGACTATGCTCAGCTCGCTGGCCTCCTGTGCCAGACCTCAAACATCGAGCTCCTGTAACCTTCAGCACCCATACATATAGACCCCAGCTACTATGTTCCTGCTATGTAGGTTGTGCTTTGATTTAGAAGATCACAAATGCATGAATAACGGTGTTGAAAGTCCCACTCTATATTAGTTGCCAGTGTTGATATGTGTGCACCTGTCCCTAGGATACAACACAGGATAACATTGGCTATAGCTGATAACTCTGTGCACTTTCTCTCACACACACACACAAACCTCATTTCATTGAATCCAATGTGTTCTTGACATACCTATGCCACTCTACATCACATGACTACACAGCATCCCATATGCTCAATTTGAAGCTATGAACGTTGCTTTCTGCCCACTCAGAGAAAGACCTGGAGGTTTACCAGAGCATCGCAGACCTCACCGTGAAGGCCAAGGACGAGGCGTTCTTTAAATGCGAGGTTTCGGATGAGAAGGTGAAGGGAACCTGGTACAAGAACGGTGTGGAGGTCAAGGCTAGCTCCAGAACCCATATCACTCACATCGGCAGGTGTGTGTGTGTGGAAAACTACAGGAAAGCTTTATTAAAGGTGCTGTAGGTAAGATTTAAGAGCTATAATTTTTGTGTAATTTGTTAGAAATGGCATATAGCCACCCGTCAGCTATTAGTGAGTGAAATGAGCTGTAACAATATCCGTTTTAAATTGACTGCGCTTGCCTCTGTTGAGCCACTTTAGGTTTTAGACCGCTCCCGACTCATTTCTAACCAATCAGGGTATCTTTTCCGTGATTGGTTCGGGAAATCCATCTTGCTTATCAATTACAGGTGCGTGAAATGCAACACTTCTCAATGGAGGAGAAACATAGGGTGGGAGCTTTTTGTCTTACCTACAGCACCTTTAATGTATAGCCATTTATTGCTGTATTTTATCTGCTAGTTTGGCACCCAACCCATGTGTGCCAAACCACCCTTCTCACTTCCCAATGGTATTTTGGGAGGTTATTCTTCCTTATTCAAAGGACGTTTGAGCTAGTCCCGCCTACTATCAACATAAAAAAAATCTTACTTCTGGTAGACACTTTTTCCATTTAGGGGTGGGGCTGTATTGCTGTTTAGGCATTTGCTAACTCCACTCACTACAATCAGATTTGGCTGAGGGGTGTAGCCAGAACGTTTGATTGACATATCTCTGGTAACCCAAAACGGCCAATAGCCTTAACGCATGCAATAGCATGTGTTTAACCCATAGAGGGCAATTTGAGTCCATATTTGTTTTTATCTAATGTTTTTAACACCTTTTGCATTTCAGTGGAGATTCGGAACAGGATCAATCCATAGCACTACTATGTTACCTGCTATATCACTTTTCATCTAAAATAAGTTGTTTTAATGTTTGGTTTTCCTTCAAGAGCTCTGGGATTGGGGAATTATGTCACATGCCATTTGTGTACTAGTAACTTAAGACATGTGCACGTCCTCTATTGACAACAACAGTATGTGACTCCCTTTAGAGTTTACGGGCTCCAAAACACTGACATATGTTGAAGCACAGGATATTCATATTGACCTTTAATCTGTACAGGATTCACAAGCTGACCATCGACGATGTGAAGCCCGAGGATGAGGGAGACTACACGTTTGTGCCAGAGGGCTACGCTTTCAACCTTTCTGCCAAACTAAATTTCCTGGGTAATCAGCATCAATATATTATGAAGCAACTAGATATCAAACACATTTTAAAATACATTTCAAATTATTAAATTCCAAAAAACAAATCACAATTTTCTAATTATTGTCAGGGTTATTTGAAAAATAAAATGACAATTTTTTCTCCTTTTCTATGTGTTCGCCTGTAAGAGGTGAAGATTGATTACGTTCCACGGCAAGGTATAGTGTATTTGGTATTCAATGGAGAAAAAAAATGTCTATTTGAATTATAGCAGAAGAAATGTTTGTAATCCTTCGGCTCTTTGTCCTCAGATCCTCCAAAGATCCACCTGGACTGTATGGGACGCAGTGCGGATTCTACCATTATAGTCGTAGCCGGCAACAAACTGCGGCTGGACGTCCCCATCACGGGTGATCCGGCCCCAACAGTAGTCTGGACCAAGGGGGAGAAGGTACCATAATCACAGAGCCGTACATTGTTTGCCATACTGGTCAAATGCCTTAAAACCTAACTCTGGAAAGATCCAGAGTTCAGGAGGTAAGGGCCGCTGTGCAATTTTCAAGGTTCAAAACACCCATTGCCACCTTTTTTAAAAACCTTTTTTCTTCATATATACAATTAACCAGGTGTTACTACCATTATAATAATAAATGTTATACTTCTTCCCAACTAATACACATATCCGGGACAGTAAGATGCCCCCTTGGTATTCTGATTCATCTCAGAACTGTGAACAGGTAGGAGAGCACTAGCAGCTTCACTGACCTCAGATGAGAAGGTAAAGCCCCTGGGCCGGCTATAGCCAAGAAGAAGTAGATGTTCTCTTCTTCCGTTACCGCTTTGCTCTGCTCACACATAGGCTAGTGCTGCAAAGCCGGAGGGGGCTGTGGACAAAGGAAAGGCCGCTCTCTCGTGGACCATTAAGGAGCATGGGAAGGTAACTTCTATCGTGACCTAGCGCTAGCTTGGACAGGTCTTGTGGCCTTGTGCATGTGCCCACTCTACAGCTGTGAATCTTCACAGTCTCTGGATTCAATAAATGCACCTGTTGCACTTGCATTCTTTTCTGATCAGTTTTTGTATTTTTGCAGGCATATCTCTGTTGAAAACCGAGTACACACGATGCATGTTGAAAGTCTTGTGAACATTAACGAAACCTATTTTTCTTTTCTGACACCGGGCAACGAATGCTACGGCAGTTAAAAGTCAGACAACATGCAGGATTAGGAACCTCTTCTTTTCCTTTCCTAATTCATATTGAAGACAGCATATTGCATGCTTGGCCTGGACTCTGTCCTGCATTTAGATCCCACACAGTAGGCCCACTGGATGGAAGTGAAAGGCATGCGTGTAGCAGTAAGCTAATTTCCTCAGGCCAGGTAAGAGCATGTTCTGAATCTCCCTTCAGACACGCGCATCACAGAGGGAACTCGGAGCTGGACAGTAAGTGGGTCCCACACAGCGTGTTGAGTAGTCGCTGGCTCCGTAACGCTGCAGCAGAGCATGTAACAACTGTTACATCTTATAGGTTCTGCGCTTTGAAGTCATTACATGTTTCAAGCCTTAATAGTACATCCCTCCCTTTTTTTTAGATCTGCATTGAAGGCGATAATATCGAACAGAAAACATTTTAACCCCTGTGGTATTCATCTTCAAAGTTACTGAACTCCATTTGCCATTCACCGTCAACCAAATAGTATAACCTGAACCCTAAACTATAATCCTCCAGCATGTGGTGGGTGCAGAAAGGGTGGAGGATACTCATCATAGATAGTATAAAATACTAACTTGCACGAGCACTGAACCTAAATGTGTATGTGTGATGCTCCACTCCATCAGCTTTGTTTAACAAGCATGGCGCGTGCCTCTTGTAAGGGCCGTTCAGCACGTAGTGTGTGACGTGTAGACGAAAATGACAAATACAGCAATTACAAATATCGCAAGTTGTGCAAATACGAATTGATTAAAAGTATCATTTGCAGTGTAATTTTTTGGTCGCTCATAAAGGATGCCGGTATTTGGAGTAAAATGTGAAGTGTTGACGTGTGACTTTGGGACGGTGCAGGTGGTGACGGGAGGAGATGGGAGGGTCCATGTAGAGAGCACTATGGGCCACTGTGTGTTCACCATCGAGGGGGCGGAGAGGCAGGACGAAGGCGTCTACTCGGTCATCGTTCGCAACCCGGCTGGGGAGGACACGGCTGAAATCAACGTCAAAGTTGTTGGTAAGACACACACACGCGCCCACACACACACACACACACGCACATACACACGGTCGACATTCCCAGGGCGGACGTGTCCCCACCAATCTTCAAAGCTAATTTGTCCTCCCCAACATTTCATTTGACATGGTTGGCTCAAAGTTAACATACGTTATTAATACGTATGTAATTGGAAGACCCTACACTCCCGACCCGAATGGTCCCCCCCAATGTGTGACTCACTATTTTTCACCCTTGCACACACACACACACACACACTTGCTTGATACTATAGTGGTAAGACTAAATACAAACATATCCACCCCCACATGATAAACAAATACCTAAAATAAATATTGTAATAGTCTGGTGTCTCTCTTGGTGTAACCAGCTCATATGCTCACATGTTGTTCTTACGCCCACATCCCCTCCCAGACGTGCCGGACCCCCCCCAGGCCCCCAGGGTGGTGAGTGTGGGGGAGGACAGCTGTGTGGTGCAGTGGGACCCCCCTGCGTTCGACGGGGGTCAGCCAGTCACCGGTAGGAACATGCGAGGGACCAGCAGTCAGAGCCTCTTTCTCTGATCAAGCCAACGCACGTTAATCACACTTGTTCCGTTAACAGGCTACGTGCTTGAGAGAAAGAAAAAACAAAGCTACAGATGGATGAGGTTGAACTTTGACCCCTACGCGGACACAACCTACGAAGCCAAGAGGATGATCGAAGGCGTGGCCTACGAGATGCGAGTCTACGCCGTCAACGCCATCGGCATGTCTCGCCCGAGCGCCGCCTCCCAGCCCTTCGTACCAGTCGGTGAGTCTTCTGCATGGCACACTGTCCACCATGACACTTTTAACACACATATGCTGTTACTCACGCAGAACAATGTTATGGTTCCTTATTAAAAGGTTTAAGTCTTTCTCTTATATTAAGAGAAAGACTTAAGTATTGTGTTTAATCCATTTGTTTGGTCCATTTTTCCATTAAGAAATTAAAGCATCTAAGTCTAATAATAATTAATTAACCTATTTAAACAAAACTTGGTCTTGAAATTGATAGATTGATCAAAATGTAAGACTTGGTTCATATATTCCCGCATTCACCCACACCTCTAGTAGCTCTTTTTGATAATGACGCTATGCGCTCTACTGGACATAAGGTTAGCCAAGTAAGGTGTGCCATGAGGCGGTGAGCATCAACAGCACTTCTGTCTCCTGTGACACGTGATGCATGCAACACATTGGAAGTGACCTTAGACACAGAACATCTAATGAAATTGTATTTGTGACAGAAGTCGTAACGGAGAGAAGCTTTCAGTCACCCGTTTACTGCTTGTGTATAGTTTTAGCACCTGGGAAGTGTACGTGCGATCATCATTGTATCCGGGCAGCCCATCTCTCGTAAGGCAGCCGATTAGGAAAGCATCCATGGCATCCTTCTCTATAAATAATGCCATGTTAGCTTGCAGCCAGCAGTACCACCAGCTGGACCCCGAGCCTTGCTGCTACTGGGGGAGGAAGACAATAGGGAGGAGGGAGAGAGAGAGCGAGAGAGAGACAATCGAGTAGAGCAAGGTGTGAGGAAAAACAAGAAAGCCAAGAACGACGACTTGAAATAGCATTCGCCACAGCGGCAGCGACAGCAGCAGCGCTAACTAAGCTGGTAGAATGACGAAGCCGAAGCTCCCGATGACCGCGGAGAAGAAGCCAGTGGCAGAAGAGACACCACCACCACCATCACCGCCACCAGAAGATCCTGAGAAGACACCAACCAAAAAGTCAGAGACGCAAACACACTCGTCTTCTCTAGACCTTGAAGCCCCAGATGGCGGGACAGAGTGTGTTGAGAAGGATGTGCCGCTAGTGGAGGATGTCCCTGGAGTAGAGCTCTATCTCCCAGCGGAGGGGGAACCCACAGCCCCGTCCCACGGAGAGCCCACCGAGGCTGAACCTGAGCCTGAACCTGAGCCTGAAGACATACCCATTTGCAGTAGGCTTCTTTTGATTCAGAATGCTGTTGTTGTTGTAGCGGTTGGACGTTATTCTGTCAAAGAAACGAGAAAGGTTAATGGTAATATAACAAACTTGAAATATGAGTATGGTAGTACATAGATGTGCATGTAATGGTAACATATATAGTAGAACAAATATTTGAACTTGACGACATTGGCCTGGCCTGTACAATAAAGTAAATAAATACTGTGTAATATTTTGTTATTAGGCAATAGTGTGATGTAAGGCTATGGTTGGATTGCCAAGCTAGGTTATAGAAGTATTATTTATTAGTTATACCCCATGTTACCCCATCACCATTCTTGTCTGCTGTCATAACCTGCATGTAAACCTATAAGCCCTCTACACACGTTCACATCATTTAGTTGGATGGTTAAACCATCTGGCATGGAGCCTTGAGCTTAGTTGAGACAAGACTACGAGGAAATGTAAGAGCATGCATAAGACCTACAGCGTATGTCTGGATTGTGGGCTGAAGTACATAGCAGTCATGACATCATTACATCAGGATGTTGATGTACTTAGAGAAGCAGTAACAAACATAGTTTATCGTGCAATTTGATAACCATGGGAGAAGAAAAAGACGAAATGTTCCTGTTACCAGACCAACCATCATGTAATGGTAACAATTGGTCAAATGAGAGCAGATTATTGACATGATCATAAGCAGAAGACTTGAACACGTCATTGCCTACCCAAAGCTATGTAGCAGACTTGAATGCATCAGCTTCAGTTCCAGTGGCGCTTTCTCGACCACTGGCTTTCCTCAAGACCTATGTGGATGGTGGCTCAGAAATCTGCTTGCTTCCACATGCTTCTTCAGCACCAGTGCAGCATCCATCCATCCATCCATCCGTTTATAACCACTTCTACTCCAATAATGTTGCACAATGACATTGCACAGATGAGTTACACAAATGTCTATTTCCCTATTAACTTAACCTCAAGCCCTTCTTGGGGACCCCTAATTCTTCACAGCCTAGTTGGGAGATATGAACATCAGCCATGGGGCCTTTTGTCAGGTGCATGTGTCTCATAAACCTCAGAAGGCAGACAGGATACCCTTAAAGGATACCCAACGAACTCAACTGGGAAGCATTCACAGTTAAGGAGTTCCTGGATCACTAAATTCCTCAGCCTAGATTAAGACTTAGTTGTCTTAGCTGCATTTGGACCCACAATCCCTGCGGTACCATCCACAGAAACTCCAGGGGATCATAGTCAACAGCTTTCTCCAGATCCACGGCACACATGGAGACTGAGTTAGCAAAACTCCTAAGCCCCTTTGATTGCCGAGATTGTTGTGAGAATGTAAAGACTGGATCCACTGTTCCTTAGTGAGGACCGTATGAGTTGTCTTTCCACCACAGTGGCATGTGTTTTTTTCCTGACAACTTGTATGTACCAAGAAAACCCCAAAACTATTTTGACACTTCCTGGCAGCTGCACGCAAGGTCTACAACATTATCCTCTGGTAATCCATGTCCCGTTTCCAAAGTTCTTCCGGATGTGCGAGTTGAGGCGTTCCCAGCAAACCCTCCCTGTGCACTGCGGCTTACCAAATCTGTCCGACAGTTTTCACCACCATCGGATCCAACTCACGAACAGATGGTTATCACATTGGTTTACAGCTCTGCTCCCCTCGTCACTTTAAGTGTCTACAACACGTGACCTCAGGTCTGATGAAAAAACTACCGTATGAAGTCGATCCCCTCTATAAGGCTACTTATGTTCAACGTTGTTTTTCGAAAATCATGTTTGTTTCGAACAAACAGTCAGGGTTAGGTATGCATTAATATAATAGGGAAAGGATGGAATGGGATCGGAAATAGTGCTTTTTGCATACTCAACCTAACGACTCAAAAACATACAACCATTAATTGTGTGCCACCGTCAATCAGATTTACATAAAACATGGTTGATTGTTGATTTACCATACATCAGCAATTTCTGTTTTGTCTGAGTATTTATAATAAACCTTTATTAAACGTTGAATACATGACTGACATGACTTGGACTACATGATCAGCAACACCCGCAACTATTGAAACATGAAACCATCCCGGTAAACTCACTAAGATAGATAAGATGTTCTTTAATAAAGACGGAAAAGCAGGGATATCGGTTTTGTACTATCGACCCATTAAGCCTCTCTTGCTTACAGCGTATCCCACATTCAGCTCCGTTTTGTCTTCCCCTAGCTCCTACTAGTGAGCCCATCGGACTGTGCATTGATGACATAAGCAACACCACCGTCTCGCTGAAGTGGAGGACGCCTGAGCGGGTGGGCGCAGCTCAGCTGGAAGGATATGGGGTTGAGTACTGCAAAGAGGGCAGTAAGTACTCACGCAAAAAACATTTGGAAAGGGGAGATCACTAGATATTACTGTTTGTTGAATATGGCCTATACATTTGAGGGGGGGGGGGAATGAATATAAGGCTGTATACAAATGATTTAATATATGAAGTGGTGAGATCACTAGATATTACTGTTTATTTTTATGTCCTATTACATGTGACAAAATGACAAAATGATCATGATCGTACACTTAGTCTGGAAACAGGCAACATTAGCACTGACAGAGGAATGAGAATGAGAGCTTAGATGATAGTACCTGCTTCCAAGGGTTTCACATTGTCTGCATGTTGTAGTTTCATAGGGATTTGTGTAGCTATGAAATCAGTTAATGTTGTTAGTCCCTTCCTGTCCACACATATAAATAATTAGATATCATGAAATTCAATCTGCTGTTTTAGCAATGCCATTTACACATTTGCAGTCGACTAAAAAGTTGAAATTGACTGCCTTCTTTTTTGGTTCACGTTTCACAGCAGACGAATGGGTGCCAGCCTTTGAAGGTCTGATTGACAGAAACTCGGTGCTAATCAGAAATCTTTCCACTGGAGATAAGCTGCAGTTTCGCGTGCGGGCCTACAACATGGCTGGCCCCAGTCCCCCTGCCACACTGGGGCAGGCCGTCACCCGTCCGGGAGATTATGCGTGGGTATTTCTGATATGATTTCTCAATTAGTTTGTGAAATTATTTTGGAGTTTTAGCAGTACTGTTGGTTTGTTTTTTTTAGATCAAGGATTAAACCCGAAAGGAAATCTAACCTTGTTAAAGATATCTATCTTTATAGGTGCTTTTTACAGAGGCGCCATCATAGGAGAAACACAGGTGGTACATAAAAGTAGCAGACCCATAATTAGTGTTATGAGCGACACCTATGTTTGTCCTACGATCTGTCCTACGATCTACCTCTGTTAAAAGGTTCTATTCACGTTCGTTACATATATATATATACAGTATATATATATATATATACTGTATATATATATATATATATATATATATATATATATATATATATATATATATATGTATCACTGTCTGGCTGGGGTTGTTTTGACTTTGTCCTTGTATGCGTGTTTCTCTATCTTTCTTGTATATAAATGTTCCTCCTCTTCCCATGGCCTGAACAGAGCGGCCCAAAATCTGGATTCCCAGAAACCTTCGCCAAACTCTGGTTAAGAAAGTTGGAGAGAGCATCAATATTGTGGTTCCCTTCCAGGTACACTTTAAACAGAACCAAAGAGCCCTCTGAATCAAATAAATTGCAGCTCATTGCAGCTATTTCAAATTGCATGTCCCAAATATGGACCCATTGGGTTGACCCTTACCCATTCTCGTCATCTTGTCATTATGTCATCATCCTTGTTCCTCAGTTTATTGAATAATATTTAAGAAGTTCATGTTATATCATGTGTTCATCCTAATATATTTATGTAATGCTGCTGATGTCACGTGTTCATCTTAATATACAGATGCAATGCTGATATCATGTGTTCATCCTCATATTGATGCAATGCTGATATCATGTGTTCATCCTCATATTGATGCAATGTTGATGTCATGTGTTCATCCTAATATATGGATGCAGGGTAAGCCCAGGCCCAAGGTGACCTGGAGTAGAGACGGAGAGCCCCTGAAACCCACAGACGCCAGCCTCCGCAACAGCGACACAGACACCATCCTCTTCATCCGCAAGTCAGAGAGGAAGCACTCTGGGAAATATGACCTTCAGGTGCAGATTGAAAACGTGGAGGACACAGCCAGCATCAATATACAGATCGTCGGTGAGGAACAACGAGGCTGGGGATTGAAACTTGGATGTCGAACGAGAAACTGGAATACTAAAGTTAGAAGTTATGAATGTCATCTGTATTAACAGGTTACACTTTTGTTTTGGATAGATCTGCCAGGATCCCCCGAAGCCCTGAAGATTATGGACGTGTGGAGCTTCAACGTGGCGATTGAGTGGAAGCCCCCGAAGGACAATGGAAACTGTGACATAATTGGTTACACCGTTCAGAAGGCAGACAAGAAGACCATGGTACGAATCTATTCTGGGTGACCCTCTCCAGGCACACATTTAAATCCATCTTTAGATCATTCTTAAAAAACTAACACATCTCTATGACATGTTACTTTAAAACCAACCGAATATGTCAGTAATACTTGTTTTATTTCTTGAAAATATATCTAGTGTTCGTAACAATGGCAGTCCTGATTGTAGCAATATCTATCCTGTTGCTCTGCTACTGGGTGAAGCAGTGGCTTCTGGTTTTGGTTTTCTCTTGGCTAACCATAAACCACAAACAGCCCAAGGTAGCTAAACTCCCCATTATACAGACTCAAAAGGGTCATATAAATATATGTGCTGCACCATATGTGAGAGGGAACGCTGCCCGGCCACCAAGGGATATTTTGGCCTCCCTTGTGACAAATAAAAACACTTCCCTCCTTGGGGCCAGGAGGAGTGATGCATTGTGGGTTTTGGATGTGTTGGATGTGAGATATTAAACCAACACCTTCCACAACTTGCTTGCCAGAGCACAGAGCCGCCTGGAATGCCCTAATCTTAGCCTCCTAGCCCTGACCCCACATGGGCTGTCCGTCCAATCAGACAGGTCCATTGTCCTCCTCTCCTGATAATACCCCTAGTCATGTTTCACTAGGGTCATTACTAGATTCTCTTAATTTCTCCTGTATCCCAGAGTAACACGTGTGTGCGTGTGTGTGTGTATGTGTGTGTGTGTGTGTGAGATCATGTGACAGATCATGTGACAGCGATATATGTTGAATGTCAGGCGTGACCTGAATTTCTTAATCAATCTTATAATATCCAATATCCAAATATTATATTGTCTGCTATCTAAGATATGGTAGATATATATGAATATGTGAAACGGAGTTATGTGGATTCTTGAACAGGAGTGGTTCACAGTGTTTGAGCAACACAGACGCACCAACTGCGTGGTGTCTGACCTGATCATGGGGAACGAGTACATCTTCCAAGTGTTTGCCATTAACCAGGTTGGCCTCAGCCCAGAACCTTGCACCTCCAAGGACAGCGCCTACATCCAAAAAACAGGTGGGCATTGTTGCACATCGATAACAATCACAGTCACCGTCACATGGGCGCTCTCTCCACTAACTCTAGTGCCACAAAGGTCTGGACATGTGAGTGCCGAAAAACAGAAAACTTCATCCCTGAGTTTTCCGTTTTTTTCTCCGCAGGTATGGGCTACAAGTCTCCTAACTACAAAGAACACGACTTCTCTGAGGCAGCCAAGTTCACACACCCCCTGGTCAGCCGCTCGGTGATAGCAGGGTACAACGCCACCCTCAGCTGCTCCGTCAGAGGGATCCCCAAGGTGCTTCACATAGTACAATCCCTCCGCTGAGGATTTGAAAATCATCCTACGACATTTTTTTAATTGTCGGGGGAGAATGTGAAACTTCAAACTTTCCCTTCATCACCATTCATGGATGATCAACGCCAAGAGAACGTATTTGTTTAATAATAATAATAATAATAATAATAATAATAATAATAATAATAATAATAATAATACAGTGGCCATATGATAATTTTGGTGCTTGATATCCTAACTTAAAACCTTATTTTCCTGAAAGAAAACTTCAAGGTTTATTAACCTGTGAATGCTACTCTTGTGCTTATGTTGTGCATGTTTATGACATATGTTATTTCACATGAATTGTTATATCTGTAAGGGATAATGACCGGCTCGGTCATTATTGCGAAATACTGCGGCTATGCAAATGTGATTCATCAGCGGTGATGAAACACCCTGGCGGGGTTTATTTCGCAATAATGACCGGCTCGCTGTACAATTATCCCGCTTATTGCACAGCTACTTACTAAATCAATCAATAATTTTACACAAAATATAACAACAAAAAATATTATTTTGTTGATTTAAAAATGATTTAATTGCTTCCACTAAAAAAAAAAAAATCTGTTGGATTCTACGGTTGGAAGTAAGTGTCCATAGCAACGGTCTGTTATT
Organism: Merluccius polli; assembly: GCA_030340625.1. Classification (NCBI taxonomy): domain Eukaryota; kingdom Metazoa; phylum Chordata; class Actinopteri; order Gadiformes; family Merlucciidae; genus Merluccius; species Merluccius polli. The sequence continues at coordinate 226,550 of JAOPHQ010006268.1, read as the reverse complement.
CAGAAATAACAGGCTGTAGAATGCAGTAATTGACCAATCAGCATCAAGTATTCGAGCAAAGCCGTGTAATAGCTAAATGGCAATATATACCTGATATGTAACAATGTTGTGCTTTATTAGCCCAAAGTGACCTGGTACAAAAACAAGATGGACATCTCCAACGAAGCCAAATACAGAATGTTCAGTAAGCATGGTGTGCTGACGCTGGAGATACGCAAGCCCTGCCCATTTGACGGGGGAGTCTATACCTGCAAGGCGGTGAATGACAGCGGCGAAGACGTCGTGGAGTGTAAACTGGAGGTTCGCTGTAAGTATGACACAGACACCAGCGCAAAGACACCGGCCTCCGTCTCTTACTGGTGAAACCGTGGAGACGCCACGCCCGAGCACACTGGCGCTGCTACGCCCTGCCTATGCCTCTAAACCTGTGTTGACACGCTGCCTCAGAGGAATCTACAGCGCAACCGCACGTTGCCTGCTCCTCATTTAGTTTCTTAATTAGTCACTTCCACCAAACACTGCTCTGTAGAGTTGAAGTATGACTGAATATATTGGGTCAACTGTGACCATCACCGGTGGCCCTATGTCAACACACAAATTCATGTCTTGCAGCTCAAGTCGTCAAAGAGGACAAAAAGAAAGAAGTAAAGAAAGAGAAATGTGAAGGATCTGACTGAAGAGACGCTGGGGGAAGTGAACAAATGTGTTTAAGCTAAATAAGATGTTATTGCTGTTATTTTCATCACATTTTGTGTTCAAACCATGGTCGTTTTGTGTGTGCCCCTTATTGATCATGAGAACGGTTTGTCTCACTCTCATGTATCATTCAGCTGGTTTGTTGAGTTTGGTTGTAGTATTCAGTATTAGTATTCAAAAACAATAAAAACATATGTGAAAACAGCAATGAAATATATTTAATCCTGTTATACTGTCAAAAACAATAGGTAGGGTAGTAGGCCTACTGCTACATTTTCAGCCAGTGTGTTTATGCACACGAGAAGCCCGGTTATGAAACCCGGTTACAACACCTATCCAATAACTCATTTCTTAGCCACTATTATCTGTTGTGTAAACACTGTAACACTGTATACGGTTATTTATGGTTACATTTAGGCCATCTGTTAGAAATGGTTTAATTGAATTTACAGATTGTGAAGTTTAAGTATTAGGTTCTATGGTTAGGTATTCGGGTAGAGATGGTTAAGTTTAGGTATTAGGTTATATGTGGGTAAGTTGAGGCACTTGTATCTCTTTAGCCCCCCCCCCCCCCCTCAAATGAGGGCTCCCAGCTAGGGGTGTTAGAAGTACAATCGCTGGGCTCACCAACATGGTATACAGAAAAGAAAGACTATAATCAAATGAGGTCACTGGTCCGGTAGACTGGTATAATGAATCGTTCCCCGGCACCACACAGAGGGGGCTCGCACCGCCGCCCCGGGACACTCTAACCGCTAAGCCAAATGACTGCATCCATTCTGGGTCGGCGAATTACAGGTTTCTTAAGGGTTCGGGAGTGAGGTTTACCATAGAGGACCCATGTCAACTCTGTTGCACTGGCCTGTGTTTCCATTACAATGCGTCTCTTTAGTCCCTCCCTTAAAAAATGGTTCCCAGCTAGGGGTGTAAGAAGTAAAATACAGACATGGTATATACAGAAGACTATACAAATCAAATAAGGTCACTGGCCCTGTAGACTGGCGTAGATCTGTCCTAAATCCTCCAGCATCTATACATCCCCATGGCTCCAGGACGACCAGGCCAGCCTGTGGATCTGCATGGAGACCTCTCCCTCCAGCCTAGAGAGACCTCGGCGTTGAACCACCAAGGGGAAGTACAGAATTGGTCATTATCAATATTTCTACCATACCACACTTTTGGCGGTATGGTTCCACTCTTTTAGGGTGTTCCCTGCTGTAGGACTTAAAGCATGACATATAGATGTCAGATTCAGCATACCGACATTTGACAACAGGGAGCACTAGAGAATCCCCCCATGGGGTAGATTCAGATCAGATATCTAAACCCATTGTGTAGGTTACATACGATACAGAGCAGAACCAAAGCAGGTGGAGGCTGGGGTGATGACGGGTGAAATCCAGGTCAGTACTTAACTTCCCAGAGTGTGTGTTTGAGATGGAAGGTCTTAAGTTGACCGCCTATCATTGTACGTGCGTTTGATTGGACCACGTTAGCTGTCAGCTGATAGGCGGCGCATGAGTGTCCTGCCAGCACCAGCTACACTAGCAACATTTGATGGCCATTGAAATCCCCAGCATCCGTTAGCTCATTTAGCAGATGATTTTAAAGATTAACAGGTGAGGCTGAGAACAACCAATGCATTAAGTCAATATAAGAGCAACTACAAATAGAAAAAAAAAACAGTAGCTATAGGAATCAAATGATAAGATTGTTTTTTATAGGTGGCTGCCAGCTGTAGTTAGTTGCTTCATCAAAAATATTAGTGTTATAACAAAGTATACAAGTCAGGTGAGATGTAAATATTTATTCATCACAACTCTCAGAATATACTGAAAACGTCTTGAAATGTAAAGTACCAGTTACTTCTGTGTGCACGCCACATATGATTTCAGATGCGTTGCTAGTGTCAAAGTAACCAGGGTGAATAAATGCTACCCAAGACCAATCAAGATGTTAGGTTCAGTATCTTACCAGGGTCCACAGGGTCTGTAAACCGCTGTACTGCTCTGAGCCTTTGGTCCATCCAAAGCTCCTGGCTGCAGTCCTGGGCTTTAAAGAACATCACCATTTAGCCATTCAGCAGCTGCTTTTCTAAAAAGTGACTTGTATAAAAGCATCTGCGAAACGATTATACAAAATGATTTTTAATACATGTCTTTAAGGAGCAGGTCGAGGTTGGGCAGCATGCTCAATTATTACACTTGCCTATTACATTACAGTGACAACTTGGAAAAGTGCATAAAGATTTGGATGTCTTTACCTTTTCTGGATCCATGGGATTAGTGCATCCCAGAGTGACTCTTGTGTTTCCACAGCTGGCTGCGTGGTGGACGCATGCAGAAAACGATTTCTTGGTTACGATGTGCATTACAAAAAAAAAACTAAATTACTTCGCCATGCAATCTGATTCACATTGGGGAGATTAATTTTTCTGATCGACTGAATCCCGCAACAGGAGCGTTGTGATATTGAAATATCACCTAGACACCATCGTTATAGTTTACAAACAGAAAAGGGGTCTACAGCTAAGTACGAGGTCGTACACAGCTGTGTAGAAAACAGTTTTAAAGTGTTATTGGTGTCAAGGTGCTTTTTGTGTTCATTTGACCTTAGTTTCTAGGTAGGACTATGTCAAGGGTCAAAGGCACTCAAACACTGGCGAGTATTTCCCACCAAGGAAAACTGGTGTGTTCAAAGTGCATGTAGGACTATGATGATAAGAGTAAAATAAGCCTACTTAAAGTATTAATATATATATTAATATATATCCAAAAACACTCTTTAAATTATAATATAGTTTCTAATTAAAAGTATATTGTGTACCGTTGTTGGAGAGCATAGTTCATATTTTACAGTCTTTAGGGAATATATTCTACATGTTCTTCTGTCAGTTATGTTTTAGCTAGTTTTAGATTTGTTATGAAAGGCAACAACAGCTGAAGATGTTAAGCACCTGGTAAAGGGACAAAACTTGAAAAATGTTGACATAAAACAGGTCATTTCTCCCCATTTGAAAGTCGTTGAAACCCTTCGTTGTTGCTGAATTTAACTACCAACTTGAAAGTACTTACTTCACCACTAATGTATCAACCTCCATCGTAAAACGTTGGTATAAAGTACACAAAGGCAAAGGTACTTTTAATAGTTTATAATTGGTAAAAAAAAAAGAAAGAAATCACAGTATATAGTACATAAATTCCTACCACAATTTGCACTTAACTGAAATGATAATATACAACCAGATGCATCAGCATAAAGCCAAAAATGCAAGAATATTAATAACAAAAGGAAAACAGACTGGAAGAGGTAGCTCCCTTAGTAGCATCCCATTTTGATTTGTTAGATTTCTTTGAAAATAATTTACATACACAAACAAAAAGAACAACTCTAAACTACACTGATATTTTGAACAGAGGAGACTTGATACAAATAATTAAGGGACATTGGGTAGGCGTCAAAGGAAATGACTGTACACAGCCCGTCACAACATATAAAAAAGCCTATTGAAAAAAATCCAAAACAAGTAATTCTGATGCATAACATGGACAGAAGAACGATCTGCTGATAGATGACTTTCCCTACACTGCCTAAATTCCTGAGCTCTCATGTGACTGGCATCCATGTGGCACAGCATGTGGCTACATGCTACATGGGTGTTTCCACCATCGTGTGTGTGTGCAGTCAGGCTCCAGCACAGAACACACCACACCCACTGCTACATAGCATCCACCTATGTAGCGTCTCGCACAAAATGTCCTCAGAGGACATAACCATTACATGGCCCCCTATCGCGATAGTTAATTATAAAGTTAATTTGAAAGATTATGCTGAAAAATATTATTCCGTCAATCGCCAACTACTAAATTTGAATCGTACTGTAAGCACCCAATATGTGTAACTTAAGACTACAAATAACATGGTTAGCCATCAGTGAACATTTATAGTATCAACATACAAAGGAACAAAAAATGTATTTGGATTTCATTTTCACGAGAGGTGCTCAAATGGCAGCGAGTGCTGGGGTTATGCATTCATCATCCAAAGGCCACCATTCATATACCTGAAGTTACTTAGACCCACACATTCTTGCTGCACAAAATAATAAATTAAAGCAGCACACGGTACAACCCAGCACAGCTGTTGGTAAAACAGTGACATTTGCTACTATTGTTATCACATTCGTTGTCATACTTTTTTGTACAGTGAAAAACCGTTTGATAAAATGACAAATAATTTGTCATACTTTCACAAAATGCAAGTACAGGGTATTTTATTGTGACAGAGAAGGAAAAGTGGATTTGGATTACACGAGAGGGTTGGGTGTGCTGCATGAGTTATCCTTATCCTATCCCCCTACATTTTAAGACCAATCTCTCCATTTACCATCAATCAACTCCTGAAGTGACATCACATTCACACAGAACAAAACTACACAATTGACGATGATTACCATTGCTACATTTATAATAAAAATCAACAGCGACATAGAAGTTTGAAAAAAAATATATAGATGATATTTGAGCATGAACATCTAGTAGCAGGTACAGGTGAAGCACAGATGGCACAAGAAGCGTAGCTTTAGCAAGAGAAGTGACAGGTTGAGGTCCGTAAGATACTGATATTTAGTCCAACTTAATCCGAGAAGCAGGCACTGGTAGCAAGGATCTCCTGAGTGACATCCTTCTTAGCTAGCTTGTATGGCGTGCTCAGTTACATTCTGTAACACCAGCAGCGGTCTTGTTGTTTCACAATGACACACAGTTCCCTTTAGGCGATTCGTTTAAAAAAATAAGTGCTTTCCGAAGAGTCTATTGACAAGGTAGTCTGCACATTACACTTTCTATTATTTCATACCATCTGACAAAATCAAACGAGGAAAAGAGGCTTATCAGACACACCCACCAACACACACACACACACACACACACATACACACACACACCTCCGGTGGGGTTCTCTTAGTCCTTGGTGCGAGGTATGTTGTACGAGTAGTGCACCAGAGGGAGGCCCCTGCTTTGGCAGAAGCAGGCGCGGCCGCAGGCCTGCACCTGGTCCGAGCTGTCGGACAGGAACGAGTCTCCCTCGTCGGCGTACTCCGACTGGGCCGAGGGCGTGCCGTGGTCGGCCCAGTAGCCCTCCGACCGCTGGCACAGCGCCGCGCTGCCCGCCAGCAACGTGGGGCAGCTGTGTGACTTCACCAAGTGTCTGCAGGCAGCAGCTGAGGAGGAGGAGGAGGGGAGGGGCGAGGCGCAGGTCCTGGCACGCAGCGCCGCCTCGCACTGCGCGCACACCGCCACCGCCTCCTCGCAGAGCGCTGCATACGCCCCCCCGCCGCCGTACGCCCCCAGCGCTGCGGGGCCTGCACCGCCTCCTCCTCTGTCACCCGCCCCCCCGGGGCCATGGCGGTCCCTCTGGTTCCCGGCGGCAGCCTTCACACCACGGGCCGCCACGCTTCCTCTGGCCCCGCCCCGCAGCCGCAGCCAGTCCTCCCTGAAGGCAGGGCTGAAGAACACGTAGAGCACGGGGTTCAGGCAGGCGGGCAGCGGGAAGAAGAGCAGCACCACCGACTTGGCGATCTCTGGCCCGCCAGCCGCAGAGGCGGCCCCGGAGAGGAGCGGGGCGAAGGAGAACGCGGCCAGGGGGCAGAAGAAGATGCAGTTGGTGAAGATGAGCCAGGCCACGTGGCGCAGGGCTCCCGTCTGCTCGGGGTCCGCCAGGTCCGTGCGGCCCAGCTGGCAGTACAGCTGCGTGTAGACGGCGGCCGTGAACAGGAAGGCCAGGGCGTCGAGGAGCACCAGGATCAGGGTAACCGGGCCCTGGCTCCCGGCGAAGGGCAGGCAGAGGGGGGAGGCAGAGGGCTCGCTGGAGGCCATAAAGGGTAGGCCAGCTGCGGCGGCGGCAGCCAACAGCGCCAGCAGCCCGGCGGCCAGGCTGAAGCGCCGGTCACCTCTCAGACGTGCGGGCGTGTCTCTCCGCGGGGACAGCGTGGCGGTCTTCCCCAGGACGGCCCGCACGGCCACGCTGCGCTCCACCGCCGCCAGGGCCAGCAGCAGCACAGCCCACTCCGAGGAGAAGACGGCCAGAGCCCCCGTGACCCGGCAGCCAATGCCCATCTCCCACCATACCCCGAACTCGGCGAAGGAGCCCCAGGTGGCGAGGTCAAGCAGGGAGAGCACAGCCACGTACAGCCCCGTCAGCAGGTTGGCCAGAGCCAGTAGGCCGGTGAGCAGCCTGGCCACCGAAAGGGAGGAGCCCTGGGCATGGCCCGGGGGCGGGGCCGGGCGCAGGGGTCCGAAGGTGACCACAAGCACCAGGGAGTTGAAGACCAGAGCCACCAGGCAGATGAACCACACAGTCACGCGGATCATCCAGTTGCCGAGGAGATGCTCGCAGGGCTTGAATGCTCCTGGAGACCAGACAACAGGGCGGACACGTTTATTTCAACTTGTTTAGTTCAATGCAATTATGTAGACTGCACACTAACAAACATCTAACCCCATTTATACCATGGCCCGGGTGAATACTCGATTCTCATTGGCTGAAGGGGTGTTGATTAACTTTCGATAACTGCACGGCTATGACGTGATCGTAACATACGCAGTCTTATCACCTCTAAAAATGAATGCGCTAAACAAAACGTTAATAACTGTCAACTTGGACGGGACTATGTTTAGAAAGCTTCCCTGTTGCCATGTCGTTACTAAGATCGTCTCTATTTACTGGAGTAATAGGGTAATGTTGCCATGTCGTTACTAAGGTTGTCTCTATTTACTGGAGTAATAAGGTAACGTCTGCATTCCATATGAATCTTATGTTAACTGATTGCGTTCCAGGCATTAGTCAGACCCATATATTTCTCCAGTCATTTGCCGTTTGTTTCCAGGAACACAAAAAGTAGTGCGAGCTAAAAGTTGTAATTTTGAGACAGAATTACCCCAAAATATATAATAAACTAATAAATAATTATTCATAAAATAATAAACCCTTATATTTGTAATGATTTGTAAGTGGCCATGGTATAAGCGGAATAATCCACTCCGAGGTGTGCATGTATCGAAAAATAATACACGATGCAGGGGCTAAGAACCTTTGCCTCCGCCTCCTCGTTGTGGATTATCCCTTACATAATGACCGGCTCGCTGTACATTATCACTTACATATCTAATTAACCACCGCTGACCATATACAAAATTCATGCACACAAAAACTAAACAACCACACCAAAAAAAGATAAACAATTAAAAAACGAAATAATGGCAAATAAGTATCAGTGTGGACACTTTTAATAGTCTAACCTTCACGTTCTGTTTTAAAACAACCATTGCCTGTAGTGTGCACACAATGCAACATGATGGCAAGCACTCAGCTGTGTTGCTGCCTACCTGGAGAGGGGGCGCAGTGCATTATCATTGAGATTCTTTCCACATCTTCCCCGTCTGAAGAAAAAAACAAACAGGCAATCATGAGTCATTCATGCACAGGAAGATCAGTACTACAAGACGTTAAACTATTGCAACATTCTGCTTGCACAAAACACATTTGCGTCGAGCTAATGGAGATACAGAGCGAAAGAGAGTCTGGAATAAAGCGAAGCTTCAATTACAAACAATTATAATCTGAGAGGGACGACTCGGGCTGGCCTGGCGTCCGCGGGACACACGTTGGCTCACCTGTTGGTGGCTTCACGTCGTTGCCGTCTGAATGACCCGTCATGGGGTCGCACTCCACAAATGCACAGCACTGGTAGGCATAAGGCGCAGAGAGGGATCTACAGGACAAAAACAACACAGATGATCCAACTGGACACTGAGCCACTCTCCACTCGAAACACTCATTCACCACACGACCACGTCGACAGGGCGCCATGGCCCGGGGGAGGGAGAGAGTAGGGAGAGTTAAAGACATCAGAACATCTCACCTGAGTTTCGGCAGGCTTTTTGCACTCAACATATTTTTCATCTGCAGGTTCCCTGAGAGCTTCAGTTGGCTGAGCGCATTCAGACCCGTCGTTGGGACCACCGTGAGAGAGTTCATACTCAGGTCTCTGGGATGGCGGGGGGGGAAATCAAGTCACACGTATGCACACAACAATAGAACAATGTACACAATCCAAACAGAGATGGATAGTGGTGGTGCATGTACCATGCTGGAGTGAGTGTGGGTGAAGGGTAAACGATACTCACAGATTTGTAAGTGCTGTGAAAGAGAGGAAAGCATCTTTGTGGATGAATCCAATTCCATTCCTGCTCAGATCTCTGTGGAGAACAAATATATGTTGCATTTACAATACCAGCACATTTTTTTAAAATTGGTCTTTTGTGTGTGTGTGTGTGTGGGGGGGGGGGGGGGGGGGGGGGGGTTATTCAGGGACACTCACAGCAAGCGAAGAGCACCAAGTCCATGGAAAGTGTCTCTGTTGATTTGTTGAATGCGATTCTGTTGCAGATTTCTGTTGTTTGGACACAAGATTCAAATGGTTTAAAAGAGAGTTGAAATATGAGTTCATATTTACATCAGCGTCTCGTCTGTTGACATGAATCTATTTTGAAGGCGACATGAGATGTGTGTTGAGCTGCCTTCGTCACCACAAACACTTACAGCTCCTGCAGTGCAACACATCCGTGGAGAGATGGAAGCTCCTCTATCTGGTTGTAGGACAGGTCTCTGAAGAACATGGACAGGAGTTTAACCTTTTATACTAAAACGTTACGTTTTACGTTTTATATTAAAAACAAATGCTATATGCCTCTTGCATACAACAGATTAGCTCTTGTGGTCTTGAGGTGACAATTACTTCACTGTCTTCACAAAATAATCAAATTTAACCAACTCAATCCATTCATCACCAATTTAATTCAGCCGCTCATTAAATGGTATTACACAATGGCCTTGCGGTCATATTTCCAGTGAGAGAATGGAATGGCTGTGGCAGAGAAGTTACAAATGTTGATTTAATAACCGGGAAGAGAGAGACACAATCTTGTGGGGGGGGGGGGGGGGTGATTATACCAGACAATATATCAGAGGACATATTATGTCAGTATATTCCAACTTAATTTGACATTAAAAATTAAAAACAAAAAAACAAGCTAACGAACTAACTTTGTAGTCATGGACAGTATCCAAAAAGTACACGTACACGTACAATATTCCCATACCAAAAACCAACAAATATCTCCGTGAGTTATTCTGTGGCATAGTGATAATGAGGAGGAGGAGGAGGAGGAGGAGGAGGAGGAGGAGGAGGAGGAGGAGGAGGAGTCTCTTACAATGTGCGAAGCAACTTTAGGTCATCACACAAGCGGCCTGGGATGGAGGATATCTTGGTGCCCGTGAGGGTCCTGAAAACCAAAACAACAACAATGTGGGCATACAAGCAGAATATAGGACAAGCTATTTCATAAGATGAAGGTCGGGGAGGAGATATACTGCTGTAGAGTGAATGGGGATGCAGCAGAGGTTCACTACTTACAGACTTTCCAGGTTGTTAGTGGAAGTAAGGATGGGGAAGTCCTGCATCTGACTGGCCCCGCGCAGCATCCTGAAACACAAATCACATGACCAATCACATGACATTCAGTACAGAGCATGACATGATGTTCATTCACAACCAAAGAAGATCTAAGACATATAATGATAATAGTGTAGTAATGTATTGTAGTAATGTATTGTAAAAGTGTCATTATAAACTATGACTGCTTCAGGGCCCACTATCAGGCAGCAGTAAAGCAGATAAGGAGGACTCCAGACTGGGACTTACAGAGAGTGCAGGTCAGTTAGGTTCTGGAAAGCTGAAGCCCCGACGAAGGACAGAGGGTTGTCATAGAGGTGGCTGTAGGGAAAGACAGAGGGTTGTCATAGAGGTGGCTGTAGGGAAAGACAGAGGGTTGTCATGGAGGTGGCTGTAGTGAAAGACAGAGGGTTGTCATGGAGGTGGCTGTAGGGAAAGACAGAGGGTTGTCATAGAGGTGGCTGTAGGGAAAGACAGAGGGTTGTCATGGAGGTGGCTGTAGGGAAAGACAGAGGGTTGTCATAGAGGTGGCTGTAGGGAAAGACAGAGGGTTGTCATGGAGGTGGCTGTAGGGAAAGACAGAGGGTTGTCATAGAGGTGGCTGTAGGGAAAGACAGAGGGTTGTCATAGAGGTGGCTGTAGGGAAAGACAGAGGGTTGTCAGAGGTGGCTGTAGGGAAAGACAGAGGGTTGTCATGAAGGTGGCTGTAGTGAAAGACAGAGGGTTGTCATAGAGGTGGCTGTAGTGAAAGACAGAGGGTTGTCATGGAGGTGGCTGTAGTGAAAGACAGAGGGTTGTCATAGAGGTGGCTGTAGGGAAAGACAGAGGGTTGTCATAGAGGTGGCTGTATGGAAAGACAGAGGGTTATCATAGAAGTGGTTGGAGGGAAAAAAATAATTCACCATGCAAAAATGGCACCATCTTCTGGACATTAAAACTTTGAGGGCATGCTTCGATCACACTACAGATCAGTTTGTGGGCCTTGCAAAGGCAGACGTGCGTGGGTGTGTATGTCTTGTGAAAACAGATGTGTGTGTGTGTGTGTGTGTGTGTGTGTGTGTCTTGTGAAGGCATACGTGTGTGTGTCTTGTGAAGGCAGGTGTGTGTGTGTGTGTCTTGTGAAGGCAGACGTGTGTCTTGCAAAGGCAGACGTGTGTGTACATGCATGCAGACGTGTGTCTTCTGAAGGCAGGTGTGTGTGTGTGTCTTGTGAAAGCAGACATGTGTGTGTGTGTGTCTTGTGAAGGCAGACATTTGTGTGTCTTGCAATGCGACGTGTGTGTCTTACGAAGGCAGATGTGTGTGTGTGTCTTACGAAGGCAGACGTGTGTGTACATGCATGCCAGCCTGTGCATACGTCAATATTTGTGCAGGCAAAGTGAACAGCAGTATCAGTGGGTGGGGTGTGACCTTACATGGTTCGCAGCAGAGGGTTGTTGTGGAAGGCACCTTCAGGTATGGAAGCTATATCGTTGCTATGGAAACCACTGTGGACCGAACACACAGCCAAAGTAAATGTCATACATAATAAATAAGGGCAATGAGACACACAATGAGCTTATTTCCTATTTGTTTGAAAAATATACAAATCACAGTAAGCATAGATTGTTTGAGCCACAAAGGCTGTGAACTGTGCATAATAAACAAGCAGATGAAGATGAATATACTAGGACGACTAGGACAACTGCCTGGAAATAACTAGTGTATTTGAGAGGTAAAGGTGCCCCGCAACATGGCTATAATGGTGGCGCACTCCTCTGAGATTGAGGACGCATACAAACTACACATTAAATGGTTCCCCTTGTGTGAAAGGGAGGGAACATGTGAAGGTGTTCAAGAAAAGAGGCAAAAACAAAAGCAGCTTCCACCCTAGACTATTTTATATGGGCCCCCATAATAGACAACAAAAAAGCGTCTTCAAAATACAAAATATAGCTGCATGCAGCGATGGGGGGGCCTAGCAGAATAGCAGCAAAGCAGGCAAGCTAATGCCAGCTCAGGAAGGTGTCATGAGTCCATTTACCAAGTTTTGTGTCGATACATCAATGCATCGCAGAGATATTGGGCCACTTCCTGTTTGGCAACTTCGCCGCTGAGTTTGATTGGCTGTTACGGCAAAACAGTTTGAAGTTCAGACATGAAACTTGAACCATCAACCAGGCATGGTCTGAAAACCATATCCACCAAATTTCGTGTAAATCAGTCAAAGTATGTGCCCTCTGTACTTATACGCATATTTTTAACAAAAATCAAAATGGTCGCCAGATTTTTATGCAAACGCACACAGGCCTTTAGCAAATGTACTGGGATGTCTGAGAGTATCAGTCAACACTGGAATTTAGGACAAAGTCCAAAGCAATATGAAGATATGAGCAAAAATGCATTTTTGCTATTTATAGCGCCCCACAAAGGTCAAAGGTCACCAAAATGATTGGGCCTCTCAAAGAAGGGCTCATGAGTCTGTGTTAGAAGTTTGAAGTCAAAACATCAAACGGTTGCCGAGATATGGCCTCACTTCCTGTTTGGTGGTGTCGCCGCTGAGTTTGATTGGCTGCTGCGGGCAAACGGAAGCGAAATAGAAAAATCCATGTGATAACTTTTGTGCGGATTGGTCTGAAGATAGTCTGTGTTGATTTTCATGAGAATTAGTCAAAAATTGTGACCGCTGAATCTTTTTTTTCACTTTCGACAAAATCAAAGATGGCGGAAAATCTATTATGACGCATTATGACGTCATAGGGTGCGTTGAACTCGGCTTGGCCCAAGGATTCCAATGATATCTTGTTTGTGAATATTGGATGAATGGGTCAAAAGTTATAAACATGAATGCATGTCCAACTTTGACCTGTTGGTGGCGCTAGAGCTCATGGGCTAGCGACCTCAAATTTGCTGTCAGGGTTTATGGGACTGTCCTGAATCAGTGTGCCAAATTTCACAACTCTTAACCATGGGGTTCAATGGGCTGCCATAGATTCCCATGGCAGGATAATAATAATAATAATAGGAAACAATACAAAAACAATGGGTGCTTCGCAGCTTCGCTGCTAGGCCCCCAATAATAATAATAGGAAACAATACAAAAACAATGGGTGCTTCGCAGCTTCGCTGCTAGGCCCCCAATTACACGATATCAACCTAATTTAGACACTTGGGATCTTGGCCTAGATATGACATGAGGTATATAGATGCAATGTGATTCACAAAGATAAAAATAATATAAATATACTCACAGCTCCTTGAGTTTAGGCAGGGCCTCTATTGCTCTGGGAAACACCACGAGATTATTGAAGTTGAGGTCTCTGATAAAAAAAAAACAAAATAGCAACCCGGAAGTTAGTCTGTCTTCTACTGTACGGTTTACTCATCTCACTTTCAATCACACATTAACTCTGCCAGTACTATAACAATAACCGAGTACTAGCATATAACCAGGAAGAAAGCATTAGCAGGGAAAACAGTACTATATTTATATTCACATTTGTGTTCACATGGTCATATAACTTTCTTAATGGCTTTGCAAAACATTGGCAAAATGAGCGTTTGCTAGCCAATAGGCCAGACTGCCACTAAGAGATATTTGTGTGGCAACAATGGCAGGAGGAAGCAGCTAACCAGAGGGCAGATATGATAAGAATCCTGGACTTTGCTCTATTTATCCTGGAGCAATTACAGGAGGAAGTGGACACACTGACATCCGGGAGACTGCAGTGAAGGTGGGTGGGGTGTGCGCACACGCACACACACACACACACACACACACACACACACGACTTACAATGTCTCTAAATTGACCAGCCCATTGAAACTGTTCTCCCCGATCTCCTTGATCCTGTTGTTATGGAGATGCCTATGGAAATAAAGACAGTAGGTTACACCTGCAGATTTATAAACACAAGTTCTGCCCTATGGCATTTCAGTTGGATTGCATTTGATTATAAATAGATCACCCACAAACAAACAAATTAAAGAACAGAACAAAACAAAAAAACAAGAAACATTTGGCATAACTCACAGCACAACCAGACTGGTAAGGTTGGCAAAAGCGTTGTCTGGGATGTAAGAGATGCGGTTGAGAGCCAATGTTAAAGCTTGAAGGTTGGCCTGGTGTCTGAGGGAACCAATGGGAACCTCTGTGAGGTTGTTGTCATCCAACCAAAGGTGTCGTAGCTGCTGAAGTCCTTCGAAGCTGTCCTCTGGGACCGAGGTGATGTGGTTGGCATCCAGGCGGCTAGAGGACAGAAACATGAAGCGGGCCCAGATTCACTGATCTCATGTCTTCATTATTTATTGTTTCATCATGTGACGTCATCCTCTGTCGTTCATCTCTTTCCACTGGGTACTTTCTCTAAAATGTCCACACATGAACTAGACACATTCAACATTGTGCTGTGGTTTGAGAGACACTGCAAATGCAGTTGTTGAACATCCACAACAACACCCAACTTCTTTTAGCAGTAATCTCTTCTTTTGTATTCACCCTCTTGCAAAGTTTTTTGTTTCTGCTGCAAGCAAAACAGTCTCTTTATTGATTGACAGATAGCCCTCTAGGGCACTGTGTAAAGCCTGCAAACTCAGCCCTGCTGCTGACATAACATTATACTTCAACCCTACAAACACACACACACACACACAGACAGACGAGCGCGCGCACACACACAAGCGCGCACACACACGCGCACACACACACACACACGCGCGCGCGCATACACACACACACACACACACACACACGCGCGCATACACACACACAAGCACACACACACACACGGGGGGGGGGGGGGGCTAAGGGACAAGAGGGGTGGATGAGGGGTGATAATAGCTGAAAGCTGGATTTTCAGCGTGTTTAGCTCCGTCTCCATTAGTCCTCCTAGGACTAAAGAGGCCCCGAGGTAAAAGGGGTGACCAGAGAACGGGTCGTACGCAGTCATGGCCCCCAGAGAGACTGACCAAACAACTAAAAACGGCCGTTGAATGTTAAAATTAATAAATAACTAAATCATTTAAAAAGGTACTTCCAACAGCTATTGCGAAGAAAACTAAATCGCTATTCCTTTTTCGGGAATAAGTAATTCAACACTATACTGTATTATTGATTCTGATTAATTTGCGCACACACAGACACACACACAGACACACACACACACACACACAGTGTAGTATCTGTTTTCACTCAGACGAGTGTAAGTAATGAGAGAGATTCCAAGTAACTTGGATCATGGAGAGGATCTCATATTTCTTGAAATCAAAAACCCCTTTCTTTAAACCCAAACTCATTTGATTCATCTTCGATGCACTGTGCAGTCATGATCTGTCACCTGCAGTATTCTCCCCAATGCCGAGCTGCACACGTTACCGCACTGCAACTCAGAATGGGGTCAGGAGCCTAGGGCTACATTCCACTGCTGCTTACACACCGCCTTGGCATACAGTTGTTTAGCCAATAACGAGAGCACCAACATTTTATAACTTTGCGACTAGACACAAAGTAGGCACAGGTCGGATACTGTTCAAGCATACCGTACGTTTTTCTGATATACTCCGGTTCTCTGTTTGCACACGTGCATGCCATGGGAATAGCTCTAGTCCTAACAAAGACTGGCTTGCTATTCAAATGTGTGTATACACATGTGAACTGCAGGTTCTCTTCGCTCCTGCCTGACAGTTTGTCGCTAGCACTATTTTCTTAAGGGGGCGGGGGGTGCTCCAGGGAATGTTGGTTTTGGTGCGAGATTTTCCATGTCAGGGTCAAGCAAGTCCTACAGGATACACACTATGTCTGGAGACAAGCAGTGGAGGAAGTCCCAGCCACTCACATGTGGCTGAAATGGGCCTTATTCTAAACGCTACCCGGCTAGCGTTGAGATCCAAGATGGTCACAAGGAGAATAAGGCACATCGATGCAAACGCACGCAAACGCACACACACGCAAGGAGAATAAGGCACATCGATGCAAAGTTTCACATTTCTAAAATCAATCAAAATGCCAGTAAACGTGGGGCTCCAAATAGCGTCTGGAGCGTCTGAAATAGAGTTTCAAAAACACAAAAGGTGCTAAAGTGAACACATGGCCCTATTAGCGACATCACCTAGCGGAGTTTAGCATGGCCAACGTTCGCTACGCAAGGTTATCCAGATGTGTCGCTACCACTCCACAGACATAACACTGCAGTTGGTCTGGTCACATGTTGTGAACGACATACAGGGCACCTATAGGGACACTTACAGAGACTGCAGAGAACGAAGGCTCTTCAGCGCTGCGCTGGGGACAGTCTTCAGTTGATTATTCTGGAGCATCCTGTAGAAAAATCAACAAGACATGATCCTCAGTGTTGAGACTGCATTCAAGGAAGAGGTTTTTCAGGTGCAAAACAGCCTAACATTTCAAAGCATTGCTTACAGGACTTTGAGTTGGTTCAGTCCAGACAGGGCATCCTGGTCGATGAATGTCAGGTCATTTCCTGCGAGTCGTCTGAGAAAAAAAACACAAAGATGACAGAGGGGGATAGACAAGTCAAGACACATAAGGCAGGGAGAATTCAAGGTTAGAAATCACATCTGAAATGTACATGCGTAGTATGATTAGTGTTGTTTCAATCACTCATAGTAACCATGACACAGGTCATTATTTATAACTGGGGAATGTGCCGTGGCATAGTGTGAGGGCTTCCTCGCATCCAATGCGTTAGTGAATACAGTTGCTGCCATCAGCTAAAAAGATGGCGCTCAGGGGCGACATGGACGTGTGTGCCATGGCCTGTTCTCACTTCATCTGACACCCAGGACAGATTACGACTAGTGTTGGTTATCAAGTCCCGGAGCCATTCCTGGACCTTCATACCAATGCTTGCTCTGAGTCTTTAATCCTGCTGCTTGATACCAACAAAAATAAATAAGGAATGAAATGGGGAAATACAAGGACTACCGCATGAATGATGGCCAAGTCCATCTGACTTGATTGCTCTGGTTCCAACAGAAAGACTGATGGGATGGAATGATGGGAAATCCCTCTTACAGCTCACAAGATAAATACTATGTTGAAACTAGTTTAACTAATTATATTGCCTTGCATTCATCTAGTTGTTCCGTGTACTCCTCCCCTTTCCTGTTACAAGGCCATAGGAAACGGGTGTAAATAAGCAGCAGGCACGCTGAGGGGGGTGCATGGCTCTGGCATATTATCTGGCCCCAGAGATTAGCAACAGATTTATCACTCTGCAACTTGAGTTGGGACAGGCTGAATTCCCTTGCATCGAGAGCTGCTGGGTGTCAGCCCGCGTAACCCAGCCGTCTCTTGACAGAAGCCCACTTGTCGTCTGGGCAGAGCTCATGCTATCGTTGCTCAATAAATAACGCCCTAATAAAGTCTGACAGAACTGGGGTGCCTATGCCTTATTTTGTACAAAATTTGAATTGACAAGTATAAATAGTGCCGTGTTGTTTCTATAACAAAGATGTATGCAAAATGTTTCTTTGGTCATTTCTATGGATTAGGGAAATTCCTGAGCTACTAAACGTCGTAAGTCCTTGAAGAATTTTGGACGGCAAAGATTTGTGCTCGTAATGAGTTTGTGCTTACAGTTCAAGCGACACAGGACCTCACAGAAAAAAAACAACCAAACTGCGTAGTTAGCATACAACGCAAATATGATACAAGACATTTGAAACCCTATATCTTGTAGCCATGTAGAACACTGCTTCCTTTATATCAACTCTCCCCTAAACCTTCCTCGTGTTCAGGTACTGACAGTGTATAGTTGCTGTGGATATGAACACATGCTAGTACCCCTCCTGAAAGTCTAGTGCTCTGAAACAGCCAAGAGAAGTAGGGCTGAACAGATAGCATGTCAGGAAATGTCTACAAGCAAGGTAGTGAAATGTTTGTTGAGCATTTGTTGAGTGTTTTGTGTGTGTAAGTAAACCTGACTTCCTGTTGTACTATTAAGAATTGCTTCCTGTAATCCCAGCATTTCTTGCCTCTGGTCATACCAGACTAAATCGTCTTCCCACGACAGAAACCCCAATGTGGATGGATGGGTTTTCATGTTTGTACATGCATTTCTTCTTATTTATATTGGAAAGAAACCAAGAAGGGGAGAAACAACTACATTGTGTGTCATGTGCACATCTTTATATCCATGTTGTCTAAAGCCAAAAATCACACTTAGAGACTACACGTCCTTTTTGCCGGTCGATGACCTACGCGTAAGCAAAGACGCACAGTCCTCCCGGAGCTTAGCAACGCATCGCCCTTCTCTGCAGGGGTTCGCGGCAAGTAATCGCTGACTGGTCAAGCAGGGAGCAGACGGACAAGAATAAAATGAACCCAACCGGCGATTCAAAACAGTGTATTTTCAGTTGATTGCGATACATCAAACTCTTTTCAGTTGTACATTCAGCTTGACTTCACAGCCACCACTGAAATAACATCTTAACAACATGTTCCCATAACATGAATAAAATGAATAAACAAATCATATGCAATCTGACATTTGTGTTTAAATATAATGGTGGTATCCTCACAACGTGTAACAGAATTAGGAAGTCAATGACTGGACAGAAGGGCTTGGAGCCAAACCCAAAGCCTGGCTTCCAGTGGTGGAAGCTTCCACAAGCACATCATCATCTGCCAAACCACCCAATCAGTGACACAGCCCATGTGTCTCACGCTTTGTCAAATATGTTGTCTGACAGACTTTTGGAGGAAAAAATAAAGTGTTTTGACATGAACACTGCCAGATTAGTCAAGGAGGACTACACATTTCAGCACTTTCACAGGGATATCTCAATGACTCCAACCGCATATTACAATCCGATAGCTCTGCGGTGGCGATGACAAAGTCTATTGAAAGTTGTAGAACATCACGTCAGACATCTTACGATCTAAGACCCCTGTCTTGAGTCACTAACCAACTCTGACAAACTGCTCAGATACCCTTTGGAGTTTCATTGCATGCCATGTTGTCTCTCTCTTGTAGCCTCCTTTCAGCGAATTAGTAACATTTCCCTCCAGGCTTCAATCAAACACTACCACCTTACCTAAAGTACGCCTTTAGGTTCACATGTATTTAAACATGCAACTATAGAGACTTGTGTCCATGTGCTTAGACAACAGACATGTTGCCAAGAACAATCGTCTGTTCCAGCCCACCTCCAACACACACACGCACGCGCACACACACACACACGCAACACACACACACACGCACACACACATGCACGGCTATGGACAGTTGAAAAGCCTATGATATTTTCTTGTTCAAGTTGGCAAACACTAAAGTTATGAAAAACATACAAGAAAAGGGGGGCAATGTTATGCAAAATGAATTTAAGGCAAGGGGTTTTAAACACAATACAGACCGAAGTGGACCTAGACAATAACAACAACAACACATATGGGCCAACTAAATTAACTGAACGGCACAGCGCGATAAAACACAAGTGACTTTAAAAGGACAAAGATGGTGCTGAGGGGATGACAGCACATATCCGTCTGCGCAGCTCAGTTATGCCTTTGGCAATATAGGAGAAAAGGAAAATGTACGAGGGCTGCGTGACTATTAGGGAGGAGTGTGTTTATTCTTTCCCTTCTGTCCTGTTTGGGTTCCTGAGTCTCTCCCTCTCGTTTAGCCGCGGGCTCCCCTCCACTTGCTGACCCTGTGGCGGCCCTCAACTTAAAAGTCATCCGCTGAAGTTTACTCACGACCGGCCTGCGCATTTGTTCCACGGCAAAAGGGTTAGACAAACATACACATAGACTTAAGGATATATGTCAATCAAAATACTTCTCCCCCCCCCCCCCCCGAAACCTGGCTACGGAAAAACAGTGGCCCATGCATTTAGATGACTAAAGCATGTGTGTAGCTGGGACTGCACATTTCACTCTATTGAACATTAACATGACAGTTGTACTTTATGTACTCCTCAGGGCCTCTGTGTTACCTGGGGCAGCTGTGCCAAAAAACCTCAAAGAGCAAAGGAACAGCAAGACTAGCTGTTTTCTTGTGTTTTTTTAAGCTCTGTGTTGTCATAGAAACCATTACTTTGCTCTCTTCCTTCCTGCCTTGCATTCCTCTAAACAGTGTGATGAAAAGTAAATTGCCCTTTAACAAAAAGATTGAAGGAGTGTTTGGAAAAACAGTCTGGTCCGACTGAAAGATGTGAAAAAAAAGAAAAGGAAAAAGAAAAGCAAGCATGAGGACAAGTGGAGCTGGAACTAGCCAGCCATGTTCACTTGCTGGTCATTTTGCCTTCTCTGTGCTGCCATGTTACCTGATATCAAGGAGACAGATTGTTATCTCACACTCCCAGCGCTGGGCCAGACGGGGGGATTTAAAAAAGTAAAGAAATAACAAGCAGAGTAGATAAGATACAGCCAAGCAAACAAAGTCCCACAAAAATAAAATGGTAATCCCGCATATGAACACAAGTAAACATGTATGGCTCACAAGGCATTGTGATTGCAGCTGCCCTTTTAAAATCACTCTGCTGTTTTCTCGTCGGTTAGTAGCATGAGATTTCACGTCGACTTTGCTACTACTCATGAACAGTTCATAAAACACAACTGAGAGCTGAATTAAGATACTAGTTATTGCTAAGCAAACATACTGAGTACATATTGTGACCGCATCGTCATGACAATAAACGTTGTGTACTTACAGTTCTTCCAGGTAGGGAAAGTTTTTGAATACGTCTGCAGGCAACTCAGTGATGTTGTTCATGCTGACGTCACTGTTGAAACACAAGGAATTACGATGAGAGATTTCTTAGATTTGAATCAACTCATTATTTCATTTGTTTTGACAGGTGGGTTTATGATAAAAGTTGTTATTGTGTTCAGCAACCGTTACCAAAGATGTAACACTGGGACTGAAGGGCTACACGTTTCATTCTCACTTCTCGTGCAGTAACTTAGAGTTACAGTTTAATGAGAACACGGTCCATTTCTAGACACAGCAGCACATGCAGCCAGTTTTTCGAGTCTACAAATCCCAGCTTAACAGCACAAATGATGTTAGCCTTAGCATAATATGAATAATGAACAACCTTTGCGCATTAACATGAACTCAAATGAACAAAACAGTGCTAGCATACTAATGACAGATCAGTCGATGTAGACGTAAAACACATTGGATTCAGACTACGTTGTGAATGATCTTCTGCACAGAGCTCAACAGAAAGCCTGGGAGAAGCTCTGAAGCTCCTGTTTGCCTCGAGGGAACTCCGCTATTCAAACCCACATCAAGGAAAGACGGGCATGTAGTAACACGAAAAATATGCACCAGACTCCTTGATTCCCCTCCTAGCAAGCAAATATGTGAACATATAGATTAGATTTAAATGCTTATTCATATCCATGGCAGAATTTGATCTACTGTGGAAAGGAAAATAGGATCGTTGTGCACGTTTATTCGATTGCCTGCCGAACAAAAGTATACATAACAAAGCATTTGATTGACTGCAATGTATTCGTCAAATAAAAAGTTATTTGATTCTACCACATAGTCAAAAAGACCTCGACAGATACCAGACATGAAGCGATGGCACACAATGAGAAAGCGAAGCAACCCAACGTTCACAGATAAACGAAGCCTTATAAGCCCCCCCCAAGCAACCCCTCCCTAATTGTGCCCCAACTGCTCATCTTGGATTTCACTAGCAGATCGCTCCACAACTTGTGTGTGGGCCCCTGAATCCTCAAGGATCGTATTGCTTCACTCTGCAGTGCGTGCACATGCAGTCTGTGCACATGCATGCACAGAGCCCCCAGAAGTACCCCTTGTGTTCGTCGACACCCCCCGTCCCATCTCCATTTACGCGTGTTTACCTGACTCTCCCGTTACAACCTCGGCCCTGCAGGGCTACACAATGGCACCCACCACGGCCCTCCCCAACCCTCATCCTTTTCTCTTTTTTCTTCCTAATCTTTTTTTTCTTTTTTGCTGCCCGCAACTACTTTGGTGCTGATCTGCAACCACCACCTCCACCCCTCCCCCACCACCACCACCACCCCTCCCCCACCACCACCACCACCACAACCACATCCACCACCACCGCAACCAATCAGCAGACGACGCTGGTGGTCGCATGGCTCCGTGACTCTCCATTATAGGACAATCTCTAACCGATCTGCGAATAATTTGGAAAACCACATGCGGGGCACGGGAGAAGTGAAGGCTTCCACAAGTCTGTCATACACCAGCACACCCCCCCCCCCCCACCCAATCTGTCTGCTTTACTCATCGAGGTTGTCTCTGGACACCAGAAAACAGCAGCTGTAAAATATAGCAAATAACATAACTGCTTTTTCCAAGCAGGGCCCCGATACATTTCTGCTACATGTGTGTTGGTGATGTGTGTATCAGATGTGTTTCAACAAAAAAAGGAGACCTTCTAAATTAAGTGGGGAAAACTACAAGTGCGTTATCCTGTGTATAACAGTATACAAGTTTAAATATCTTGCATACAAAAATATAATTTTTGCTTGTTAAAATGCCTGCAATTTCCATCCAATCTGCTCAGTCCCTCGACAACACCAGTTGAGTTCAAGACGTAGATATTCAGTCTCCTGGCCATAGTTTCAGTGTGTCCTTATACAAGAGACTGATTTGCACAACACTAAGTACATCCCATTAGAAGACGTCAACAGTAAGGCAACGCACACCTAACTAAACGACCTTTCTCAAAAGAGCACACAATTTATGTTTGTCTGAGAACTGTTTAAGGCTATAAAGCCTGCATGACATCACAGCCCTTGGCCCTCACGCAATGCAATATGACATAAAGAGAGGTAACGTGCTTAGAGTGAGTGCAGCGATGTGAGTGTACATAGAAGTGTAAATCAGGGACAGCCAAGACAAACTTGCTTAAATTAGTAAATCAAAAACTACAAAAAATACATATTGCTGTGTAACCCCATGGCTAGTTCCAAGACTGCTCTTCTCAAAAGTGTGGAAACTTTTTGACAACTCTTTGTAAAGGAGTTATGCTGTCGAAAGTAATACATTGTTAGAATGCTGAAGTACATAAAACATATGAAAACTAAATTACATTAAAATAAAGAACCTAACATTTATACTTTGTCTTGTGAAAATAACGAAACAAATTAGAAACACAACAGAACAGGCCTGGGTGACGGTTTTAGATGCACTGTGTGCTTACAGTCATAGTGGTCACATTCCTGTCACGCAAGCTGTTCCAAGCTAGTGAGCTGTTCACAACTCTACTTTATTTAACCTGAACCATGTCCCTGAGCAGAAATGTACCTGTGACAGACAGGAAACACATTTTTATTTCAAAAATGAAGTGAAACCAATCAGTCTAATGGGATAGCATAGCCTCCATTATAGATAATTTAGACTACATAGGTATCACAGTAGGTTTATATTTAATGGCTATAATATTAGACTCCCAGGAACATCCAGATATTCAACTTTGCATTTTGCAATGACCATCAGTCTTGCCTTGGCTGGGCAGAAATTGATTTCCAAATATGGGCATTACCATCCTAATCTTGCAAAAATCGTTCTTCAAAAAAGGTTTTTTGGGAGATTAGGATGGTCTTACGTGACTTCTATAATATACCACCCAATAACGACTAGATAATATTGAACTATTGTCCAGTCCTACACCTTACAGCCACTGGTTTAATACATGAACCGACAGAAAGATACAGCCCCAAATCATGTTCATGTGGACTGGCAGAGACGAAACAACAACAACAAACCCTATGATGTTTAACCTGCATGTCAAACCGGCATGCCAACCTTACTTCCTAACTTTTTCCCGATTTAATTGATTCATTTGCATTTGTACGTTCCTACAGTTTGTGAAATGGCTGAAACCACAAAATTAAAAAAATTATAAAAAAAAAAAATTTAGACTGCAGATTTGTTTTGCTTCAAGGGGTCCGTAGTCCCGTGTCACTTTCCAGAACGCATGCAAAACTCAGCCACTTACAATCACACTCGCCGCACCCCAACAGACGTACCAGATGTCCACGAACACAAATGAAAAACTCACAATAATGACAGCCAAGTGCTGCTGGTGTTTTTGGTCGTTTTTTTTTATTCTTGAACAACTGATTGTTGTTCACATTGGCCTAAACTACTTGGTAATCTCATGTATTTGTATTGTGTTAATAAAAAAAATATGCAATTACATTTTGCCATGGTCTTTTTAGTTTGTTTAGAGAAAAACAGTAAAAAAAAAAAAAAAGAAAGGTTTAAATCAAAAATGGTCCATTAGTTTGAAAAAAAAAAAAAGACTTTATTTTTAGCCTAAATTGCCCAGCCCTAGTCAAGCTGTTGACTTCCTTGACTGGTCTGTTGACCCTTTACACTGCACAAAAACATGTCTGATAACATGTTGGCAGCTACACAAAAAAATAAATAAACCAGGACCATATATTGACATAATTGGGTGAGCAGGTCATACTCACGAGATTGTTACTTTGGAAACAATGTTTTTGTTGTTTTTATGCAATAGCTCGAAAAGATACATTCTCAATCATTATATTATGTAATATATATTTTTTTAATGCTTTTCCTCATCTGTGATTATGCCAAAATAAACATAACAGCAATTTATAAAGACACCTGGCACAATGTGTCTTTACCATGGACTGAGTATATCCTAGTGGCAGCAAGAAATGATAACGAAGTTGTGGTTTACCTCAGTGGGTTAGCCTACACTCCCAGAGAAAATGTATGGACTAGAACTATGTGCAACGGTCCAACCATACAGAATATCCAATATTCATCAATATCTGGTATCCGATATTAACCCAATCTCTTTTTGTTCACTTTTAAGTTAATCAAAATACAACAGAGCTATCAAATGAGCTTGTATCTGTAAAACAAGTAAGTCATTCCACCCAATATGATTTAGCATGTCACCTAATTTCAGTCTCAGGCCCTGTTTCAAGAAGCTGGACTCCCAGGTTAACCGGATATAAAGTCACAATTCAGGGGAAGCCAGAATTTTCCAGTTTCAGATACCAAGGTTAGACTACTGTTACCATGGCGACTCATGCTGTGAGCCTAACCTGGAGCACACCAGGTACACAGCAGGTTAGCTCCGAGATAACCCCGCCCACGGCAGAAGTGGTGACTACTCTCTATTGTCTCATTGGTTGATAATGGCAATGAACAACTTTATATGGTTATATCCAACACTATTTTATTCCAAGGCGTATAGTTTTTCCTCCTTGTTAGTATTTTACCTAAACAATCAACTTAACATGCCGTGTCTAAATTGAAGTAAAAGGTGATTTCTATACTGACACACTTGAAGTGAAACCAAGTGTGTTCACCTACGCCTACAGTAGGCTATTTAAGCAGTGATTTATGTGACACTTTTGAATGAGACACAATGGCTTGTCCCTTTGTGGGACCTGCGGTGGACATCGCAGACCGTTCCTTGCACACTGCACCAAGCTGCGGGATCTGGCGGTACGGCACCAGCGAGTGCTTTTTGGTTTTCGGCGTGGGGTCTATTTTTGACACGCTCCACGGCGGCTTGCAGCAGAAACCACCTTTCTTCAACAAGAAATAGATTGATATACTCTTATACATGTTTTGTTATGTTTATCACCAAGTAAAAAAAACGTCAACTAGTCTCGCAGAGCCTTTCCAAGGTGACGTAGTGCAAATAAACGGAAGAGGCTGAGATTAGTTACGTTTTAAATTACCATTTGACATCCAGCTGACTGGATGTCAAAATGTTTGCTGGGTAGGTAGGTAGACTTCAACCAATAAAAGCACTCAAAATAGCAATGATGGCTTGGGAATTCCCTGATGGATCAGATTGTCAGGGTGCGATAGATGACGGCTATTGAACATGCATTTTTCAGGTTTAACCAATCCGATTGAGTGAACTCGTTCCTCGAGATTAAAATCAGCTGTGCTGAAACCGAAAATCCCAACAGTACAGGGAAGCGCTCGCTTGAGTTTTGGTTTAAAGATATCCTAACCTGCTACTTGAAACGGGCCCCTGGTGTCCAACCAGTATTCAAACAACAATATTGTTATCTGTGAATAATGTTGGGAAAAATATCACCCAGTCCTTCTTCCAGTTGACTCATGATCACACACACAGCACAGCCTTCCTATTATTGTAATTTTGGCTGATACTGTAATATAATATTTAGCCTAATTCCACATTGAGCAGAGTAAGCCAATATTTGGCACAGGATGCAAAAAGTTTCAGGGGGAGAGACTTTTTTTGTGAAGAGGTAGGTGTGTGTGTGTGTGTGTGTGTGTGTGTGTGTGTGTGTGTGTGTGTGTGTGTGTGTGTGTGTGTGTGTGTGTGTGTGTGTGTGTGTGTGTGTGTGTGTGTGTGTGTGTGTGTGTGTGTGAAGAAAGGGAATAGTGTGTGTGTGTTAGAGAGATGGCGGAAGTGTGGCAGCCAGCGAGGGAGAGAAGTAAACATTCTCCCATCCATAAGTCATCCTGAACCTCTGACTGGCTCCTTTTACCTCTGCTGACCGTGAACAAAAGTATCATTCAGCCAAGGATGGATGGCGGCAGGCACCAATAGCAAGCCAGTAAGCAAGAACCGATGTGGTGAAAGACCCCCCTGATTGGACCACTCCCTCCCCCTCTCGCCTTTCTTTCTTCCCATGATCAGTGCAAACTTGTTGCCTGTTCACACTAGAAGAGACATAGTTCCAGTGTGAACTAACTCTGGGCCTATTAGTTATGCGTCTGCCGCATGCTGCTACAGCCACCACAGGAAGTACACGATGTACAGACGATAATGTGTTTACAGATATCCCTGCGCAACATGTCGGCACTTCTTTGACCAAGCAATCATGATTGCTTTTTTGTTTTAAACTTTTACTCTTTATGACTTTCCATCACAGACGGTAAAACTTAGTTGACCAACTTTAAGCTTCTTATAAAGCTGTGGGCTGTAGGTGAGAGTCCTCTCAAGCTTCGTCCCTGTGATGGATCGCTCCACTGTTTGGTCATCCATTATCAAACCGTCATAACATTCCTTCTTCAGGAAACTACAGATAGAGTTTATGAATGATGTCGCATGGAAATGCAGCTGAAATAAACAGTGATCTCAACTGTCCCATAAATCATTTCCTAAAATCCTAGGGCGGTGAAGCCTGCATAAGATGCGGAGCCATTGGCTGCATTCAAACAAGTCTGTTATTGCCGTTATCCCTGTGTGTGTGTGTGTGTGTGTGTGTGTGTGTGTGTGTGTGTGTGTGTGTGTGTGTGTGTGTGTGTGTGTGTGTGTGTGTGTGTGTGTGTGTGTATGGTTGTTGGTCTTATTTCCACCTGTTTTTCAACATCAACCGGGCACACTGAAGGGAAAGTTGCAGAGTGAATGTCATACAGCATATGTTCATCCTTAACACACCGTGTGTGTGTGTGCAGGAGGTAAAATCTGCCCATTCATTAAGATGTTTATCTGTGCATTAGCTGTGAGAGGAGGAAGGAGGTCTACAGCTGCAATGTGTCTCACACTAATCCATCATGATCTCTCCTAGCCTGGCACTCTCAACATAAAAGACGAGGGAGTGGAAGGGGGACAAGCAGAGTTCAAGACACTGCAAGAACAAACAAAAGGGAGAGAATCAACCTTCCACATACTTTCTGAGCCTGAACTGGATATATTGCATTGTTATGGTTTAAATTAATGTGTCGCAAGGCATGCAAATGTGTACACACGAACTGAAGGGGATAAGGCCTAGAACTGTTTAACACAGACAGGACAATACATGTGAGCCAGCTTTACATTTGGTGTAGAGTGATTACTCTCAATGTGGTACACATGAATATATGTTCAGAGTTAAGGGTATGTTATCCAGGCTAAGCTGTGAGCAAAAGATGCAAGACAAGTCTTGACAGACTGATATATCAGAGTCCTCCCTTTTCCTTGCCACCACTGTTAAGTCATTCTTAACAAGAGTGGGAGGAAAACAGACTAACCAGGTCTGGTACCTTGTAGTTATATACAGTCTAGTTTAACAAGTTGGTGGAAGAAGAGGAGCTGCAATGATGTATGCAAAATCAAGAGCATCACTTCACAAACTATGTTTTCCAAGGAACATGTGTAAAAAAAATATATATATACATATAATACAACTCAAGGTCAAAATGCCCCTTACTTTTTCAGAAAGTACAAACTCCTCAAACCTGCGGTGACTTGCTTACACTGGGTTATGTAGGCTCCTAGTTTATGATTAACCAGTTCAGCATATTGAGCCGTTTCAAGTGGATGTGAACATGAGATCTGCTCTATGCATTCACAGCAGACTGCATGCACCAAAGCCCAAGTGCTACAACAGACTCAAAATGAATATGCATGGTCCAGCGAGGGCAGGATTGGTTAATTCATTAACAAACAAAAACAATGCACATGGTGGAAGGTAACCCAACTTGAATCTGCCCCCATTACAGGCCTATTGATTAAACCCAACGGACTGGAAACCCTGGCTGGCCGAGATGAACGTGATCATCTCCTGGTGTAAAGTTCAGGCTGCTGCTGCTGCTAGTGATGTGGTCGCGGTGTCCCAGCCAGGTCTCCCCCCCCACCACCACCACCACACACACACACACACCACACACAAACACACACCCCCACACACACCCCACCACCACCACCACCACACACACACAAACAAACCACTACCACCACCACACACACAGCCCCCCCCCCCCACCACCACCACACACACACACACACACACACACACACACACACACACACAACCCCCCCCCCCCCCCCCAACACACACACACACACACACACAGATAGATAGGCCCCTCGCAATCCCACCACCGCCGCGAAACCCAGCCATTATTTCATTTCCGGTGTCAACAGCACTCACAGATAGTAGGTGAAGGCGCTGAGGCCGAGCGGGACGGCAGTGAGCCCCCTCCCGGAGCAGTCCGCTCCCCCATCTTCATCGCAGTGGCACGAGGGGGAGCAAATGGACGGGCCGGACCGTCCCTGGCCGGCGGCACCGCCGCCGAGACCCAGGAAACAGACCCAGCACGACACCAGTGTCCACGTAACAAAGGCGCGCATTTTCTCTCCTCTCCTCTCGTCCTGGTCTTGGTCTTGGTCTGGGGGGGGTGGGGGGGTGGGGGGTTGGGGGGGGGGGGGGGGGTCAGGTGGACGCGGCGGAAAGTCCCGTAATGGCTGGCTTTTTTTAGTCGTGTCCCCCGCGTCGACTTTTCATGTGGCCGCGGTGGTGGTGGTGGTGGTTGTTGTGTGTCATGAGATAAAAGCCTCCTTCTTCTTCTTCTTCTTCTTCTTCTTCTCCTCCTCCTCCTCCTCCTTCTTCTTCTTCTTCTCCTCCTTCTTCCTCCTTTCCTCTCTCCAAAAAAACCCAAACAAAACAAACCGGGTCTTGAGCGCGGTGAGTTCGGGAGCACCGTGGAAAGCCGTCAGCCCGTCCCCGGCGTGGCAGCCGCAGTCCCGGCGAGAGGCAGTGGAAACATGTCGCTGCTCTGGTTCTCCTGTGGCTCCGCGTCGTCCGCCCGCTGGAAACAAGCAGCACCCCTGGCGAACGGAGCGGTGTAGGATACCTTGCGGGGCTTGGCTTTTCTTTTTTTTTTCTTTTCTTTTTTTTCTTTTCTTTTTTTCTTTTTCTTTTTTTTTTTTCTCGTCCCATAAATAAATAACCGAGATAATTCAAGCGTCGCCGCCGCTGAACCCGTCTGTCTTTTGGGCTTTTAAAAAAAAAAGTATTATTATTATTATTATTATTTATTTTTTTTACTACTAGTTAGGTTTCCCGGAGGATTTCAACCGCCAGCTTTTTTCAGCCATTCCCCGCGTCCCGCTTCCTCTGTCCCCACATCCACATCCCCAGCAGCAGCAGCAGCAGCAGCAGCTCCCCCTGCTCAGCGGCACCCTGCAGGACAACCTGCCGCACTGGGGCCTCGTGGTTGTGCAACACAGCATGACCTCAAGTGCAATGTCAGAGCTGGCACAGCTGCTCACAAACTAGACGGTGACCGGTCATTTAAAGTCAAATATTCACACAGTGATTTAAATAAATAAAAAAATAAAAAGTATATATGTTGGCAAATGTGATGCTATTAAAAAAAAAAAGAATAAAAGACATAAAACACTGTTTCTATTTGCTTTGAGCTGGAAATGGAGATGCAGGGTGCTGGGGGGCGTAGCACACAATGCGGGGCTCTGTACATAAGCGTACTGTGGGTCCCCTTCCTCCCTTGAGCCATGTCTCTGACGCATCTTTTCCCCCAAAAGGTTTTTTACAATTGAGCCAACAACTGTCCACATGAATCTGTAGTGGTTATTAGGGTAGTCACTAATTAACGGTTCATACCACATTTAAACAAGTAATAATAATAATCTGTGATATGTGCTTAAGTCTGCACAGTTGGAAATCTCACCACATTTCAACCCTCCTTTCTCAACATACCGTACCCTACAATTACTGTGCGATACTTGTAATGTGGTCAAATTAGGCTGGCTTGGAGTATCATGCTCAAGAGAACATTATTTTCTTCATGTTTATTTAAGTATTTATCTCCATGTAAGTATGTATTTCCATGGTATAAGACAAAGCTTAAAAAAACCATACCGTCTTAGTTTTCTAACCCCTACAATGAGAACATGCTTACTACAGTGCATAATAACTGAAGCAACTCAACAAGACTTCACTATACATTGCAGTATGTACATTTCAGTACATTTAATATATCTCAGGATCCAAGCCCACAGTGTAGTGTGTTTCAAAAGCATGTAGGCCTATATAAGCAACATTTACAAAGCTGTAAAAGATTTTTGAAAATTATTTTTTGAAGATCAAATCTTGTTTTTATAAAGGAAATAATAAAATCTGACCATAATGTTAGTTTGAATAAGCCAAACATTTAACTGCAGCCTATTGGTCATAATTTAACCATTGAAAAGTGGAAAATAGAACCATAGCTTATATTTTAATTAGACTCTCATTGATCACCATGTCCTTCTCCTTGCCAGTTCTTGGTTTACTTGGCCTACTTTTAATCCTCACAAAATGATGGTGGACCATCTGGCATTAACAATGCTGTCTTTTGAAGGCCGTTGTGGGTTGAAAAGCTTCAGCTAGCGCAAAGCAAATGGTGGACTATCATATGAATCCTGAGATTGCAATGAATCCATTACCAAACATGTCATGCTAGCTTACTGGGAAAGGGGCTAAGTATCACTCCGAAGTGGAACTGTCTTTACTGCGACACCTCAATGTCAAATGATTGCTTGTAATACCTTTTAGTAGCCACTTCATAATATCATATGACATTGTAGCTATGATGCTGATTCATTTATGTTATACAATGTAAATGTGCTCCAAGCTAGAATCCTGGCTGACTGCCTCCAACCCAAACAACTGGTAGTGTTAACTTAAACCATTCTCAAACTGTCTTAGTTGTGCTCACATTTCTTTTGAAATAAATTAGTTAGCAGTTGTTGTTTTTTTCTCGGTTTGCTTTATTTCTTTTTCTTTTCTTTTTTGGTACCCCGATTTCCCTTTCTTGGGGAAATACATGACTATATTACAGTGCACATTGGTGCTCCAGCATCAGCAGTGACTCGGCTCGATTAGCTGCGTTTACGAATCCGAGTGCAGGGGCTGAATAGGTGAGAGGGGCCTCAGAGAGCCGCCACTATTTTAAAAAAAAATACAAAGTTCAGTCAGTCAACCGTTATGTCCAGCCAATTTGAATTCAGTTATGACAGTAATTACTTAGAAATAAAAAATTGCAAACAAAAAACAACTTTTCATTCACACAACTTTTTCGAGGGCCTTCCCCGCAAGGGGGCCCCGGGTTCCCCCCACTACGACAACCCTGCATTGGAGAGTAGGATACTATATCCTAATATAATTCTAAATGTTAATCATGATAATATAATGCCAGTATAGTATAGTATAGTATTATACTACTATACTACTATATTATACAGTAGTAGGCCTAGTCCTATAGTACAGTCACCAGACCATATATAAAACAAAACATGGCATATATGGGCCATGACATTCATAGTAAGTATGTACAGAAAACGTTATAGCCCGAAAGAGACAACAAACTGAATGCAACATGAAGTACTACATCTGAAATTAAAAAATCCTGCACGTTTACATTTAGCATAAAGCTTGTGTGGCCTGCATGTGACTTGGTTGTCATGTTCTTTTTTTCGTTGTGTTCCCTGTTCATAATTTCACTTTACCAATGCCATTGGTGCAGTAGATTTAAACAATGTCTTTAAAAAGTCTGGCTGTTTTATATGATTTTTTTCATTTATGCAGGCCTATTGTTTGATTGTTTATCTCCATCCTCATGGCAGCAAGGGCATCGGTTATAGAAGGAGGGAACAAACATTTCATAAAGAATCCTTCCAATGGGAGCCTGTAAGAGAGAAGGTAGGTGGCGGACATTGGATAGTCTTTTATGTAAAAAAACTAAACATCCATACACTGTAAACCCGAATGTCCAAAGTAATGAAATATATTAAGTAGTGCATACTCAAAGTTTTAGAAAAAGTTGTACTAACTTAATTATGTCAAGTTGGTGTAACTTCTTCTTACTTTTGAGTTATTTAAACTAATATTTTTTGATTAAATTGAACTGTTTTGTGTTTTGTGTAAGTACAACTTAAAAACAATATTTAAGTATAACTTAAGATGAATAAGTAATAACATATTCTTCCCTTTTGTGTAATTTTAACTGCTCATTTAATTGAACTGTTTTGTGTTTTGTTTAAGTAGCCTATAACTTTAAAACACTATTCTCTTTGTAAATGGGGTTGGGGCACATGGTCTGAGGTGAATTTCTCTGAGGCTAGTTTTACGAAGCACATAGATAGACACTCACCGGCCACTTTATTAGGTACACCTGTCCAACTGCTCGTTAACGCAAATTTCTAATCAGCCAATCACATGGCAGCAACTCAATGCATTTAGGCATGTAGACATGGTCAGGACGATCTGCTGCAGTTCAAACCGAGCATCAGAATGGGGAAGAAAGGTGATTTAAGTGACTTTGAACGTGGCATGGTTGTTGGTGCCAGACGGGCTGGTCTGAGTATTTCAGAGACTGCTGATCTACTGGGATTTTCACGCACAACCATCTCTAGGGTTTACAGAGAATGGTCCGAAAAAGAGAAAATATCCAGTGAGCGGCAGTTCTGTGGGCGCAAATGCCTTGTTGATGCTAGAGGTCAGAGGAGAATGGCCAGACTGGTTTGAGCTGATAGAAAGGCAACTGTAACTCAAATAACCACTCGTTACAACAGAGGTATGCAGAAGAGCATCTCTGAACGCACAACACGTCGAACCTTGAGGCGGATGGGCTACAGCAGCAGAAGACCACACCGGGTGCCACTCCTGTCAGCTAAGAACAGGAAACTGAGGCTACAATTCGCACAGGCTCACCAAAATTGGACAATCGAAGATTGGAAAAACGTTGCCTGGTCTGATGAGTCTCGATTTCTGCTGCGACATTCGGATGGTAGGGTCAGAAGGGAGCAGGCAAGAAAATACTGTATTAAGTATTACAATTAAGTTGATAAAGTAATAAACTGAGTTAAGTTAACATGAAAATGGTGTGGTTGTGAACTTATTTTTTAAAGTTCTGTGAACTTATTCCAGTTGATTGTAAACTGGAAACTTGTAAGTCATATTGACTGAAGATTATTGAGTCGCCTTAACTGAAAATGTTTAGGCAGGGGGGCGGCAGTAGCTCAGTAGGTAGAGCGGGTGGACAGAGCGGGGTCGTCCACTAACCGTAGGGCCGGCGGTTCGATCCCCTTGATCCCCGCTTCCAAACTGTCTGCGTGTCGAAGTGTCCTTGAGCAAGACACTGAACCCTGAACCCCAACTTGCTCCCCGGGCGCTGATCATAGCAGCCCACTGCTCCTACGTACAGTAGGATGGGTTAAATGCAGAGGACAAATTTCGTTCCCGAACATGGGAATGACAAATAAAGACCGAAAGGTCCCCCTTAATTAATTTTAATTATATTAACTGAAGATAATTGAGTCGCCTTAACTGAAAATGTTTAGGCATATTAACTGAAGATAATTGAGTCGCCTTAACTGAAAATTGTAAGTCATATTAACTGCAAATATTTGAGTTGAGCTAAATGAGCACTTTAATTTAACTGTTATCAAAAGATACAAGTGGCAAGTCATCTAACCTTTTAAGTTCAGGAAAATTTGGACTTTTAAGTTAGTCAACTTAAAACAATTAAGGCAATCGATTGCCTTAATCTTTTTGAGTTCTGGGAACTTATTCGGGTTTACAGTGTAGTCCACATGGTCTATTTATCATGTACCATAGACCTCAACACACATATGGCTTGCATGCATATTCTAAATAAGAAAAGGTGCTGTGCAAGCAGGTCTTCAAATCCATGAAATCAAATCTCAGGGACCTTCTGGCTGTGTTAACATGTCCCAGGATCCTATAGAAGTCTTATGAATAAACATATTACCTGCTTTAGCACACTTCTTGTATGTCAGTGAGTGCAGCGATAATCAAAGGAAACTATTGTAAACTTTAAGTAATGGCTACACTGTCCAACACAGTCTGCCTATACAGAAGGGGTGTTGCACTCAGTGGCGTAACTACCATATAGGTAATGCAGCTGCATTGGGGCCCACAACAGTTTAGGGCCCGCACACATGGGCCCCTCTTTATCTCGCCACGACCGTACCATAAGATCTCAAGTCTAGAGTATACACGCGACTGCTAATCTTTAATGAGCCTATGATATAAGTAGAACTTATTTATTATTTATTTGACTAATAATCAACCTACACACTTGTGTTCTGTGTTTATAAGGCCTACGCGCAGACATTAATAATATTGTCAATGTGTGGGTCTGCTGTCACCGTTTATGTTTTCTTAAGGCGCTCTGACACCAGATTTTCTCAAGTTCAGCACGGCGGTTGTTTTCCTAGTAATCATTTCATTTAGATGTCAACTGTAGTGCATTTCGCTGTTGCTGGTAGTTTTAAAGCTGCGTGGTTTCACTTCTTTCTTTTTGCAACTGACATTACGTGATGTTACATCTGATTGTGATATTGTGAGATTGAGCTGCTGGTGAGGAGAGGAGCCACTGCTGGCTGATCTATGCTTTAGTCAGTGTGTGTAATGAGAGTGGCGGCAGGATGGACACGTGATGGGCAGGCCCGCTATGGCCATCTTGCATTGGGGCCCGGCGCCAACTCGTTACGCCGCTGATTGCATTATATGCTATAAGTATGTGTTTCAAAAAAGTACACCACTTGAATTAATTGAATTCATGAAACATCACAGTTTCAATTATGGAAGGAGACTGTGGCAGTAGACCCTACCACACAAGTGGCTTTGCTGGGCTCCTCTGACACACAGGACACAGGTAGAGTTGGTAAACAACAATTTATCGGAGAGTTGGCAAGATGGTACAATGCCGAGCGGGTGTTGAATGCTGACATGTCTGAGCTCTCGCTCCTGAGTGTGTGTGTTGATAGCTGGTTTATCCTGGGTGCCATGATTGCTCTGCACCACAGGTGTGCAGCCTCACCCAGCACCAGAGTCTGATCAGTCTGACTGGGGCCAGGTGAGGCTGCTATCAACCACACACACTCTGCAGAGTCATTTTAAAAGTCATTTTAAAACATTGTTGAATTGTGGCAGTTTTTGGTAGGGCTATCAAACTCTTTGAACTGATCAACAACTGATCACAGTGATGTTTAGCTGCCAATAATTTGACAGACTCAACTGATCACAGAGATGTTTAGCTCACACATGCATGCACACACACACACACACACACACACACACACACACACAACAAAACAACAATGGCCTACTTCTAGAGAGAGTGATTGTTTGGATTTCTCAAGAGCTAATTGGAGCACTTCTGCAACATAGCGAAGCCACTTTACTGTAGTGGTCAATTATTCATCCTGTGGGATGCATCTGTATGTATATCTGTTGCAGTATTTCCCCTTAAACATGGTTAGTAAAACCTTATGAAGGGAAACACTACCCCTCAGTGGTTAGAGTTTCTAAGTGCTCCAAACTATCTTCTCATCCAACACTGCACTCTGGAGCCGCTGAGGATCTACGGCACTGCAGATCATACTCATGTCATGTGTAATATATCATCAAAACACTGAACAGTTGTTTTATTTATTTATTCTTAAGATGTGCGAGGACACGTCGTGAGAATCATTCCTACGCACTAAGGCAGAATGTTGTGGGAGAGGGGGGGTGTCTGCACTGGGACAGCCATCCATCATGTTTCACATTTTTACATTTGTCTGATTTTAATGTTATTTCTCTCCCGCATGTTCTTTATTTATTTATTTATTATTATTATTATTATTATTATTATTATTATTATTATTATTATCATTATTCAATAAATAATTATTATTCATAATGTATTGTTTTGATTAGATATTAAGTGAATTATAAACTGAACAAAACAGTACTAAATCAAAGTTTGTATCAGCAAGATGGAAGGAAAAAAAGAGAAAATAAATTGCACCACTTTTCTCTTGAGAGGAATTTCAATCACAGGTAAAACCCATCTAAACCAGTTCCACCAACATTGTTTCCAAAACAAGGTTATGCGTGTTTATACTGTATATATATATATATATATATATATATATATATATATATATATATATATATATATATATACTCTTAGGCGTACATTTTGTAACTTTTCCAATTGATAAAATGATACACGAAATCTCTACATATGACTCATGAAGTGTCACAAGCCACCACCTTAGTCCTAATGGTAACTAAGCAACACCCTTCGCTAGTAGACAAAAGGACAGCCTGTCTATTTTCCTACTTCGCCCATGGCTGTGTGGCTTAAGACAATGTACCGCTGCTTACCTGTTCTCCATATGGCAAACTGTAAATGATTCAACTCTATACGTGTGTGGTGTTTACTGCGGACATTAAATGCATCCACTTTGTAGAAACTGCCGTGGGTCATTTCAAACTGAAGGCCAGCACAGCAGTAGTCAAAAATGGCAAAAACGTTGTCAAAGGCCTACAGGCCCATCAGTTTCTCTGAAGAGTTTGGTGACATGCAGGATGTTTCTGTTCCTTCTGACAGATCAACAGCTGCCTACTATAGACCCTGACCTTGTGACACATGATTTCCTAGTTTTAATGAAAAAGTAAAAATGTCAGAGTGACTACAAACAAATCTAAAAAAAATGTTAACCTCAGCAATTGCAGGCTATGACGCAAAACTGCAATAGAAAAGATTTCAAAGATCTATGCAATATTTATATGAACGTAATCAAATCAATACAGTCTTTATTTATTCATCTTGAAATAATTTATTTATCTCAGTCTGTGCTGCAGAACGCTGCACACTTTACATAGTTCTACTCACATCACTAGTCCGCATAGGCTGGAATGGGCTTGAATGTTAAGATTGTATATGTATGCATCTATCCTTGTATGCTTTGTATACAAGGATTATATACATGTTATGTACAGAGGTATTTCAGTTCAACCTGATGAACCAGGCATTTTCCTTGAACATTTTATTTTTTTTAGAGGAATCTGACTATCAGCCTATTAGGTTGTTTCTCTGGTTCATCAGGTTGTTTAGTTTTGCTGCATTGTTTGTTGTACAGCAGTAGGTCATTGCATCCATGGTTAAGGAGCAATGAACAATTGAGAAAATCATTTTTGAACCCAAAAGTGATATTCAAAATCAGAGAAAGACAATCATGTTTATGTATTTGTGTTCATATAGGGGCCATAGGAAGAAGAATATGGGGAACAATTGAGCCATGTATTGCAACATGGCCAAGCAGATGGAATAATAAAAGCTTGCCGAGCAGTTTCAGTTTCGCCAGCTCTCTCCAACAGTAAGTCCTTTTCTGCGTTTTTGTTTTTTTATAGGCTACCTTACGAAAATAGCCGACATTCAGTTCAGGATGTGAACTCAGTCATATACTTTTGTTAAATGTTATGGGTATCCTAAAATAAGGTGGTTGTGCAGGATTCCTGTGTGGTTTTCCTGCCCCCCACCCCGCCGTGCATACCATTGGTTTGTGCTCATGGTGGTCTCATCAACACTGACCTTAAGGAAAGTGAAAGCGCCCGGCAGCTCCTCAGGGCCTTAAAAGGGCTCAGATGACGTGAGCAGCGCTGGCGGAGAGCCGTGGATGTTCGCACGCACACATAGACACACACACACACACTCACGCAAGCATGCGCATGCACACACACACACACACACACACACACACACACACACACACACACACACACACACACACACACACACACACACACACACACACACACACACACACACACACACTCTTCCCTTGTAGGAACGATTATAAACATAGAAATATAACTCCAACATCATGAAGCATGATCACTGGAATGATTGTGATGACGTCTCTGTGTAAGTGGAGTGGAAGCGACATCCATCTTCTTCACTGCTCATCCACAAAGGCTGTGGTAGAAATTGAAATAATGTGATATGAATGTAAAAAAAGAAAGAAAAAGAATCTCTTTCCAGTCACGACGTTGTCAGATAAAGGTGTTTAATGGTGTCAGATAAACATGATCCGAAGATCACGGAGAATGGAAACCCAATCAAGAAATCATGTGTTCTATCTTTGTGTGGTTTGTGTCACACCCATGGGCAATACTCTAAGCTACTATATAAAATGTGAAATACTGTAGGCCCTATATAAACATGATCCGAAGATCACGGAGAATGGAAACCCAATCAAGAAATCATGTGTTCTATCTTTGTGTGGTTTGTGTCACACCCATGGGCAATACTCTAAGCTACTATATAAAATGTGAAATACTGTAGGCCCTATATACCCCCCCCCCCCACACACACACGTAAGTGTCCATACAACATGTGTGAGGTATTATTGAAGTAGATGAGACCACCTGGATCACTGTACAGGGTGATTTATGTCAGACGGTGACTCCTGGGAAAAATGGATTTGGTGGTGCATTTCTCCATCTGCCTGGTTTAAAAAAAGATTATTTCCAGATTTTTCTTTTGCGATATCCTACAATCCCAGTAATGCATAAATCCCTGCTGTTTGACATCTTATAACAGTTCCCACCAAATTCACATGTGATTCACATCAGTTTGACACAAAGTTACGTTTGTGCAATAGGCCTATGTGAGGAATAAACCACGACGGGGGGCGTCCGTTATTGGAAAATAATGTACGACTGGGGTGGTGATGCGGCTGAAGCGAAGACGATGTTCCTTACCACCGCCGAAGTACATTATTATTTCAATAATGCACCTCCTTGGAATGTGATTGACCAATCAGGATCAAGTATTTAACAATGCTGGTGGTATTAATATATTTAAATGTCAAATGCTTCCGATTTTTCCCTATACACACACTTAGAAATTTACATAAATTATCCTGGTCATGAAGAAAATGTATATCATAAATGCAACATTCAACATTCACTGGCAATATGTCCATAAATCTATTCATTGGCAACTCTTATTCTCTTGGGTGAGAGAATAAGAGAGAAGGTAAATTATGTCTTTGCACTGATTGGTAAATCACTTAGTGATTAAACCCCTATGTGGCTCCATTTCCTTTCTGTAAATTTGGTCCAATGAATGTCTAAATGAAATGGACTAAATAGAAGGACACAATATTGTTTACATTATGGCTTACATTATGACTATAGACCCTTTTCAAAGGCATCATCGTAGGACAAACACACAGGTGTCACTCATAACACTTATTATTGCTCTGCTCCTTTTATGTACCAGGGCACGGGTAGTACACTTATCTCCACTAGTTTAGTCTACTACCTGTGTCCTGATACATAAAAGCAGCAGATCCATATTTAGTGTTATGATCGACACCTTTGTTTGTCCTACGATGACACCTCTGTGAAAAAGGTATACAGTATGTCTTGTAGTAAACTCTCTTAATTATGATGGTTCTTTCCTACTGTATATTGTGCACAATGTGTAAATGATAGACATGTTTTGTCTTGCTCTACTGGTCTTGTCTTGGCTCCTCTAGGCCTGTAACGCGGCGTTAAAGGAGAAGGCCAACCCCTAAGGGTCAGAGCATGTATTCGCCGAATACATGCTCCCAAAAAAAAAAGGGATACAGAGCATTTGACACCAGATGACGCTGTCTGTCTGTCCTCTGAGAACTGAGATCAGTGGTCACATTCAGTATGGCTTCTCCCTCTCAAAGAGGCTGCTGGGATGACCAATATCACCAACTAGAAGAAAGCTTCTGTAGCCTGAGAAAAGGAATAAGGGCAACGTCTCGGGCAAAAGAGGAGAATAAACACAAACAAGAAAAGAAACGCGCTGGTTTGTGAGTGACGAGGTGCAATGAAGTCAATGTCGTGCTCCTCAGACGTCACAACATAAACACGCCCTGGGCCAGTGTTGTGTGTCCATGAGGCAGTGGAGTGGGGGCATTGAAGACATATCCTTGTTCATATCCTAGTGTGAATGAGCTACTGTTGCCCTTGATATGAGTGGTCGTGTGTCGTTCAAAGAATGAACTGAAGGCTATATATGAAGCCATTGTAACAGTACAGACTGGAACAGATTTTAATGCCTTTGAAAGATACAAATGAGGCTGGTGGTTATGGTGAATAATGACCTAGAAACCGCAAACTCTCAAGGCCTTAAGCTACCACTTTCATATTAAAGGTTACTCATTCATTACCAGCAATAGAGAAGAAATTGCACCAAAGCCATAAAACCATGTCATAGAAGAGCACTGTGTAATGATACAGCGGACAGAAAACAATATAGCCTACATATTTCAAGTTGGTGGGGGTGCTTTCAATTGTCATCAATTTATGATGCATTTATTTGAATTGTATTTATTTTCTTAGTTTTAAGCCTCAGAGACGAGGAAACCATTAATTGCTAAAAACATAATTACTCAACAGTATGGCAGGCCAGTGTGTGTGGACAGTGAGGGGAGATATGTCCCCTGGAGCAGCAACCCTCTCTCACAGCCTCAATACAGCACTCACTGTTGTTCCCACAGGCTCTCACGCACACACACACACACACACACACACACACACACACACACACACACACACACACACACACACACACACACACACACACACACACACACTTTCATTCATTCAGTGATTAAAAAGCAGTTAGCTACATAACAATACACCAGTTAAACATGTGATAATTAATCATCGCATGTATTAATACTATACATTCATCACAATGCATGGATAGTATATAATAATGTAAAGTTTGCAATATATAATAAATATATAGTATATCATTGGCAACATAAAACTATACTATTGCTGGCTTAATGTTGATTACTATTTTACCTAATAAATTACATATATAAACCCAAAAATTAAATGTGAGTTTACATGAAAAAAATTGACATGTTTTTTCTTGGCCAGTTGGGGTATATTGACTTGATTGAATAACTAACAAGCCATGAAAACACAGAAAGTTGATATATACTGTATATCAAATGCAAATGTGGGGTCTTAGTAACAAGAAGAGTGTCTGGGTGAAATTCTTAGCGTCCTGAAACATCTCTCAATAAACAGCAGTGTCTGGAGAAACACATACAAGTCTCTGTGTGTCCTGTAGCTGCAGGGCCTCGTCTGAAAGCCTGCTGTCAGATTAATTTCAAGCCTCTCAATCTGAGGTCCTGCTGATGGGGAGGTTTATCTGGCCTGCTCATTGTGAAACTGCATTTAAAGTCAATGGAGCACCAGAAAGCCACACTGCTTCATCTTTGTATAGAACCACAAAGTCCACAGCACATATAGAGAAAAGAAACAATGGGGTAATTTGAACAGGGCAGTGCATCGAGGGGGTCGGGAATCAAAATCAGTAAGAAGGTGACACGTTTGTAGAATTCCTCCTTTAAACTTACCAGAGACATCTGCATTTCAGGAATCCCAATTGAACCTTTATTTAACCAGAGAAAAAATCATTGCGATTACAAAATCTATTTTCAAGAGTGCCCTGGCCAAGGCAGGCAGCAGCACTAAACAATGTAAAGTTTCAGACAGACAACAATCAACATTCAATTTTGCACAATTAATAAAAATGAAGTGCCAGCAGAGTAAGGGAGTCTCAGGATGTAAAACATGGACAGTTCAGAGAGGCTACCTCTTGTTCCTTCACAATTGATTTGAAGACATTCATGTATACTAGGCTCAGCAGGTCCAGGTGTATGCATCATAGTTGATGCATACAATGAACTAAAGTACACAGGGAATTGTAATGGCTGTGGGGGTTGTATTCTCAATGACGACAAAGTGGTCAAATGGGTTAGTCGTTTTCTTGGGGGCTTGTACAACCATCATTTCTCATTGTAATCCAACCCTTTGAGGTGTGAAACATTTAGTAGCCACACATCAGGTGAGTCACATTCTTTGTAATGTTATTTTCATGGCCAAATATTTTGTAGAAATGAAATAGGCCTAACAGTGTTGATTTACGTCATCTCTGACGGCTGTATAAAGCATTCTATGGGGCTATTGAGTTTGCAGCATGACTCAGATTGTACTGCAATGCCGCTGGGAGACAGCCGATTGGCTAGGGTGAGGGTCTAATGAAATCCTTGAGCAAATGTGAAGCGGATAGGGCCGCAAAAAATACACCTTTTCTCTCAGTGATTTGACTAATATTCAAGGACTTAATGACTTGTCATGATATACACTTCTAATGTATTACCTCAATAAGCAAATAGCGCTCAGGAGAACAATATTTCCATTAATGTTCAGTGGTGTTCTCAAAATCTCATTCCTGACGGTTACAAAAAAATCGAGGTATGTATTGGATGAAAAGGTTATCACATGTCGAGATGCATCTTCCCCGACATCACAAATGTCATGAAACAATAATTTGTTATACTCTGCTTTGTTTCCTATTCCTCCTATTTCCTTTTGTGTCCTTGCAGAGTTTGCCTGCTCCCAAGTGAGAGACAACAAACGATTTTCTATTAGTTCTCAAGAACCAAACGGTGAGTGTGACTCATTGGCTTATACAACAGAAATGCTCATAGTTCTGCAAGCTCTTGTCTTCTCTGCTCTCCCTCCTTCTCTCTCTCTCTCTCTCTCTCTCTGTCTCCTCGTCTCTCCTACTGCTGCAAATCCACATGGGTGGACTCCATGTCCTCTTCCATTTTGCCAACATTATAGAGTCTACACCCCCTAACAAAAAGGAAGATTACTGATATCTTATAATTAAAGTAAACCAGTTTTGAGTATACTTCTTATTGGACAATGGAACATGACAAGACAAAACAAAACAAATTATGTGCATTTTTGACATATAGATAATCCCAATAACAAGGGACAATATGTATTCATTCATTTTAGAAAATTCTG
The DNA here is from genome assembly GCA_030340625.1 of Merluccius polli. Taxonomy (NCBI): domain Eukaryota; kingdom Metazoa; phylum Chordata; class Actinopteri; order Gadiformes; family Merlucciidae; genus Merluccius; species Merluccius polli. The sequence goes on along the minus strand of JAOPHQ010006268.1, from coordinate 182,967 downwards.
TCTTTCAATACAATGAGGCCCTATCTAAAATGGTGTCACATATCTATATAGACAAATGTCAAATGTGATGCTGACAAATGTCAGCATCACATTGACGAATGACCTCAAATCAAACCAATAATACACCCATTCATTCCACATCTAACTTGTAACATTTTGGATTTTGGAAATAATTAGGAAATCGTATTATTGTTACTGAATGTTTAAATGTTGTTGTGCTTCATAGTAGACAAATGTGATACTACAGTATACAATTTTAAACACTACAGATCATGTTATCTCCAAATCAGGTGTCCAATGGAAAATAAAAAAATAATTGATAGTTGTATTAATTATAAGTCAAACCCAAGTCAATTGAGCTGTGTGTGGATGGATTGTATTGGTTTTACATTCAATATTTAAATTATATTATAACAGACTGTAATGGAAAGGTTTCATATCTCATTAAAAAAATCAGAGTCAAGACTATCCTTCTAAATTGGAAGAGAAATCAAGCTAAAGCCTGGGAACCTATCTAGATACAATAGGCAAATTGACAGCAGTTGGCCTCAATTTTGTCAGTATTAAATTGTAGGGAATTCTAAAACCTATTTTCTAGCTTTGATCAGGCCTAAGCCAAGTCTTATTGGAAAGACAACCGTCATTACACACTAGGATAAAGTGCTGACATTATAAAGTATGCAGATGGATGGAAGATAAGCATCAGGATGGTGAAAAGTTAAGAAAAGTGCAAAAGGGACTGTTAAGGATGGACTTGTGACCGGGGCGTGGCTGGCTATACCCTTCTGGGTACCCACAGAGACATTAACATCCCCCCCCCCCAAAAAAAATAAAATGGTACATTCCCTCCCAGCACTGTGGTAACACCCCTTCAAAAGGCGCTGCCTCGGTTTCCCATTTCATACTGTGGCAGCGAGGAAAACAGGGAAGTAAGTGCAACATGAACCAAATAGATTTAATTGACTAATTATGCATTATCCTGCATGTAAAACCAAGAAATATCAATGAACGTAAATTAGTCGGAACCTTAATGTGTCTGTCGTTATTGTGAGTAATGTATGGTGGATTGAAGGGTTAAGTGAAGTGTTATGGAGATAAGTACCGGTAGGCTTTTCCCGGGACTCAGTGTGAATATGGATAACAGAAATGGTAGCGTAAAAGTTGTACCATGCAATGGAAATGTGCAGCATAATGATGAAGCGCCGATACCAGCGGACAAGACCTAAAAAGGAGCGCACCAGCACATAGCCCAGGTACAAAGTTTCCTGTTTTGCCAAAGCATACTTCCCTGGATGGATAGTCAAACGTGCCTGCTTGATCCGCATCAGCACCTCTCTCAGATGCTGCAGGTGCTCGCCCCAGGTGCTGCTGTAGATGATGATGTCATCATGGTTAGCAGCTGCGAAGGTCTCCATACCCCTCAGAACTCTGTTGATGAGCCTCTGGAAGGTTGCGGGGGGGCAATGCAGTCCAAAGGGAAAAACTGTGAATTGGTAGAGTCCAAAGGGTGTCCTCAATGCAGTGACCCTTGACCCTTGACTCTGTGATCCTTGCCAATATCCCTTGCAGAGGTCGAGAATGGTCAGGAACATTGCTTTGCCAAGGCGCTCCACCATCTCGTCAACCCTCACTGTGCGTTCACACCGAAAGCGCACAAAGAGGAATCCGCCTTGTCCACTCCACCTAAGTCGCTTTTGTCGCTTTTGTCCCCCTTCAGAATGTTCGTTCTTGCTTTTTTTTAATTTAAAGGGCCAGCGCGCCACACGTGTTAAACACCACCACGCAACTACTGCTGTAGCACAGCCCATTTACCGACACCGTTGATCACGGAAAGTTACTTGATGGAAAGTTACTTGATAAAGTCATTAAAAACAGAATTACTTCCGATTGGCTGGAGGGTGTATGTTAAGTGTTTATTTACACCTAGGAAAGACGTTGACGCTATGAAGATGCTATGGCCACATTGCTTGGCAACGCCTGCATACGGGAGATATTAAATAGTCTGCTCGACTTGTAAAAATTTAAAAACCCTCACGATTGTAACTCTAAAACACATTAAAGTATTATTAATTGATTAAATATTTCATTCTTTCGTAAGTGACCATGGTACTTCGCGGAAGCAACCGTCCGATGCGATCCGTGTCGTCCATTCATTTCTGTTAATGGACACCTCGTCGGGCATTATCCCTTACTTATTCCCCAATCATATTTACGGAAATGATCATCCCAAATAAACACTGATTTTGCCAAATGTAATGTTGTCAAATCATAGTGGACTGGGTGTTCTGCTACGGCAGCAATCAGCATTTCCAGCGACATCTTGGAACGAATGTTTGGTAGGAACTAAAGTTACGCGGGTTGTTTTCTGGGACAGATCTGACCGAGGGACGACAGCAGAACGAGACATCCCCATTGGCTATCGATGGATTTTCCACCTTTCCCTCCTAGTCGCGTCATAGCTCATTTACATAAAGTTTGAGGATTTTTAACTTTTTTTATCCTCCTAAGTCGCCTAGTCCACCCGCCTCCGCCTATTCCTCTTTTCCCTCTTTGTCCGCCTGGCTCCCAATACACAATGAATGACTTCCGGGATCATTTTCCTCTTTGTGCGCTTTCGGTGTGAACGCACAGTCAGCATGGGTAAGGGTCAAATTTGGAAATGGTATTTACTGGAAGTCGAGGCAGAACCGCAAACTCCCATCCTTCTTTGGGACCAGGATGGTTGGACTGCAGATGTCAGCAGGTGGGACCAGGGTTGAAGTGGCTGTTCGGTCCCCGACATGCTCCGCATCCAATTGCAGCTGCTGTACTTGGCGGGAGAGGACTTTGAACTGATGCATTTGCTTGGTAAACTCCCTCTCCATCCGCTCATCTCTGGTCATCTTGCAGTTCATGAAGCCCTCGAACATCCTGGCGAGCAGCATGATAGTTGCTTCACTTGATGATGGCAGACTGGGTTGCTCTGGCACCTCTGGTCAGCCCCCGGCTGCTTCTTCTTCCTGTTTTTCTTGTCTGGCATCCATGGTCCTCTGCTCAGCACCCTTTACTTCTGACACCATGTTGATGTTAACCACAATGTTAAGGATGGACTTGCGACCAAAGCGGTACTGAGCAGGGAGGCAGGATTGGTAGAAATAGGCTTTTTAGCCATTTTATTTATGACAAATATTTACAATGCAAACTCAAAATAAAATAAAAACAAGGCAGAAAATAAGGCAGTTGCTGGCTATACCCTTCTGGGTCTACACAGTGACACAGGATGCTCTTCACAGACATCCCCAACTCAACTAACCCCCGAATGGCTTGAGTGTGCCCTATTTAGAGGCTGGCTCCTCCTATTAGCCCCTTCCATTCAACATGAAAAATAGACAAATAAAAATAAAGACAAATACATGAAACTATTAATTATTACAATTAGATAATAGTAATAAAATAGACAATTCATTATATGCTCAGCAATAAACAATGCAGACCCTTAAATAGGGATGTCCGATATTATCGGCCCACCGATATTATCGGCCGATATTGGCATAAAAAAATCAATATCGGAAAATATCGGTATCGGTTTTTTAACCGATACTGAAATCGATTTTGAAATAATTTCAGACATCTGTTATGTTTCAAGTGAGGACGTGGTTTGATGACATCATCAAACGCGCCGTCTCAATAACAAGCCTGGGCATGTGCGGCCGTGTAGCGGGACGCTAGTTGTAGCTGTGGTTATGTCGGTGGTTTGGAGTTATTTCAAAGTTTCTACGTTGAATAGTAAAATAGGGGTCAGCGCAACATACTGACGCATTCTGCGAAACAGTCTCATCACAACCGGTTCAGGTCCGCTGTACCGCTCACCAGTAGCGTGCGGCTCATGTGGGCAGGTGGGGCGACGAACCACCTACTTGCAAGAGCAGGCTCCCAAAAAAATAGTTCCTCCAAAAATCCTTGCTCCAGCTCCATGAATCTATTTCTAATAATATTTGCATCACATTAACTATCTATAGTTTCTGTAGACCTTTACACTATTTTTGGTACGTTGACATCAAGTTTTGGATGGTGGCAATTCTACTTGAGCGTAATCATTCAATGTTGGGGCGGTTCAACTCAAAGGTCGCGCTCCTCCGTATGTTCATCACGTAACCCTGCAGGCTGCAATAGGGATTTCAGCCCGCGCTAATAGAGTCCTATATGGTCGTCAACTTATCCGCCCCATGGTCAACTAGAATTACTCATTGTTTGGAAACATTCCAAGCCACGAGAGTGCGCACACGTCTTTTCGCGCCTAATGGGGTCAGAAAACAAAGTGAAGTACATGGCTGTCAACGATTCTCCTCAGAATATTTCCGAATATGCTCTCTCGTTGCCGATTAAGGACCGGGAATAATATCTCAACAAATTGGTATTGGCTGACGGCGATAGTTTGCCAGACCCAGCTTCCATTAAAGATTGGGTTAATTAGCGTCAAGGGAAGAAGACATCGTTGTACAAGGCATGGGTGATCTACAACAAGGAGAAGTGCTACATTCACACGGCTAACTGCACCTGCATGGCGGGGTAAGTTTATTTATTTATTCTTAAACCAGTGGACAATGTCCTAATCTGGTCAACGCCACTGCTGGTCCTATTTTCACATCCAACAGTGCTACAGGTCGGCATTTTAGACTTTTTGTTTGGACTTCATTAGTGGAAGTCTATGTGAGTAGGTGTTTTTCTGACCCCAAGACGCGTGCGCATATTTCTGTGACGTTGCACTCGAAGGGGTCTATACACTTCGTTACTGTATTATACAGCTCGAGCTAAAGATGATTCCAGACCTGGTTGGTGTTTCCATTGCACATACTAATTCGCCCGACATCATGCATGTGTTGCGGCTGACACGTTCAAAGCTTCAAAGCACGTTCGGTATTTTTGTTCATAATTAGTTTAGTTAGCATCTATTAATGTAGCTCAAAAATACACATTAAAAAACATATTGTGGGCGTGGTCGGCCACACGGGTAGCTTCGCCCCACTGAAATTGAGGCTCACCGCACGCTACTGCCGCTCACATTATTTTATTTATTAATCCTTCCAGACCGTCACCGGGGCTTCAGAGTAATGTGTCCGAGGAGAGCAGCCCTCTCCCGGACACACACGCTAGCTTTTACCGCTGTTTTGTTTTAATTTATTAATCCACACTTCCAGACCGTCACCGGGGCTTCAGAGTAATATGTCCGAGGAGAGCAGCCCTCTCCCGGACACACACGCTAGCTTTTACCGCTGTTTTGTTTTTATTTATTAATCCACACTTCCAGACCGTCACCGGGGCTTCAGAGTAATGTGTCCGAGGAGAGCAGCCCTCTCCCGGACACACACGCTAGCTTTTACCGCTGTTTTGTTTTTATTTATTAATCCACACTTCCAGACCGTCACCGGGGCTTCAGAGTAATATGTCCGAGGAGAGCAGCCCTCTCCCGGACACACACGCTAGCTTTTACCGCTGTTTTGTTTTTATTTATTAATCCACACTTCCAGACCGTCACCGGGGCTTCAGAGTAATGTGTCCGAGGAGAGCAGCCCTCTCCCGGACACACGCTAGCTTTTACCGCTGTTTTGTTTTTATTTATTAATCCACACTTCCGCTCGGCATAAAGCCTATTGCAATGAGTGTAAAGCGGAGGTTGTCAAGTTATTCTCAATAACTGGTTCGTACAACGACGTATTTGGAGTCTGTGTTCATTTTTACACCTCGCTACCGCCGCAGTCGGCTAGTGCGCATGACCGGAACTCCCCCATCACTTCAAAATAAAGGCACTGCTTACACTATTATACCATAATACCACATCTCCCTTTCTTTGAGAACAAAGGGTGGACTACCTTTGTCTCTTCAGGTCTTAAGGGGTTTATTCTGCCCTTTTGCTGGAAGACCTGTCCCTGATCTGTCCCTGTGTTAAGCATGCACAATAGAAATAAATAACTTACACATTACCATACTGTGAACTATTACTTTAGCAGGCTGTGTTCTTCAAAACTTAAACTCTCAGGTTTCACATAAATGTAAACAGTAAAGCAGAACAATTTCACAATCACCGTTCACTCTCCTTTTTTTTTTTTTTCTTTTTTCACGTGGCCGCATATATCGGTATCGGTATCGGTTGATATCGGTATCGGAAATTTAGAGTTGAACAATATCGGTTATCGGTTATCGGTAAAAAAGCCAATATCGGACATCCCTACCCTTAAACCATATCCAAATGCGCATTTAAACAAACCAACGATAGCACCATGGGAACACACCTTCAAAAGGCGCAATGGTAGCGCTGCCTTGGTTGCCTCGGTTTCCCACTTCATACAGTGGCGGCAAGGAAAACAAGGAAGTAAGTGCAACATGAACCAAATAGATTTACTTTACTTTGTCTGTCGTTATTGTGGATTGAAGTGTTAAGTGAAGTGTTATAGAGATAAGTACCGGTAGGCCTTATAGAGACTCTAGTTGAGACTTATAGTGAATATGGATAACAGAAATGGTAGCGTGACAGTGTTACCATGCAATGGAAATGTGCAGTATAATGAATGAATACAATATGATTGCATTAATAATGTCCGGATCACACTTTGTACACACTTTGTATGAATATACGCTGTCCCTATACGCTAAGTAGCGCTGACATAATGGCCCATTCGTGACAGGGACAAAATGCACAATGTTGGAAATTTAAGTTGTACCTCTCCTCTGGAAGCATCTAAGAAGTAAGCATTATAGACCACATTACATGTGCACTCCCTGCCTTCAGAGACCCAGCTGCATGTGTGCAAGTGAAATTGAAGATTAAATGGTGTAAAAGCTTGAGAAACATGGGAGCAAGCCTAAGCCAATTGCGACAATAACATTGACTTTCAAAGACGCAGAGCAATACAGATGATTTTGTATCAGAGAGATATGAGGTGTGTACTTGTGTAGGTTAAACAGGTTAGCCAGCGGTATTAGAGCACTGTTAAGTTAATATACAGAAATATAAATCACTAGATCATCATTAACTATTAGCACTCATGAAGCAAATAGAAAAAGTTACAGTGCAATGTTCATTTGTCCTCACTTTGAGAAGCGGAAGTAGGGCATTGGGCGGTCGCTACTCCTACCCGTGCCATTGGCACTTGGAATGCAAGTAAACTACCACCAGTAACATATTAACCATGAAGGGCCCTGCAAAATGCACATGTAATCTTGACCAGGGCCAGTCAGGCCACTCCAACGGATGTGAGGGAGCAGGGGGTGCCAGCTTCTGGTTGACACTGACACTGTGAGCAGGACTTCACCTTGTTCTCCAAGTCCTGGTCCATGTTGGGCCACCATATGTATGCCCTGGCAAGACTTCCGAGTAGTGCCTGGCTGAGCCTCATGCATTTCCGCCATGAATTGTGCGCGACTAGGAAGCGAGACAACCACACTGGACCCATACAAAAATCAGCCATCCTGCACACCATTCATTTTTTGCGCAAAAAGAGTCAGTTCGCCATCCCCCATCACAGGGGGCCAATCCTGCAATGGAAATATCGTAACCAGGGTCAGGACAGGGTCCCGTTCCGTCCACTGTCTGATCTGTTTTGCACTGGTAAGCTGACAATGTGAGACCGGTATCACATCCTGCCTGTTGTTCAACCATACAGAGGGCATGGGCAGTTTGTGATTGGCTTCTTCAAATAACGGTAACCCAATAGAAAATACGGGGGTTGCACCTTTTTGTATTGTATAGCCTAGAGAACAGGTAACGATTGGAAGGCAATCATGTAGCAGGATGGCTGTTGGAGTATCCTGTATAATAAATGATTGAACATTACATCTTGACACTGTGGACTATTTGGAACAAAGGACTCTAGGACCTAGATTTGAATCTTCCTCAATAGTACGTCACACTCTGTGCTTGGAAAACGCACTTGCTCCACTTCAGATGGAGCCTTGCATCTGAAAGTCTCTTTAACACCTGGTTGGCCAGGTGCTCCTCCTCTCTGGCTCTGTGTTATCGAACTGTTGTCTAAATAGACTGCCAGACTGCCAGTAAATTGTCCATTGTTCTCTGAAAAATGACTCCTCATCTAGCAGCAGCTGCTGGTAGGCCTGGCTCATGTCTAGCTTGGTAAAGGACTTACCCCCTGCCAGGCTAACTTTGCCATCTGCTTTCAGGACCAGAATGATGGGCGCCGCCCAGCTTGAAAACTGGATAGACTCGATAGTGCCCTGTTTCTGTAACCGCTCCAATTCATAAGGAACTATTCTGGGTTTGAAAAAACATGGAGTAGCCTGAGGATCCATGAACAGTTTGACCATTGTGCCTTGCAGGGTGCCCAGTTCATCTTTAAATACCTCAGCATACAGTATTTTGAACAGTATTTTGTAAAGCTAATCATGCCCCAGCAGACTAGGTCTACTTCCTTCAACAACCAGGAACTTTGCTCTTGCCCCTTGGCTGTTGTAGGCAATGTCCACCTCTAGAGCCCCTTGTAATGGAATACTCTCCCCAGTGTACATCCTCAGCTTGAGCCTAGCAGATGTGAAAGCTGAAGCCTATTTACAATCCCATGTTTCTTTATAGGTCTCCTCACTCATGACAGATGCAGAGGCCCCTGTATCCACTTCCATCTTCATTACATTTCCATTCATCTCCACTGTAGTGTAGATAGGCTCTGTGCATGGCTCACTCACATGGTGCAAGCTGTATGAACACTCTCCCTCCTCTTCCTCCTGCGCTGTGCTTTCCAGGACATGGGTGGGGCTGTAGCACCACAGGTGTGCAGCCCCACCCAGCCCCACAGTCTAATCAAACTGACTCGGGCCAGGTGAGGCTGTAAATCTGCTATCAACCACACACACTCCACATATACATTCAACTATTTTTTTAGAAATCAAATATAAATACGGTCCACACTATAACAGTTTTGTTCAATCATATTGTGTATTCAGGGGTAACACTTAAAGCTGCTGTAGATTAGATGTGAGAGTTGTAAAGAGAGAGCAGAAGAGAGCAACTAAACCACCAAACCCCCCCCCCCCCCCCCCCCCCCCCCCCTGCCATCCCTCCCTATTTTCTCCGCCATTGAGAAGCTGAGCTATGATAACGTGTGACTGACAGGCAAGATGGGCTCCCCAAACCAATCAGCTGCCCTGATTGGTCAGAAATGAGCAAGGAGCGGTCTGCAATCTAAATTGTCTCATACAGAGGCAGGTGCAGTCAACCAGAACATATATTCTCACAGAGCATTTCACTCATTAATAGCTGACGGATGGCTATGGCATTTCTAATAATCATTACATAACATTACACTCGAATTGTAGCTTACCCACAGCACCTTTATTGTAACATACACACTTGTAAAAAACCCAACCTTCCCAAAATGCATGTTTAGAAATGTGTCAATGCAGTTGAATGAAAGAAATACAAATATACAACATAGATATCACATGGCCCTTCACTCTGAAGGAACCAGCATGGTCCGTTAGAGCTCCAAAGTTCATTGTAGTCCTAAGTATAGCTGATATTTCCAGTCTCCCTTCTTGTCTCCAACTAATGAATAATTTGTTAGCCAGCGTGCTCCACCAGAACACATCAGAGGGTTGTATGACGTCATTGGACCTTTCTTACAACATATTCACTCCAAGGCAACTAAACAAGGTTTCCCCATAGACATCTAGGATTTTGTTTTGTTCTTGAGTGTAACGATGGTCAGGGGTGAAGGGGGGGAGGGGGGTGTAGGGGTATAAATATACATTTAGCCTGTAGAATTAGCATGATAGCATGATGATTTAAATGATTGTCAACACGAAAATTACAAAACACTGGATGCGAATGTAGACATCACAAATAACCACAAATATGCTCTGAATTCTGCCAATAGGTTCCTAAATTGTTTGCCAAATATGTGTACTGGCAGCAATGTCAATTCATTCTGTGCAATTCTTGTCATCTTGGTTCATGCAATATGACAATATTTCTATAACACCTTCAGTTTTAGTGTTATTCCGCTTTCAATTTACCGGTGTAATTTTAACTTCATGTTTCCATATTGTTCTGCATCATTCACTGCCATTCATGTTCAAATGTAAAGTAATTAAAATGTGTAGGTTACAGGCCTTGTAGGATTGTTGGCACCAGCGCACTCATACACATATTGAATCACGCTGCTACGGGACCTCTATTCAGCCCTCTTATATTTTTATTAAGCTTAGCCCCCCTTTTATTTCATGGTACACCGGGGTCTCCTTACTTGTTTTTTCCCCAGCCTAGCTTTTCCCCTTGCCCAACATTACTCTCTCCCTGAACTCCTGCTTCTCAACAAAAACTACCAGTTATCCCCCAATGCACTTATCTTTGCTTGCTCTGCTGGCATACTCCGCCATGGGCGATACCTTCATCGAGCCCCAGACACATCCACCATTTATATTTCTCCATTAACCTCCACATCCAACCGGTATCCAGCATCTAAACATACATTCCCAGCGTACCACCTCCACTGCACCACCCGGCACTGCCAACCCTCAGACCTCTCCAGCGTGTACCCTTTACATCGCCCTACATCGCTCTCCTCAACAACCTATCCTTAACTGATCAATTTAAATATACACATTGATTCACCAACCTGTAAGTTTACATCTGAATTCATTAATTTACTCAACAATTTCAACCTCATCCAGCACGTCACTTTCCCCACCAATGTCAAAGGCCATATGCTTGACCTCTGTCAATCTACCGGTACTTAACATCCATCCATCCCCATTTCCTCTGTCAGATCATAATCTCATCCATTTATTCCATCCCCAACCCCGCATCCACAACTCCTCAGAGAAATAACCTTCCGGAACACAAAATCCATCGATCCCCTCCAACTCTCAGAAATGCTCTCCAATGCTTTTGCCATGGAAGCAGCCCTCACCTCACCTAATGATCTCGCCAATCACCTCAACACCACATTATCTGCCTCCCTTGACACACTGGCCCCTCTCAAAACAAAATCTGTCTCCTTCAACACCTCTGCACCCTGGTTCACACCTGAGCTCTGCACTATGAAACAGACTCTCACACCTGAGCTCTGCACTATGAAACAGACTGGCCACCAACTGGAATGACTGTCCACATACAAAGATGCCCTCACTGCTGCCACTTCTTTTCCACAATCATCGACTCCAGCTGTAACCCTAGAACCCTGCCCTCAGTGTGAACAACCTTATCAAGCCCCGAGCTGATTCCCTCTCCACCTCCACACCTGAACAATGCAACTCATTCCTTAATTTTTTTGCAGACAAAATCCCCACTATTACTAAATCACTGTCCCCATGTGTCTGACCTAGCAGCTTCTATCCCGGCCCCTCTCCTCTCCATCAACTCATCCAAACCCACTACCTGCTCCCTCAACCCACCCCCCTGCTGAAGACATGCCTTCCTGTCCTATTCCCCTACCTCTTTAACTCCTCACTGTCCCATGGAATTGTCCCCTCAGCCTTCAAAACTGCCAATGTCTCCCCAATCCTCAAAAACCCTGGTCTTGATCCATTCAACTCCTATTGGCCAATCTCCAATCTCCCCTTCCTCTCAAAAAATCTGCAACGCCTCGTAGCCACACAACTCACCTGCACTCCAATAACCTATTTGAACCCCTCCAGTCTGGTTTTCGCCCACTCCACGGTACAGAAACTGTACCAGTATTCAACGATCTCTTCACCTCTGCTGACAACAGAGCCTTTAACATCCTTATCCTCCTCAACCTGAGCGCAGCCTTTGATACCGTGAGCCACAACATCCTGCTCACTAGACTTGAAGACCTCAGTATTGAGGGCACAGTACTCGAGTCTGACCTCTCCAACAGATCACACTTAATTTCTCTTCACAATCACTCCTCCTGTCATATCCACAGCAGAATCCACAAACAGAATCCACAAACACACACTCATCATTGATGGCACTACTGTCTCCCCATCCTACCAGGCATGCAACCTTGGTGTGACCCTTGATTCCACCCTCGGCCTTGAGCCCCACATCCGGCAAATTGTCAAATCGTCTTTCTACCACCATTGCAAATTGCAAAAATCAGGCCCTCTCTCCCACACCTGCTGCTGAAACACTCCTTAATGCTCATCCATGCCTTAATTTCCTGTCGTCTCGACTATTGCAACTCACTCATCAACAAACTCTGGTCCAGAACGCCCGACTTCTTACTCACGCCAAATCCTGGCACCGCAACACCCCAGTCCTAAAAAAGCTCCATTGGAATCCTCTCCTCCACCGCCTTCTCTTAGCCCCGCCCCCCCCCATCCATCCTTATGTTTTTCTGCTGTTTTTCTCCCTGTCGCCTACCCTTAGTGTATAGTGTAAAGCGCTATATAAGTATCACATATTATTATTATTATTATTATTATTATTATTATTATGACCAGAGATACAAAGCTTCTGAGACAGATGAGGTGAAATGGCATTATTGTTGTTCTTCTTGTTGTGCTCTTATTATCTCGCTCCAGAGACTGTTAACTGAAGTCCACTGGAAGTAAGAGAACGGAAATTGAGTTTCGATAGACCGGATATGCGATACAGCTTATGACCTTCTCTTTGCCTAACCTCAAAGGAGTGACCACTTTGAAATACAACATAAACACATTTCATAAATTCAGATGAAATGACCAAGTGGAAGCATATACCGGTAGATTACAAATAGTAATGGGTCAATAAATTATTCTGAGGAACACCTACGTTTAGTTTGTAGGATTTGGATCACATTACATATACATTAACCATTTAGAGTAAAACAGTCCAGATGATCGCTAATGGAATTCTCCAGACTGCAAAACACACTTGGAGATTAAGCTTTACTGTTAGATTTTGACATGCGTAATTCAAACATAAATGTTCAAATGTCATGACAAAAGTAAAAAAAATCATTCAAATCAAACATTTTTTATATAGATTAAGTATCATTCATTTTTAACGTCCAAAGGTAATTTATTAAAACACAATATGCTTTTAACATATGAGGGTAACTTCCCGATATTGCTTATCTGGTGTTTCTGCTGTAGCCAATTGCAATTTAACTTCTTGTCATGTTTTTAATCACTATACTATTTTGATTAGGTGCATTTTATGTATGCTTTTACTGTTTATATGCTTGTATGATGGCATATACGTCACAAAATGTATTAATCATTTCTGAGGAAATTGAAACATCTACTTAAAGATCTATGACGAGTTAGTGTCAAATTTAACGGAAACCTATAGTTTTTTTGCATGCTTTTTTGACTTGTTTTTTTTGTCCATTTATGATAGAGACAGACGCCAGCAGTCTAGCATTAAGTGCAGTGGGCTAACAGAAGCCAGGGAATGACACGACATATGTCAGCAAGGGGCTGGTATTGTAGAGTGTAAACATGTTTTGGTTTGAAGTGAGAGAACCAACCTGGAATGACTAGATTACAGATGTCTCCCACAGCAGGTATCACTTCTTTTAGATAGAGAGTCGGTCTAGTCAGTGGTTAAAACAATCAAACCAAAATCCAGGCTGGTTTCCCCAACATAGTGCCATCACAGGTGTAATAGTGACATATGACAATAATAATATACATAATAAACATAGAGTGTGAATCCACCAGTATACTCTATATACTGCTATATACTCAGTGTATGTACTCCATGTGTTCTGCTGTGTCTGAGCCAAAGACCAACACACAGATGATGTGGAGCTCTTCTCTTGCTTGCTTTCGTTATTTCTTTGTGCTTCTGTCTGCTGCTCAACAACACCTAGGCATATGCGTCATTCCCCCCCCCCCCCCCTGTCGAAGGCAGCTCTTGGGCAATCCATGTCAGGATGACATTTTCCATCTCCATCTTGAAACAGAGTTAATTAGAAGCTACATACTTTCACACTTCCATCATTTATTCATACTTCAATGACATTTTATCAATGAGGATTCTCTGGAGCATGCAATACATCTGAAGTGTTTATGAGAAAACTAATAACGTGTAGGTTTCTTGCTGAGCAGTCATTGTAGACAAATCACTTATTTGAGGACATCATTAAAAGTCTACCAAGAATATAATACATTCCTTTATACCAGTGCACATGAAATCCAGTAACATTCCAGTAATGGGAATTTAAGTGAGCGGGAGTTGAGGTTGTCTGGGAAATCTCTTGCTATAATATACTTGCAGGTATATGGTAGGCCTACGTTTAAAGACAACATTTATAGATTTTTAATGTGTAAATCATAAGAAAAAAAAGTGTAGTTATAGTGACCAATTCCATGTTATGAGTAATAGTTGGTTATTACTTCTTGAGCATCTCCTTTATTTTTCTCCCAAATCAACTGTTATATTAACAAATATAGTTGTGTATGTTACTTATTACCACTGGACATTTCAGACATTTTTATTTGTTAGCATTGGAGCAACATTTCTATTGATTTGACTTTCTTTCTTTGTAATTATCACAGACCCTTGAAGTTATAATGGAAATAATGCATCACCTTTCTGGGGGATGGTTTTACCAGCCTGTGAGGGATTGTACTGAGTAGACCTGTCATGCCATCATTATATCGCTGAAGTCTAAGGTGTTATTTTCCATGCCCTGCCCTGACATCTTTCTTTAGAAGTTCCACCATCTTTGATTCGACAGAAGGTCGTACAAGCAACTGCTGCCTCTTTTTGATGTCTTCAATGTATAGATGTGGTAAATTAGTAACGCCTAATAACTCCTAATTTCTGAAATCAGCAAAGAGTTTTGAAATTAAATGTATGATTTTCAAACCACACATTATGGCCATGCTTTTCTACTGCAGCTATTTACTCCAGTAAAAAATATCTGAACTATCTATATAAATATCTATCATTAATCAATCCATCCAGGGAATTTTTCTCTATAAATCGTTTTATTCTAGTCCACTTTTGCCCCCACAATGAGAAAATGCTATATCTATAACTAACTGTAGCTACAACTCAAGCCACTAGAGGTTGCTAATGGGAAAACTTACATAGTGCAGGTTTAACATAGTAGAATAGACAACTGAGGAATGATGGCTCCGGATGGTCACGTTGCCCTATGACGCCATAGCCTAGGGTTTCTATGGTGATCCCATGCAGTCAAATATTTAATTCATTTCATAAACCTCTCTGCTAAGCTTCCATGCATACTCACCCAGCTTTATAGCAAAAATAAATAAGAAGTTGATATCATTTGTGCGGGTACATTATATGTCCTCATAATATGACGACATACGTGCTACTCTGGTAGTATTAGACTATACCTCACCTTGAATATGAAAATTAAATAATGAAATAAAATAAGCAATTATTGGAAGAAACCATACAAAAACAGTATATGATATTTTGATGATATGAAAGATGATGGGATCTTATTGGTTGTGAGAAAGCATTGGCTGCTTAACAGAGGACACAAGCTAAAAGTGGTGGTTCTCCTCGGCACGAGATAGAGCTGTACTGTTCCTGTTCTTATCTCTGTCATGCTGAGACCACACAAACCATGAATATGTATTCCTTGCATTCATAAGTACAAGATAAGATATGAACCAGAATATAAAACATACATTTTGATTGTAAACACGGAGGAGTAAAAGCAGTATGTTGTGTGAATAATTTGCCAACACTAGAAGAAAAGTTGACAGTTATCATTGGCCTTGAGCTGATTAAATAGAAGCCAGTGAAGCAAGCAAAAGTCTTCAATAAAATATTGTCTTTGTATTTATATAAGAAAGACAATGCACATAGTACAAGTTGTACAAGATAGCAACTTATGGCAAGATTAAATATTTAAAAATACTAATGCGTGTTTGTTTGTGGAGACTTGGGTCTCTCTCGTGTATCTCTTGTTAAGCACCACAATTGTTCATTCAAGGCCTTGCAAAAAAAACTCTCCCTTAACGCTGGGACTATTCATACAACAAAAATAAAAAACGTTAATGTTTAATGTTTTGTTTGTTTCTATTTTTAATACAATAATTGCGATGACAAATTGTAAAAATGTATCCATCTGATGACATCTCTTGATATTGTATGTGTTAGTAGCCAAGCTCTGTTATACACAACTAGTTTCACATGTAAAAATAACAATGTAAGTATTTTTCATGAAACAATTGAATTGTGTTCACTAATTACTAATTGGTGTTCAAGTATAATCAATAATTGGATTTTGCTTCACTGACTTAGTTGCTTTTCATGAGTGGCAATTGCTGAGCAATGGTTTTCCCAAACACATTTGTTTTCTTTGGCTCAATAACAAAAACAGGAATGGCTTAAGTGTTATGAATGGACATACCTTTCCGACTTAACTGCTGTGTCATGGCTTGAGAATGCCACTAGATACCTCTGGCTCTCAAAACACAGTGAGCCACAAAATGGATGCCATAACTAACATAAAATGTGATGTTTTAAAACAGATACCTCGGGTCACGAACCAAACACAGGCATGGAAAACTATCATGTCATGGTATTTGGTGGAATATTGTAGGAATGCCAGAGCATAGTCTCTAAGTCTAGAGCATCAATCATGTAGATGAAGAGAGCATGTCTTATATGGTTACGTACTGGCTCCTGGAGCAAACCTTTGCTCCAATATTTACATGGATGTAACTCCAACCCTCTGGTGCTCCATGAATGAACGCAGGCCCTTCCTCACACGGCGGATCCGGGAAGGCATTCCTGGATTCAGACATGATCCAAGTATGGAACAGTTCTCACCGCTACAATGATGGCCTTTGCACATCCTCATGTGCAAATATTTACATTTCAACAAAGTACAAATTAATGAGGTTCCTGGAGAGGGGTGCATGGATTGCGCCAGTGTTTCAACAATTCCTTCGCTGAATTAACACGAAGGGAACCTCCTCCAACCCGCAAAACAAAGGTATTCATCTGCCTAATGAACCGCAGTCTCATTGTTCTAACCCTCATGCTTACCAGTGTTTCCCTGCTTGTCCCTGCCATCTCCCTGCAGGGGCACTTCCAAGGGGGGCCAGAGGGGGCCATGGCCACCATGATAAATTTACTGGCCACCCCACTGCCCCCCCCCCCCCCTTCCCTCCCCAACTGACTCATCCTTATGGATCTCATATATAATCCTGCCATCATTGTAATTTATATGGGCTAGACAGAGAGGGTTAAGAAAGAGGGGGTTATTCTTTATTGTATTATGCTGTAAACTATTTAATGTTTCTATAATATAAAATGTTCAATAAACAGGCCTATTCAAAATAAAAAATGAATCAAATTGAATCAAATGCATTGCAATTAAAATTTGATAATAAATAAATAATACATTATTTGCTGATCTCATGGGTCTATCTTTATCTGATATCCACATGAGATCACCACCCCAAGATTTTTACTTGCCCCTTCTGGCCCCCCCAACTAAATATTTTCTGCAGACGCTACTGTCTCCTTGGTCTCTGTGTGATTCTCACCTCCATCTCCAACCACCACAGAGCGGCTGATTCATCAGTGGTGCTGTCATTTATAAACGCTTGCCAAACCTCTCGGATTAAATCATAAAGCGAATGAAAAACGGTGCTAACACCCCGGGTGCCCGGGCACGTTTCAGCCAAGCAGGCTGTAAAGGTAAACAGGGCACTGACGTCGGCAATGGCAGCAATTAACCATATATTTTATCTTGGACAATGTATTTAGAGCGTACGTGTCACGAGCGTGGCTATTTGCAGTGCCTCGCACGCAAATTGGACAGTATGAGAGATGTCTCGGGATGCGTAATGGACAGTGGTCAGTGTGAATTGCAGCGTCGGCATTAGAGCTTGAAATAGAGATCAGTTTTTCCTCGCAGTCACCCGGCCCCGACTCCTCTTACTGGAAATATGGGCACGTCAACGTGACGTCTCATTCATGTGGTAGGAGAGGAGTTTCTACAAGAAGGTTAGACACTGGAGTGTGTGGAAGTTAACAGCTTCACTTGTGTTCGCTCCCCGGTAACCATGGAGATGGTGTGTTCTGCACAAGAAGAATCTGTTTTGAAAAATTATGTTACATTATAACCTGAACCCCTGCTGATGGTCGTATCATGAAACTGTGTTAGATGTCAAATCCAATGTGTAGTATGTATGTGGTGTGTGTGTGTCTTACATATATTATATATAAAAATATATTCTTTCTCCGTAATTATTTGAATATTCATGAATGGTGTTAATATTTTTAACTAATGGCTTGACTTTTTTTAGGACCAGCCCTAATATCCTGATGATATTGTAAGATATTTTATTGTTTTATTGGAATCTTTATACTTTTGACAATGAATGCGAATTGAAAGTGAATTGAAAGTTGGCAAAGATGCTATTCCTGAGACCAAATCACAGAGAACAACCATATTTATGACATTATGAATGTCATTATCATTACTACCTGTAAAACACCAAGGAATAGGACACAAAGATAGATATTGTAAGCTACAGTATGTGCAGTAAAGTCATCCTATAGTGTGATGAGAGTACATTCAGTAATAAGGCTTTGGAAATGAGTCATCGATAGAGATGAGGTGTGGAAATACAAAATGGGACAGTTGCCAGTCACTGGCTGAAATGACAACTTGAGATTTCTCAGCAGTCGATGCGCGGCATCTCAACAAAGGTGTATCACAACACAAATGGGGCTTGGCGTGGTTTCCATCATGCGTAAAGAGAGAGAGGAGAGGTTTAACAAGCCAACATGAAACACAAATCTCTTAAGTAACAGAGAGCAGTGTTTGCTATACTGTCAGTTTATGTGCATTAACCAACACTTAGCTAGATCTCTTGATCATATCTACATTTCATAGGAACGTCTATATGAACCATCCACATGATCATAACCTCAATGTGGTCCTGTAGTAGTAAGTAAATTAATTATCTACCAGGAATCATTCATTCTAGTGGAAGAGAAGAGATAACTTGACCCCCCCCCCCCCCCCCCAGGCAATGTTCTCACTAGGCTGTAGGGGGCAGCAGTGGGGCTATAGGGAGAGAGAGAGAGAGAGAGAGAGAGAGAGAGAGAGAGAGAGAGAGAGAGAGAGAGAGAGAGAGAGAGAGAGAGAGAGAGAGAGAGAGAGAGAGAGAGTCAGCCGACGTCAACCACAATACTGACTCCTGATTGGTGTTCAGGTTCACATGTTTGACAAAGAGGACATCAGCTTCTAGATTTCATCTTGTCTGAAGTAAGTGGTGCTCTGTAAACACGGACATCATGACTAGGATGTTACAAAAGAAAAGTAGAAAGGACACATGTAAGATAAGGACTAATACAATACCAACGTCATAGATTGAAAACGAGTGAAGAGATGGGACGAATAGCAGCCATGTGCATTCAATAACTACCAATACCAATACAAATACCAAGCAGATTAGTTCAGCTATTAACGATGAACCACATCTAATTACATTTTTTGTTCTCCTTTTTATACATTCCTAGAATGAAGTATGTATCCAACTAACAACTCAAAAAATCCATATATTGAACTGAACATGCCTGCAGGATATTGACTCCTCACAACTTTAATGCAAATATTGCCTACAGGTTTGAGGCAAACATGATAATACCTTTGTAAATAACTATAGGGTGGGCTTAGCTGTAGGGTAGGGCTGGCTTGTGATCTGTTTACACAGTCAATGTTTTGTGAGTGAAAAAACGTGTCCTGAAACGTCATCGGCAAGTGTGATAAATGTGATAATTATGTTCTCAACACATTGCAGATGCATAATTGATCATTTCTTTCTAAATACTGTGCCCTCAGATTATTGGCAAGAATGAATGTAAGTGTCTCGGGAATATACCAAATAACAACAATACCTGTTCATGGTAAAATAAAAATGAATACAATAAGTAAGCTAAATATAATCAAATTGACTCAAATACACAACTATTACTAGAATAAAATGAAACATTTTTCGATTGATAGTTCACTTTTGTTACACTGCTAATACAGAATACATCATCAATTGATAGATGTTAAGGTTTTACGACTTGTTATTATTTAGTAAATCTAAATGAGAGTTACACATCCAAAATCCAAAAAGAAGTTAAATGCAGACATCCATTTATTCTTAAATTCTCTATCATGTTATATTTTCTATGTATGAAACATATGCTTATACTTAGAGCAATGTAATTAAATAAGATACAAAATATTAGTTGTCTTAATACTTAAAACGGATTGACTTAAAACAGACTTTTTCAGAAAAGGCGCGCACAATTACAACTCATTATAATGAATCGTGTAATTTTGCCTTGTTGCATACTATAAAAAATGCATAAAGTAATTAAGCCCTGCTCAGCGATTATCACATAAATCAGTGGTGTTGTGGGTAACTGAGCCATTTAAGACACAATGGTAATAGATCAGTACCTCACCAACGTCCTTTGTATTGTCTGTAATGTATCACACCCTAATTGGCCAAGTCTGATGCTGAAGGTAAAAGCCCTCAATATCTCTGCCTGTTCCTCCTGAGTGTGAACAAGCAACATGTGAAAGGAGTTCAACAGAAATGAAGGATATTTGATGCTGGTGTTTGTTAACTTTACAACACCCTAAAAAGAATAGTGTCCAGATGTGTGTAATTCCTGAGCTGGCTTGTGGGAGGTCGTTAAGGCTCTGGTTAGGAAATTGAACACCAATTAATTATTAGATTCAAATACTACACCTCCTCTCCCCCAAGCACAAATACAGACCCAATATTTTGTTCTACGAAAAAAAAAGAAAGAACAAGCATTTTTTTACCCTCATTTATCCATTCACTGGAGGGTCACACACACACACACACACACACACACACACACACACACTGCTATTTCATTGTGTACATCAAGTTGGAGAATCATAGCCCTTGCCCAATGTACGCATGTACACACAGGACGGCGGGACGCAGTACCTGCTGCAGCCTTTGTAATACAAGCGAAGAGACGGCTGGTGGTGATGGGGGAGGGAGGGGGGGGGGGGGGCTGCCCTCCAACCCCCCAACATGAAGCTGTGTGATTAAGGTAATGTAATAAAGGTGTAGCACGGGGAACGAAGGCTCGGTGAGTCATAGGTCAGCGGTGGGCGTAAGGTGAGAACATGGCAAAGCCTACGGCGTTCAGGGAGATAATGAGGCCCCGTACAGCTCCCAAGTGCCCAACATTAAGAGTTATTACTTCCTCCCATATTGAAGCTCCAAGCACCTATTTATACACAGCCTCATGCCACTATACACCCTGCATGACACACACACACATACACACACATACACAGGCGCATACACATACAAATGCACAATTTGTAATTTAATTTATATTCGTAAAAAATGTCACTACAGGAAGATGATTTGAATGGAACATTTTATTTCAATTGAACATTTTAGGAAGGGAGGTTCCTACTATAATTTAGGTCAAATAAGAGGCCGCTGCTGATAATTCAAAAATAATCAGTCAAAGAAATACTTACCTACCTGTCTCTCTGTCTGCCTACCTGACTCTGTCTGTCTACCTGTCTCTCTGTCTGTCTGTCTACCTGACTATCAGTCTGTCTGCCTACCTGACTCTCTGTCTGTTTGTCTGTCTGTCTACCTGTCTCTCTGTCTTTTTACCTATACCTGTCTCTCTGGCTTTTTACCTATACCTGACTCTCTGTCTGTCTACCTACCTGATTCTCTGTCTGTCTGCATACCTATCCTACCTACCCACCCACCCATCCACACACTGGCTCTCTCTTGCTCTCTCACACAAACACACTCTCACACACATACACACTCAAACACAAACACAAATACACATTGTATGTCTCCACATTTTTGGAATGGCTCCTGTACCCTACTGATATATAGACATTCAAAACAAACATTAAGTCCCATTTGTACATGTTGCTGACATAGTCCATGTATTGTATGAAGACATCAGTACCAACAAATGTTTTATTAATAACAGAAAAACATGGCCGTCGCTTTATGATTTGCAATGTTTTACAATCCTTTGGTGGCTTTGTGATTACATTGCTTTTAGGCTACATTTTATTATTATTATTATTATTATTATTATTATTATTATTATTATTATTATTATTATTCCCATTCTTGCATTAGTAGGATTACATGAGTTATTAGTGCAGGGGTCCGGACCTTTAGTAGCCTACTGGAATAGGCATTTTTAAGATAAAATCCCTTTCACGCACATTTCATGTATTTGTTAAAACTACCCTTGCTCTGCTGTGCCATTCTGTTCTGCCAGTTCTGCGGTGGTTTTCTTAGTATCCCCATCAGGAAATTGTTTTACAATTTTCTCACCACAGATGAGACATTCGGGAAAACCAGCATCGTTAAGATGAACAAATCGGTCATAATTGGACTAAATTCTCTGTTTTCTTGAACTTTTTTCAAAGTGGAAGCCATACTAAAAGCTCAGAAAACACTGACTCAATACTATGGTGGGGCTAACGGTTACTGTCAAGTGAACAGATACGCCTAAATGTTTTGTTTATTATTATTAAAATATATATTTATTTTAATTTTTTCAGCGTTTTAAGATTGGAGAATGTAAAAGTACGATCCATACATAAAACAATGATAACGAAAATTATACAACAATGACCTTTTGGCATACCCAGGGAGCCACAGGGCCTAAAATGGGTTCCTGACCCCTGGCCTTGTGTAATGGAGGATTGCCAAGTCCTACAGTAATACAGAAACATTTATCTTCTCAGAATCCTTTTGTGAATAGCAAAGCTTTGAAACATGCTGGTGTTATAGAATGGCATGTTTATAGGACAATGGATTAGCATGTAGTAAGGGAGCAGCTGTTCTGCAGAGGGCAGCACAGCAGGGCTCTGGCAGAGGCAGTAGACTGCTTTGGAGTGGTTCATATAAAACAGTACAGTCTGAAGGTATTGGAACAGCCGTCAAGCCACCCGCTAGTGCACAAGTGATGACAGACATGGGAAAATATATCCAGATGTCAAATGTATGCGTCATTGTTATGAGCATCCAAAGAATGTGTTTTCAACAAAGGCAATATACAAGTACATTACTGTGCAGTAAGTACTTAAGGCATCCCATACAAAAAGTATAAAACCCTTGTGAAAAAGTACAAGCACAGCTAATGTTAAGTAGCACTCTTGTCCCCCCCAATAAATGTCGAAATGATTTTGAATAGAAATTTAGAAATTAGGTAAAGTGTGTAAAGTGTCGCTATAGATCAGAGGTTCTGACTCAATTCTATGTTTTTCATATTTCCAACATCCCCATTGGGGAAGACTGAAATATCCAATGGAAATGCTTTTTCTTCAAGCATTGTACCAAATGGCAGATAGACATCCAACATGTGCAGTGAACTTCCGTTGTCTATCTGCTGTAGAAATTATGCCGGCCTTAACCTTTAAGAAGTGGCAATTAAAGCATTAAATGCAATGCTATGCGATGCAGAAACTGCAGTGTGCTGTGTATATAAGACTATGGCTGTGTAAAACGGTTTTACACGTCGTGTTATGCATTATAGATGCACTGACAGAAACTGTCAATACATTATGAGGTATCATGTTTTATCGCCGTTTGTTATTATTCTGTCGCTTATTATAATTCTATCAATTGAATATATAAATACAATACAGGGCTCCATTTCATTCTTCAAATTGACAGCCAGAGCCATTCCAGACCAAGACCACAGCTTCCCTGGCCCCAATCTGGAGTAGAAAGATACTTTTAAGTTCATATAAACATATTGTTTTGCAAATATAGTACAACTCAATAATTCTGGGGCACATCTGGCTGCTTATATTCACTTAAAATGTGGACATAATGTATTAGCAAGCTCTTCTTTATAATGTGTATTAAGTTGCGTTTCCCCATCCACTGATGACCAATATGATCGTGATTCCTACAAAGAGTATTTGATCTCAGGGTTCTGACCATCTGACTCTAGATTGATTACTTTTCCCTGCTTTGGTCAGTAAATTGCATGCATGTCTAATAAAGGTAATTGATAACCAAATGTATGAGCGGGTCAATAGTGTTAATGTGTTAATGTTAGCAACAGGCATGGCAGGCTAAACACATTAGGGGACCTTAATCAGACAAGTGGATGTCAATCAATACAGCCACGAGAAATACCATTTAGGGTAAACGGTGATGGTGCCCTTACCATACATCCAATTATTTCACTTGTTGATCAAATGAGATGCAAAACGACTCCCAAGGCAGACGTTACCTCATTTATCTGTAACTTAATACGTTTTCTGGAGTAATTCATATTGTGTATGTCCAAAGTGAGTAAAAAAAATCCTTACAAATACAATTACCAGTTGAGACTGAAATTACGAATGGAAATATGTGAAATATGATGAAATGATAACCCTCCAAAGGCATTCAGTGCTTTGTTCCAGCTGATACCAAGTGTTCCATAGTTCATTCTTAAAATATGTTTCCCACATCTAAACAATATTAACTGCCGTTAGCTTAATGGTCTGGGCTCCTGTTCCCAAAACAGTGCATGACAAATTTCAATATTTACATTCTTGGTTGGTGGAAGAATGTCCCAGACTTAACAAAGCAGCGAACATCTATGACATTGTTATTAACCATGAAGCAGATCTTTGCCATAAAAATGCCATAAAAATGACTTGATGTTACTTGGAACTGTTTCACAGAATGTCATGCATTGGTAGTTCATGCCCTATAACTGGCAACTTCTACAGTGTCCACAGGCATTTAGCATGTGGAGTAACAATTTGGGTAACACTTTAGATTAGAGACCACATATTCACCATTAACTCGTTGCTTATAAGCACGCATATTGGCTCTATATTAGTCATTATAAAGCACTTATTAATGCATTATTCTGCATGGCCATATTCTACAACTACTAGGCCATTAACTTTAATATTACAGTTTTCCCTCAATAACCTCCTAATTACTGCTTATTGATAGTACGTAAGGAAGTTGTTAATAAATTACGATCTTAGCAACTAGTTAATGGTGAATATTTGGTCCCTAATCTAAAGTGTTACCACAATTTGTATAACATGCCAAAACAAGTACAGCCATGTAAATGGCAAATTCTCTCTCTACAGTGTTATAAAAGGTTGTTTGTAAGTATCTCATTTAATCTCAGTAATTGCCAACAGTTGGGGGTGTTAATGGGGGGACTATTAACCTAGTACATTACTTCTCTCCTTGTTATATATAAGGTTAATGTTCTTTATAAATTGTCCCTGTTTAAATAATGAAATTCAAATTCTAGATTCGCTCTGAAAATTGAAAGCAGCAGTATCCTTCGTAGACTTGTGATCAATAAATACATTGTCCCATAAACTAGGAAAACAAGGGTACCATAAAGCGATTATTATATTAAACAAGAGTTCCATATAGGGATAGTTATATTAAGCAAGGCTCCCATGAGGCTCCCACTGTGATTTCCTCTGCACACCTCACTCTCACCTGGATAATAACTCCCACTACATACTACAGTGTGCCTTCAACACAATGTGGGTCCATTGACGTCATGAGGCAGCGATCCTATTATCATATTATAACCTACCTACCTGATTTGTACATCTGTACGGCTTGGTTTGCATAGGTAGGCTATATGCCAGTTTGTGCTGCGGGAAATCAGCACAGATTAAATTAATATTAAAGTAATTCAGATTAAAGTATTACTAATTATTATACTTTTAGACTGACCAAGTCAGAGTGCACCCAAAAGTCACTACCATGGATGAGGCAATCCAAGCCATTGGAATTAATGGACCATATGCTGGCATTAATGGGTGAACATAATCCTTGCTTTATTTTTCGAGAACTGTTTTTGCGAGCCCACACCTCTGAGGCAATGTACCGGTTAAAGACTGTAGAGAGTTTGCTACTACTCTTTCCAGTGCACTCACTGCAACTTATGAGTTCGCTCACTTTTCTAAGCTCATCTTTTCCACAGCTAACAAACACAGGGTGGAGCAGCCCCTTTCCACAGGGGGTCCACCAATCTAGGCCCACATCCAGCGACCCATAAAAGCTCACCCATGTGAAAGCTCACCCATGTGAAAGCCAAGTTTACCCTCATGGAGCAGCTGAGTATAGTCAGTCAAACAGTCTGTAGCTTGTGATGAGGCATTATATTTTATCAGATAAATAAATCACAAATTCACACAAGAATTTGACAAAACATAGGCTGGATTTATTGCATGGTAGCACATTGTGACGAGGGAGCTCAGTTTAACAGTCTAGTTTGTCTGTCGGGGAGCTCAGTTTGTAAGAATACTGGTTCGGCCTGAGGACATTCCCAAGACGGCTGTTATAACACCTTTTGGCCTGTTTGAGTTCTTGAGCATCTCATTTGGACTGAAAAACACAGTACATTCCGCCTAATGGACTCTGTGCTGAGGGACCTGGATCTTGATGATATACTTGTCGCCAGCATCTCAAATAATTAATATGCCATGCACCTCCACACTTTGTTCAACCACCTTAGCCAGCATGGCCTTAACCCAAATCCGACCATGTGCCAGTTTGGACTGTCAACCATTGATTTCCTTGGATGGATAAAGAGGAAGCGGTTCTATTGCCATCAAAGGTGGCAGCTGTCGTTGATTTCCCTTTACCATGCACAACCAAGGCCCTACAAGAGTACATTCCTACCATACATTCACCTTGCGCGCCATCAACCGCAGCCCTTGTCCACGGCGCTCAGTGGTAAGTGAACCAAACAGCTTGATTGCAAGTCGGAGGACATGACCAGAGCATTCTTGGATGCTAAGCAGGCTTTAGTGAATGCTTAAACGGTTCCTGATGCTCCCATCGCCATAACCGAATATGCAGTAGGTGCATGCTGAACAATTGGCAAAGGAGGTCTGGCAACCGCTTGGCTTTTAGGCAGTAGGCAGGTGTTTCACCCAGCAAAAATACTGCGTGTTCGACCAGGAGCTGCGCAGCCTCTGACTTGCTGTCCACCATTTCTGGTTCATGTTAGAGGGTTGGTCTTTCACAGCTTTTGAGGACCATAAGCCATTGCTGCTGGCAATGGCTAAAGTCTCAGAGCCCTGGTCTGCACCTCCGAATTTGCCAAAGAAATTCGATATGTGCAAAGTAAGGACAACACTTTTCACATGCTCCTGTTGATGCTGTCCACTTGGACATCAAGGCGGTTGATCAATGGGCAGACTCGGAGGTCCAAGCCTACAAAACAGCACTCACAGGCCTGCGCTTGGCACAGGTACATTTCAAGTTTGCTTCTGTGTGACATTTCCACACCAGGGGAATCACACCCTATCCATGGGATTGTGGCGCAATGTGCGCAATGTGCGCAATGCGCAAAGTATATTCATAGACTTTCACACCCTGGTAGGAATGCTTCACAAAAGCTAGTGGTGGACAAGTTTGTGTGGCATGATCTCTAAAAGGACATTTGGGACTGGACTGCTGCATGTGTGCAGTGTCAGCGGGCAAAGGTCCACCGGCATATTATTGTGTCGCTGTTGCCATTCAAATTGCCTGTGGGTTAACACACTTACTAACTGTGGTCGACAAGACCACCAGATGGCAGGAAGCCATACCGCTGGTGTCAATGACAACAGCTCGGGCGTTATTGTCACAATTTGGTTACCTGTGGGTTACCTGTTGCAGAACACATCGGACATTTCATCAGATCACGGCCCTAATTTCACCTCTGAGCTCTCGGCGGAAATTGCCCAGGGTTTCGCTTGACTACACCGTGGCCAACCGCCCACAGGCCAAGGGATTTGTCGAGTGCTTCCATCAGCCCATGAAGGCCTCCCTAAGGGTCATCCTGATGGATGACAGCTAGTGAGATTGCCTTCCATGGGTTCTGTTGGGGTTAGAGACGGCCCCTAAAGAAGACTTACAGTCATCATCCGCAGAGCTGGTCTACGGCCAACCACTTCGGGCCAATCTCCTGTCCAGAACTGGGGTTCTGCAGTTAGCATCCTGCCACCATTTTGTTGTCCTGGAAAAGACAAGGGCTTTCACACCGGCGCCCACCTCTCAGCACAGCCTGCCCCAAAGTTCCCCATGACACTCAAGCCACACCCTACGAGGGCCGGTTCCATGTCCAGGAATCCTCATAGACATCGGTGGACGGGTGGAGCTCATATCAGTGGCTTTATATCTATAGCTAATATCGCCTAAAGCCTGTCCACCTTTCAGATACACCACATGCTACTGTTTTATAATGATTTAATTAATGTTTTCCTTCATTTGACAGATGCTTGACAGCTTCCCTGTAAAAAAAAAAAATATCGAAAATAAATCTGTTCATCTCATTGTTAATTTCTAATCGTGTATGCACACTGTGCAATGTGATAGGTGAAAAAAGAAGAGATGAAGTTTTGTATAGAGTGATATAATTAACCCCCCAAAAAAGAGTTCAAATGTAAGCAAGTGAGTAACATTGTGAGGCCCCAATTGTTTAAGCATTTATACAATTGCTGAAATTAGCAAGATGCAAAGTTAGATTTATTCCATTTCCCGAAATTAGCTTGCTAAAATTATACAGTATGGGAACAATGAAAATGGGTTCTTAAAGAATAACAACTTGTTCCTCCCTATATTATGGAAGCACACGATTTCAAATTAGTTTGGAGTAATGTAAACTCAACCAAAGACTAGATTTAGGACAACTTAAATAAATGTATTATCATTACATTTTACATTTGCAACCGTTTGACCTAGAGGTACAGCCCTGGCTCAGCCTGTCTAGGGTCTTGGGACAGGCCAAGGCAATCCTACTCCCACCCCTCCAAAGTTCCTAATGATGTTGACCGTTCATCTTGAACTTTTCATTAGTATTATTGTTAGATGTGTTTGCACCAAGAGACAACATGTTGTCCCAAAATTTGGACAACATGCTGAGAATATCGAATACTTTATAGTGTTGACTGACTTTGGGATTCCAATTTAGGACACATCTTCAATTGGAATATCTCAGTGGGCAGGGGGGTGGTTAGATGTGGGTCTTTCCCCTGAAATGGGGACAGTCTGGTCAACCTATTTTTAGCGTGTAGTTCCCCAGTCTTTCAGAAAGACATCTAGCATACGTAGCATACTACAGTTCCATACATCTTCTCTATCATTGTCACACAAAACTTGAATTTAAAAAGCACCTAATCAACAACCCAATCATGAATCATGAATAGCCATATATTCTCAAAAGAGTATATGAGAGCAGAGCTCTAGTAGGTTTAGATAAGCAACCAGAATTCCCCTAAGGGGGAGACAAACTGCATGTGATGAAATATCTGAAATATCTGTTCCAGGAACAGTCAGCAGCCCTTCATTTGTAAACAAGGTGAGTGAGGGGATGAGTTCATCAACAACAAGCAGCACATATCAACAGACAAACTGATGTTAGAGTTGCTGTGAAAACAGGTACATACTTCTCCACTCATATGGAGGCATCAATGAAAATCCTCAATGGTGTGGCATTCTCAAGTTGTGTGAAGGCCCACAGAAAAAACAGCAACTATGTTTACTCCCTAAGCTGTGCCCCCAAACCCTCTTTTTGGTTCTAAAAGAGCCCTGGCAGCTGAAGCAGGCCCAGTTACAGAGAGAAAGCTTTTGACCCTACCTCAGGAGAGTAAGGAAGGAAGAAAAGACTAGACTGCCTGTGTCCACCGAGGGCTGTAGAGAGCTCTGTTAGGCACACAGCCTAATGCAACACGACAAACGCACCTGCGGTTCATGCCTTTTGGACGGGCAAGGAGAGAGGCAAGGCCATCTCCACAATCACCAGAGCAATAACCTTGACAGAATAATGCAAGCCTATCTGTCGGCTGGCAAAGAGTGCACAAGCGTCATTCCGTGATAGACTGTGTACATGGACCTCTCATGGTCCTAGGTGTGGAGGACTTGTATCTGGGTTTATTTGCTGGGTATTTTTCAGGACCTGTCCTGATTTGCTGATAAGGGTGACGTTACCTTTAAATGTCAAGAAATATGTGTGAGAAATAGTGATGTGAGAAATAGTGTCAATACTTAAAATAGGCTGTCTTGATTGAAACACATGTATTACAGGCAAGCTGCGAAGGACCTCTTAACCAGATTAAGAGTCAGCTCAACCTGAAACCAGCATATGTCGCAAGAAAATATTTAGAAGGAACCTAAAATCTTTATAAAATGCCTATTGGTGTACGTACATGCTCACCAAGAAATGTTGACACCTGATCACCAATTTTACCATTTAGAAAGGTTGTAAACAAATGCTTTTTAAATGCATTGTGTCCTATATAACTTAGTCGTGATGTTTATGATGCTTTCAACACCGTTACATCCAAACCAGGTCAACAGAGGTAAAACATCACCGCCTACACCAAGGGGATAATTAGTGGATGAAAATAACCCAAAACAAACATCAGAGTCTTACCAAAGGCAAAACATTTGAGACTGAGAAAAAAGGGGAAATGGAGAAGTCAAAAGTGTATGTGTAGAAAACAACGTGAAGCTAAAGTGGAACATTAGCGGTTAATGATGTGATGTGCGTGAGTCAGGTCTCTTCACCACCCACATCCAAGGACATCGTGGGTTACAATAACAATATACATTCTCTTCTTCAAAACTATGAAAAGAAATATCACCTTTATATTAACAATATAGCATCTAGCAAAAAAAAGCTTGAAATGTATAATAATGATGAATGAGTTTGATCCTCTTTGCCTTATTACATTATGATTGGCTTTTATAAGATGTGCTCTAATTAGAGGATCTGAGTTATTCAAGCACTCAGAGAGAATGTTTGTTTTCAGCCGAGGAGCAATATAAAGCCAGTCTATTATTGTGCCAGTCTCCCATCATTCACACTGAGGGCTTGTAGTGTTCTGTATGACTCATATCCAAGGAAGGCTCACTGCAGAGAGGTATATGTGATGTGAATACTAATCAAGGCAGCGATTCCGAAACTTTCGTCTACGTTTTGAACTCGTAATCGCATATTCATCTTTGATGAATGTACATCGGTGGAAATAAGCAGGACCAAGACTTGAAGACAAAAATGCGTAATTTAAATGTGTCACTTGCAGTGTTTTACCATATGGATGCAAAATGTTATGGTATTTAAATTTAATTATCTTCGACTTAGGAACACACAAGGGTCATGTGTGTGTGAACTATGTTTGATCCAGTAATGAAGCAAAAGATAGTAAAGTAAACATACCGGAGACTTCAGCTGGCCACCCATTTTTCACAAACTATCAACAAGCTTTAAAGTTGTACTATTATTGAGTGAATGTTGAGACAGGAGAGTAACGGCTAACTGACCAACTGACTTAAGTGTTGTTTGACGTCATGACTTTATTTTTAGTAGGTAATATATGGGTGTGGAAGTGCCTTTTCATGTCAGAATAAAAATACAAACACATACACACACTCTGCTACACTATCTCCCTCACCACTGACACACACACACACACACACACACACACACACACAAACAAACACACACACTCACACACACGCTTCTGTTCATACGAGACAAGGACTCACACCTCTTGATGAGCTATATTAGTGGTATACTGTGATTCCAACATGTTAAAGGAATAATACAGGCTAAACACTTTGACACATTACAAAATGTCTAACATTGATTTACGATTTATTCCAGGGTTTATTTTTCCGATATTTGTTATATTCTACTTTATCGTTATTTGCAATGTGTCACTGGCTGTCGTGTCAGCCTTCCCGCGATCTGCTCCAGTGTACTATTTTCCTACGTTATCCAGAATGACTTTCACTATCCCCTCTTAAAAGGAGGCAACATTTTGTAAATTGTACATTTATAAATTGAATAAGTTAAACAAATGTATTGCAATATAATGTATTGTAATATAACAATATGTATAACAGGCTTTATTATTCATTGTGAACGCTAGCTAGACATTTGGCAGTTTGCTATGATACAATATGCCACACGGGTGATCAAATTTCGACGTCCCTTCGTGACAACGGCCACGGGATTAGAGAGCTGCTGACTCGGCTGGGAGAGCTAGCCTGGCAACGCTAACGTTAGTTAGGGAGCTCGCTGTGGCTAACTTTAGCTTAGCCAGTGGTGCATTCTACAACAACCAATGGCAATTGAGTGTTAAAAATGGTGACGTAGTAGCATCTACAGAAATTGAGTTTAGCCATGGCAAAGTGAAGTACTACACAAAACGGTAAAACAGGACCTGGGGTGCATTGCACTTCACCAACAGACATATCTTAACAATGTCAAAGTGTTTCAGGCCATAGTTTATCTTTAAGGGTGTCAAGTGTTTTAAAAGTCTTTGCTCACCTCTGTTCTGCATGCTCTGTGTGGGCACTGTGGAAAAGGTCAGATTATACATTACATTAAAAATCTATACGTATGTGAACCAAATACAGTGTTTGGAGTTGCGACCTTCCTCAGAAGCCAAGTTGTACCAGGTGTAGATGTATTACAAAAGAAGAAAGAAAGAGCTGAGATGGGTGCTATGACTCATTTGCAATCACCACCACATATAATCATAGCAGAGATGATGTACGCCATATTTAAACCTCTGCTTCTGCTTACAATGAATTGTTCAAAATGTAATCTGTTTGTTGATAACAATAATTTGGGTAATTGTGTGTCTATGTGTGATAATATAAGTCCATGTTTTATTGAAAGGAACACAGGAAATGCTAGGATGCTTTTCCAACACTGGGGGGGGGGGAACTCGCCTCTCGTTCTGTCTCTCCCTCACCCATCCTACACCATGCGTCAGAGGATGGCGTGTTAACACGAGAGGCATGATCAGAGGCACACAGGCAATGTGAGTTAAAGACATCGTGAGGAACATTCAATGTGGAAATATTTAGTTGAGTTGCACTTGACTAGTAACCGTGATCATTTATTTTTCAGATTAGCGAGATGAAAGTGAATATATATATTTAAAAAAAGACATTGACAAAACACAGCACAGTGTCTGGCTAAAGGATAGTACGTAGTGTCATAGCTTGGGTTTGGGGTGGTCATGTAGTGGGTGTAGGGGAATGTCAGCAGTCATGTCTGCAGATTCAGAAGGCGGGGTTGAGTCCAGGAATGATTCCTGGAAGTAGAAAACTTCAAGGACAAGACCAATCATCAAAAACCGGCTGATTATGGTCATAGTTATTTTGGAAGCTGTCCCCACTAACCCTGACCAGACAAAACAATGGTGGAGATCACAAGGAACACTCGACGAACAGATGGGTGGACAATTCAAGGTTATATGTTGTGTGTGTGTGTGTGTGGGGGGGGGGGCTTGCAGTGAAATGTCTCTGCAAGAGGAGTCGCTGTTCATTAAAGCCCTCTCATCCGAAGGTAAAAACTGGATACCCTATCAAAATGTGTTTAAATATAACAATGTGCAAATTAGAATTGGATCAAATCAGAGGCTGACCTCATAATAAATCATGGCCCTGGTCACACCATTGCAATAGGGCTTCAGTGCGTCAAACCGCTGTAGATAGAAAAAAACTCATAACAACAAGGACAGAATTACACACGCACACAAACACAGAAACAAAAGGAACCGTCAACAAAGGGCAGAAACTGGGGAAGCTAAATAACAAAAACACAGGTGAACATAATTAGTAATGTACACAGGTGAAAGGAATCCACCAAAACCAGGACACAGCGAATACTAAAGAAGGAAGGGTTGGAAAAAAACATATGTAATAAAATGTAATGTACATAATGTAAAATAAATTATATATAATAATATTTTATAAACATACAATTGTGTACATGAGTACAAATTACTGAAGTCCAGCACTGTTTAGCACCCAGGAGGATTCAACAGAACTACTAAGGAAAAAAACAATAATGTAATTATGCAGTTAAAGGAAATGTCCCTGTTTGAGCTGCTAAATAATTGATTTCCTATTAAATATGTTTTTTCAACCCGAATTGCTGAAATAGTATTGGGGTAAAGTAGTAATACAGTACAGTCATCACAATGATGGGTGGCTTGTGTGTAAATTGTGTGAATGGAGGCTTATAGCAAGCGCCTTCCACAACCAACGACGGCTTCTGATTGGCTGCCTGTAGTAGTTGAACTTGAACTACTACTATTTCACAATACCATCAGAAAAATGCTACTGTCTGTCCAGTCCATGTTTTCTGTTTAGAGCTCAAATTCCCCAAGTAGATGAAAACTGAAACTGTCCTATGTTCATTTAATAGCCAAGCATCATTTCTCATAGTTGGCTTAGATTTGACTTACAGTCTCACCGGACCTGCGGGTCTACACCCACTCCAGAGGTATCCACCTGGACCATCCATCCATACACGGGTGAACAATGCATGAAAGTATGGCAGAGTACAAATTGTGTGTACCAACTACTACTCAGAAATGACCTGTGTCTGGGTACAGGGTGAAACTCAGACCCTCCAGGATTTCGCGATGTTGCGATTTGCAACTTCAACCCAACATCAGCCAATCCCTGCGAATTCAGGGCGGTGTTGCAATTTTAACCAAACACCGCAACTTTCCCCGCAAATTTGACCAATCACTGGCGTCGACTTGAACTGACGTCGACAAACTACCTTCCGCCTTACTTCCGCGTTTACCGCATTCAAGAGATTCAAGAAATGCAGCATGTGCATGTCCAACATTTCACACTTGCCGACCAAATTATCTTTATTATTATTATTATTATTAATATTATATAATTATTTTTAACATCAGGAAAATCGCAACGTTCGCAACTTTTATCGCAACTTTTATCGCAACTTTCACCGCAACTTTCACTTCCTCTCGCACTGTAATCGCAACAAAAGCCTAAAAAACACCGCAACTTTCATCGCAACTTTAATTTTTTGGAAAAGCTCACGCAACATCAGGCATTTTAGGACGCAACAATCACAAAAAAGGCCCGCGAAATCCTGGAGGGACTGGAAACTGTTCAGGATGCTCACTGTTTTACAATGCTGAATGATTGGTATTCCAATTCCGTTTTATCCAATCTGATCTTCTGTTCGTTCAATGTTCACGTTGTACGAGTTGTTGTTGTGGTACTAGACTATGAGAGCATTGATCACCCCCATCCAAGGTCTGGTTGTAGATCATCTCAGAAGCTTTTAAATTCCCTTGTGCATGAGCTCCTGTGATGTTTCTATGACAACATGCAAACCTTACAGTACAACTGAATTGAAAGGAGGCCAAGTGGATCGGATTAGCCTGGCAAGCCAGACCCACATCAGAAAGATGTAAGGTCTGGATCAGCTCCATTGGCAGTGTGGGCGGGATAAACGGTTGTCTTTCAAGTTCCATCTGCACGCAATAGGATAGCGCTACAACCAATCAGAGCAACGAAGTAGGTGACGTAGTCAGAGCGACGGCTCTGACTACGTAATTAATCAAAACTCAGAATACATATTTATTTTCGAGGAAAGGCTTCAGTACCGTTCTTTGTTCTTTTCTCAAATAAAATGTTAACTTCAAGTCTTGAAGAGTCGCGGCCAAAGCCGAGTCGAAAGACAGCCGTTCGCCAGCAGCAGCAGCCATTGTTTACCTCTAACACGGAACCGTCGCAACTCTGTCGTCATGGTAGCCCGGCTTCCGACTCCGCCCCTCACGCTGTGATTGGTCTGACATACTTGGTGTTTCCAGCACCAAAAAGCCGACGGAGCCGTGCTAGACCTACCTAGCTGCCAAATAAATTTGCTGCCGCTAGGGGGTGTCTAGAGTTCTAGGCTAGGATCGGATAGCTTCTCCAGAGGAACCTACCATTTAAGATATTCACATTCAAAGGGACATTTGGTCTGCTCTTCTTGCCCTGTTGCTACCGTGACCCTGATGGACCAAGCGCATTATAAGAACATTGAATGGATTGATGGATGGTTAGTTGGTTGTAATTCCATTGGTTTCAACCTGCTTCTTATCCTATAGGTGAGAGAGTCACCTTCTTGGACACCAGACAAACCTGTATGCCTATGACTCTCTACCAGTCCTTTGATAAGTTAACATGGTGAGTCGGATTTTGTTGACCCAGTACTTTGAAGGGAACTTTTTTAGACAAGACCTTCTTCCCAGGTTTTCCCCATGACATGCCGATTGTACGATCACTTAAGAGTCCTGTGTCTCCAGGAGGATCAGCCTTTCTCTCGGTTCTGCTCCAAACCATTTCTGGACCTTCTGGAGCAGTTGTTGTCACCAATCTCTCTCCCAGTCCTGCTGCACTACTGCAGGTCTTCTGGTCCTGAGAAGCATCAGCATCTCAGCATCAGAATCCCTTCCTTAGTCTGCCAAGATCTCTTTACAAATACCTCAGTAAAAAATATATATCATAAAGGATACTGAGCAGTTTGAATATAAAACAAAACAAAACAACAAAAAAATATATATATATATTTTTTTTTTTTCCTATTGTGGTCTGCTGGAGTCCTAGTTGGTTGGCTTCTGTTCCACTGCGCTCCACAAGGAGATGTGGATTGCACAACACTGTCTGGCTGCATTCATGCTACTCCTGTTATCACTGTGATGTACCAAGGATCCCTTCCTTTGACTGAACCAGTGTTGTTAAGTGAGGCATACGTGAATGCTCCTCTGTACAATAGCAGTGCACAATTCTAGAAGGTTACTTGACAACAAAAAAAGGATTGTGGTCATTTGATTGGGAAAGTCTGCTAAAGGTCAACAGAATCATATGCTTATGAACCTTGTGCTTTAATAAAATATATTTTAATGTGAGAATTATAATAAGAGTGTTTAAGATGTGGCTAATGGAGAGCGAAGATGTTAAAGTTCCCTTTACTTTTTTTAATAACTTAGTGACAAAATATTAAGTTGCAAAAAATACTTCAAATTCAATCAAATTAATTACAACCCACAAC
This sequence comes from Merluccius polli, assembly GCA_030340625.1. Classification (NCBI taxonomy): domain Eukaryota; kingdom Metazoa; phylum Chordata; class Actinopteri; order Gadiformes; family Merlucciidae; genus Merluccius; species Merluccius polli. The sequence continues at coordinate 146,192 of JAOPHQ010006268.1, read as the reverse complement.
TGGAGTGCTTTCCACAAAAGTTAGTGGGGAAAAATTGAGTTTGTGTATCCTGCTTTCTTATATCATTAATGTTTGAAATTGTCGCGCTCCCCTGTGAATGTGGCAATAGGCTAGAATGAAAGAAAATAAATCATAAATAAAGAAGCTATGTATATTATTAGATTGTAGGCGTAGCAATAAATTAAATACAAATAAGGTATAGTTGCCATGGCAAACCACGGTGTGCGTGATAGAGTCAACCGCTGGAATGAACCATTCAACCAATCAGAAGGCTAGGTCAGACGTGGGAAAAAAATGAGTCACATTTCTGTGTCTATCGTATAGGCCTAGCTTTTTATTGGGATATATATCCTAAATCGCAGTCTTTAAATAGAACATGGGTACATGACACTGTAGCACACACGCACACATACACACACATGCACCCTGCACCCCCCCACACACAAACACACACACATGACATGTGTATAAAGTGTACCAACAAGCATGCAAACAGGCGTCCTGTGCATGTTAATTGTCCCTCTGTTTGAAGAAACTCAAAGTGAATATGTAATTTGTCAATTGATTCTCTTCCTCCCAGGCTATGAATAAGATGCTTTAATTATTGATGTGCTGACATCAGACGCTTGAATGTTATATGTGGTGCAGACACGAGGCTATAGCTGCCTCCCCCACCTCACTCCCAACCCCCCCACCCCACTCCACCCCGCGCCTTACAGACACCCTGGTTCTGTCTCCTACCTCCTATCTCTACCTGGAATTAATGTAATGTTAAGCGCTTACGTTGCAGACAGCTTGCAGAGAGGCATCAACCAATTGGAAGGAGCATCATATAAGAAGTACGTCTTTCCTCTGTCTCCACCTCTCCTTTTACCGCAGCTCTCTCACCACTAGGGGCTTGTCTGCGCCATCAGAGGAGAGCTGCTCTCCTATGGCTGCTGAATTATTTCGTGTACATTTGTCTGTTTTAGCTCATTAAAACACAAAATACCAATAATGTTTTCATGTACATCGAAATGTGTTCACATTTCACAAAGCATATATTGTATATTTTGTCTTGGGTGTGTGTGTGTGTGTGTGTGTGTGTGTATGCGCGCATGCGCATGCATGTGCGTGTGTTTTATAGTGGATATGTGGTATATATACATCACTGTAGGTTATATGCAGAAAACAATGAGCAAGAAGTGTGTGTGTGTGTGTGTGTAGGGGGGGGGGGGGGGGGGGGGGGGTGAGAGGCAGAAGATCTTAGTTTGATAGTTGATAAGGCATGAAGGTCAAGCCAGCCCTCGGAAATTCTACTGCCTACTCACCATGACAGCTTATATTGAGAAAGTTATCAAGAAGAGCAATACTCTATAAAGGAAAAAAACAGGCATGTGGAAAGGTTGACTTTTCAACACATATAATGCAACAGCTACGGTATTTGTGCATGATTTGAGATGCAAACATTTGACAGTGAATGCATGCATTAAACACGTAGTCCATGTGTTCTTAAACATGTGTGCATTCACAGTTAATATTTATCCATTAATATCGGTTTAGGAATGAAAACCCCTCAAGCCTATGTGTGTGTGTGTGTGTGCGCGTGTGTGAATACGTTTGGAATATCTTATAAGCTGTCAAATACTTTGAATAAAAAAAGAGCCACAACAACTAACGGCAAAATAAAAAGAGGTAATCGTTCCGACAATGCAAATGATTGTGACGAGGAACGGTAATTGATCTGCCCATGGTTGGGGACCCTGTGGGGCTGGATGGACGATAATGGGATGTGGGGAGTGGCTTTGTGTCTTAACCTTTGCTGAAAAATGTCTAAAGTGTAGCATGGCTAATGATGGGTGAATCATCACTGCTCTGCCCTTCCAGCCCTTAGCCACCACTAACAGTATGTCGGGCATTAATGAGCTCCTGATCAGCATCAACTTCTGCAGAGATACGGGAGCACGTTGCTCTCTTCCTCTCCACATGGACATGAAGTCTGGGAGTTACTAGAGCTTCTTGTTTTCATCGTCGCACCATTCCCTTTATTACCGGTGGGAAACAGGCGTGGCCAAATTGTGGTTACTTTATCCAAACACAGATGTAAGAAAAATATGTAAAAATATATTTGTTTTTGGCCAGCTTTTGTAATGACCACAACTGTGTGGCTATATAATAAACCACCGGAGGCTGATACACAAAGTGTCTTCCTCCCACTGTGGTGAGAGACAAGAAACATGGGCGAGGAGCGATGTAGCATGAAGTGCTCCTCCTGATGAGGAGGCTGAGGAGGGAGGGAGGGATGGGAGGGAGGGAAAGAGGGAGGGAAAGAGGGAGGGAAGGAGGGAAGTATGGATGGATGGAGGGAGGGAGGGAGGCATGGAGGGAGGGGGAGGAAGGCAGAGGCACATTGAAGCAGATGCAGAGAAATGTGAGAGGGTGTCAGTGAGGCTGGTGATGACGCGCTGTGCTGCGGAGAGCTGGCGGGGCCGCTGCCCTGCCTCTGACTCACCTCGTCCCCACGGGGCCTCGGGCTTGACGTCACGCGCCACGCGCTGTGGCATTTCTCTGCTTCAACTTCACCGGGAGCAGCAGCCACACTTAAGCCCTCCTCGCATCGAACCGACTCCAATGTGCGTATGTGTGTGTGTGTGTGTGTGTACCAGTGTGTGCATGTGTGTGTCTACGTGTGTGTGTGTACGTGTGTGTGCTGGGTATACGTGCGTTTCTTACATCTCCGTTTCACACAAATAAGGCAATAGCTCTTTCAGTCGATACAGCGATCTATCAATACATCTGTCTATAATTGCCTTTTTTTGAATAATGAAACACAAATAAGCACACACATACGAGCACGGCATGTGTGCACACATACTCTCTCTCTCACACACAAAAACACTCACACACACTCTCTCACACACAGATACATACACAGTTTTCCGGTCCTAATGAGTCCCTCTGAACCCAGAACCAAAAAGTTGTCCACAGTTGGTTGTTAAAAACACAAAAGATGAGAAAAATTGCCAGAGAGAGAGCATAAGTACCGGGAAACAGTAGTTTTAATTTCCTGCTGAAATAAAATCCACTCTTCATAATGAAAAACAAATTGACAGGACATCATATTACTACGCATCTTGGTTAGCATCGGGGTGTAAACAATGCTACCTTGAACCAAACTGATGTGTGCCATTGTGACAGTAATAAAAGAACAAATATTGCATGGTTCCAAACCATTAACCAGCAATAAACACAAGCACACAAAATTGCACAATCATTTCAGCGCCCATAAACTGCGCTGGTTTTGCTCCTCAGATGAGCTTGCTCTGTGGATGGATCCATAAGGTATAGCAGGTGCATTTCTCTCACGAGGGCACAAGTGTACGTCGCTCTCTTTCCATCGCTGCCTCTTGAAGGTATTTCAAGCCCTGCTGGCACATGGGCTCCCTTAAGTTATTGTCAGGCAGGTTTGCATGGTTTTGAAGTGGTCTTAAACCAGCAATTTTGCAGGCTTGCATTGATCCAAAAGCTGTCTGCATGACGTGCTCTTACTGAATGCTCACTTGTCTTTGAGACAAAACAAAACAAGCCTTTTTCACATGGCATTATTCTCAACATGGAGATGCCATTGCAGCCATGTCTTCTCTGCCCTGCTAGGGAGTACAAATAAAGCCGAAAATACAAAGACCAAAAAAGCCCTGAGAGTCACCTATAGGATGGCGATGTAGACAGAGTCAGTGTCAACACACATGGAAGGAAATGTTTTAAAGAAAACATTCCCCTTATAATCCCATGACCCAGCAGTCAGATTTGTCCAACTGTATAGAACAGCTTTGTAAGGGAATAGGCTCACACTTGTTGGCAGATATGAAACGATGACAGGTGGCTGTTTAATCTTCATAACTGCGGCACACAATGATCTTTATTCATGCATATATATATATATATATATATATATATATATATATATATATATATATATATATATACAATGGTGAAGGAGTTGTTGGGGTTGGTGCAGCTCTTTGTGTCTATATTGAAACTATTGCAGTGCTGTGATCCACATGCAGGTTGGTCTGAGCTACTTACCCCCGGGGCCCGCCGCTGTTCTCCAATCCACTGCTGGTTCACAGAGAGGCCACGAGACAAGCTGCTGCTGGGATATATTGTAGTCCAAATCTTCAAGGTGGAGGGCTAAGTAGTAGCCTGTTGAGATTCGGTGGGCTATGGCTCGACATGCATGATAACAGACCGGCACACGCATGCACACCTGCTTACTTACTGCTTAAGGTATTCCATCACGACCATGACTTCAACTACTACTTGTGGGTCCTAGTCTGCAGGCGCAGACATGGGCATCTTTCTTCTTTGCCTTTTAGCCAGGTGATGTTCACTTTCAGGATGCGCTGAAGGCACTTAATGTGAAAGGACTCAAGCTGCTTCAGGTGGCGGGTGTAGATGGTGTGTACATGTATGTTGTTGTTCCTAAAGACCCTTCTCCTCAGACGCCTAAAAGAGGATGAAGGATGAAGACCGCTTTATCCGATTTTGAATGTCCTGATCGACAATGCAGTCTTCAGACAAGATGCTTCCAAGGTACTTGAAGTCTGGAACTGTAGCAAATGGAGAGTCTCCAATGGACAACACTTTCTGTTTCTGTGGGGATTCTGAAAAAAACCGACAAAGGATCTCTGTCTTGGCTGTATTAATAGTCCCATTCGGCTGTATGCTCCCACAGAGGCTGTAAGAAAAGCTTCTGGCTTCTGGTCTATGCACTACAAGGGAACAATCATCAGCATACTGAAGCTCCAGAATACGCACTGACTGAAGATTTTTTGAAGCTTGGAGCCTCCTTGTGTTAAACTGGTTCCCATCCAGCCTGGTGTTAAACTGGTTCCCATCCAGCCTGGTGTTAAACAGGTTCCCATCCAGCCTAATGTTAAAACAGGTTTCCATCCATCCTGAAGTCCACGGTCCCCCACTCTCGTGTCAGAGTTGTGACAGATAGGAGGAAGATGTTGAATAGGATGGGTGCAAGAACGCATCCCTGCTTCACCTACTTAAAAAATGGGCAGTTTCCTGTCCACCTATAGTGACTTTGGCCTTCGTACCATCAAGGAACTGTTGCAGGATGTTGATAAACTTCCTGGGGCAGCCATACAGCTTCAAAACTTTCCAAAGGAGGTCACAGTGTATGGTGTCGAATGCCTTGAAAAGATCCACGAAGCCCGTGAACAGATCTTGGTTTTGTTCGCAACACTTCATGTCCACTGGACTATGATTCTTCCTGAAACCGCACTGGGATTCTGGAAGCAGATCTTCTGCAAAGTTACTGATGAGCCTATGTAGCATAGGTGCAGGAATCTGGATGACACGCCATTGAGGCAGTAGTAGAACCTGCATGCTGCACATGCTGTTTAGAGTAACAAAGGAGATGCGCTGGCTCCAACACCACTTCTTCACTGTGAGGAGAAGAATGCTAGTGGCAAGGAGACGACCAGAACCTCCTCATAGCTGCAGGAGGCTGCTGGAACGCCAGTCTGTTGGAGGACCGCCTATGGTGCGCCTGCCAGCACTTGCTTTTCTCTCAGGGTGTGCTCCCCTAGCCTGTCTTTCTGGACTTACCCACAAAACAGCGGGGCAGTGGTTGATTGATGCCAGGGCGTGTTCACTCTGTGGGCCTGGCATCATCTCTGGGGACCGCTGCAGCTGCGGGATCCCTTGCCCTGTTTGCCTGGGACCCGCAAGATACCCAGCTTCCCTGTGAGGCCACGGGGAGGCCTGGCAGGAGTCTTGGTGAAGGAGAGGCTGTGTATTGACAGGGGCCGACTTACAGCAATGGCTGCTTCCTGGTTGACCACAAGGGCTAGCCAGCAGCAGCGAGCTGCAAGCAGGACGGAAGTAGACATGCACCTTCCCTCTAATTATTGCATTAGATGCATCACAACACCCTGTCTATAACACACACACACACACACAAATACTGGAAGCTTACATATTCTTTTGCATCTGAATTCTAGTAATGGTATGTTTATGTAGAAACTATCAACATTGCAGAATTTGAGGGCCAGGAGGTGTCAGGGCTTCTGCAGGCAGTTGTACCATATGTAAGACCACAGGCACCTCTGTAGTATTTATAGAGGTCCGGCCTCACTGTATCATTGGCTGTATCATTCCACTATACAGGTACCATAATAGCTGCCTTTACTGCAAGGTTTATTTTACTGCAACTAGCATTCAGCACACACACACACACACACACACACACACACACACACACACACACACACACAAACACCTCCTTTAATTCCCCCTCACATCCTCTATATGAGTAGTATTATATCATCTACAGATGTTATGACTCATTAGATCAAGAACAAGAGGGATTGGTCCATGAATGTTGTTCCAAGTACATGAGAGGAAGGCAAATTACAAGAGGGGCATACATGCTATTGCCCTAAAAGTACAAATGCACCTTTAATTATTGACTCGATGGGTGGTTTTTCTGAGGCCTGGCAAACAATCCAGAAATCAGTGGTAGATGGCTCTATTTAAAAACAATTAGGGGGGGGCAGTTATTACAGTTATTTGGCAGGAGATTGAGCCAGCCTTAAACCTATCAATCTGAACAGTAAATCCAACAGAAGATCCAGTTACAGTTTGCTTGCTAGTTTGGGTTAGCAGGGGGAGTTCCCAAAGGAATACAAATTGCTGGTTTCTCTGTTAACCAACGGTATGCCCTAAAACACCCTCCGCAATGAGTGTTTTTTCTGTCTTCAGCAAAGCAAAAACAGATTAGAGTTGAGATGCAAAAGACATGAAAGAGTTTTAAAAAAAACTACCCACATAATATTGTGGGTAGGCCCTACAGATTGCTTTGACAGTTACCACAGAAAGCTAATAACAGACCCCTTTTCATCTCATTTTCCTATTGTTGGAGTAAACTTGAATAAACTATGGTACATAATGTAGTAATAATATTCCTGTCTGAAACTTGGACTTGGACAGCAAATATGGACAGATGTTTTGTCAATGATCAAGTATCATTCAACGATATTACACAAGATCCTTGCAGAAGTTCTAATTTCTGCTCCCTCTTTTTGAGTTAATTGCATATCAGATTTTGCCATATGAGACCAAAAACAAATATAGCCTTGTTGTGAGTGTGTAAAATGAAGCTGTCGCCTACGTCAACCAATGGCCAGCTGTACAACGATACCACTAAAGGCTGAAAAACTATATTTGGAAACTATACAAATTGTTTGTCTAACTAAGTGAGTTTTTGTGTCTCTACGCATATTTTTCTCCAGGGTCCATACTCTGTGTACTTTTGTTTCCTCTCTACGGCAATAAATACTCTGTCCTGTTTCTGTCCCAACACGTTGGTCCAGGGAATGGTTATTTTCAAGTTTGACATATTTTTACGTCCATACGGGCATGCCAGCATGCAAGAAAAGCCTGCTGTGTTCCTATTGGCAACTTACTGGAATAGATTTATGACTTGTCTTACAACACACTACCATGGTCTCAGTGAAACCACATGGTATACGCGCTGTACTGTGGTTAGTTGGTTGATGAAGCCTTCTACATGAACTCACATGTCTTCACATGGTATAGGGTGGACAGGGTGGTTTAGGTCTTAGTTATTTCTTTGTAGGGTTGTCCGTTACTCATCTGATGCATGACAGAAGCAAGTCTTTCATATGGGAAGTCTTAACTATAGGAGTGTGATCGGAGAACTCTCCGCTCGGTTCTGTATGTCCTCCTCATTATACCATCACACCTAGCTGGCCAGTGTGGAGAATAGCTTTCACACCATTTCCTCTGTATGTTAGACTAAGACTAACTATTGTTCTCTGCTCTTTGCCAATCATAGTGAATCAGGATTGTGCTGTTAACGGTGCTCTCACTTTCTACTTTCCCTTGAAGTGTGATCTTATTTAAATTATACATTTGAAAAAAAATAAAAATAAATATACCATAAATGTGTGAGTATGCCAACTGCCATCCATACCTAGTGATGTGCACGTTCCATTGACAAATTGTGTGCCAACACTTACATATGTTGTGCTATTGTTTGGCCACCCTTTAAAATGTATCGTTCAAACGCTAGCTCCCACATAAAAACACTTAACGTGTGAAAAAAAAAAAACAGGTCATTATTTGTAAAACCTCGAAAGTGTTACACAATTTCTGGCGGCCTTTTAAGCCAAGAGGCGGATGGGGTAAAAAAAATGGGTGAAGTATGAAGAACACCAATAACACGACATGATGGCGGCCCACTTAACAGAAGAGCCAGGAGCAGAGAAAACCACCTATAGACCCCTGGACAATTTCCGCCAGCCAACAGGGGTCACGGAGATAAGATGACAACAAGACAAGACTGAGAACATCCCCATTAGAGGAATGAAGTCGGTTCGCCACGTCTATGGAGTCATTTTCATTTTCACAAAAAAACAACCATGTCATTTTACCCCCAGGTTTGACTGTTTGATCAGCAAGCTCAGTTTCACAGCCATTCAGGTGAGCAATGGTTCTGTATGGACTGCTGCTGAGAATATTGCAGGCTTGCGAGCAGACAGGTAATTTTCTGTACACTGGATAATGGCTGCGAGGAGAAAGGGCTGTTAGGTTTAGTCATGGACGCCTACTGTGAGGACAGTTATGTTCTTCTTCTCCCACAGATCCAATATATCGCCTCATTGGTGTCGATTACAAAGCCCTCCTGGTCTCTGGGTTCTCTCCACCCCTCCTCCTCCTCCGTCTAGAAGCAACCACAGTGACTTCTCCTTCAACGCTATTTTCTCCCAAGTACTTCACGACATCAACGTGTTTCAAAACCGACGTTATTTCACTGCCATAGTTCAGCAGGCTTGGCATTTGTTTATTATTATTGACTTGCTTCAAAATGATTTGTCTTTGACGTCAAGACAAAGGCTTTATAAAATATGATTTGATCTTAAGAGAATGAAGCTTTGGGAGACTGACGTACAATTTCTAGTTATTGACTTTACTGTCATGGTAACTAAATAAAGGCAACGGTTCGACCGAGCCAAGGAGTGGGATAATCTCCTCTCACAAGATCATGCAGAAGTCATTTTAAACTGACCATACACAACTTACCTAATGAAGTCAAGCACCACCTTACCGGAGAAATACAGGTTGGAAATGCAACTCAGCATGGCCATTACAGTTATTTTTGTACAGCAACTAAACAAAACCACCCAAATTGTTAAATGTTTGCTTCATCAAAGTTGTCATTACAAAGCAAGTGGTCATAAGTAATATATCTACGGATAGGCCTATATATATATATATATATATATATATATATATATATATATATATATATATATATATATGGATATATGGATATGGTTTTTTCACACACACATATATGGTGTCACACACACACACACACACACACAATACTGTGATCAGCTTGGACTCAACACCCGGTCTCTTGTGTTTATTCTGGGTGGATTTCAACAGGAGATTGCTTCTTGAATTAAGTTTTAAATTGCAATCAGCAAACGACATTATAAGCCTGGTCCGTGCTGCCATGTTATTATCTAAAGTCTGTCTCATGTCTGCCTTTAATCTGCTCCCCATGAGAACCCAAGCCCTTGCGTCATTCACAAAAAGTATTCAAATAGCTTTGACCTCAGTATGTTTTCACCCCAAGTTCTTTTTATAGCAGGTGGAGCAGCAGAGTTGGGCGGAGAGTGAGAGTTTGACGTGGGAGTGATTAGGGGGTGGGGCCAAGCAGGAGAAAGTCATGGAGCTGGAACGTGTGTGTGTGTCTGTACCTACCTCTTTTTTCCCCCTACGTACCTAAATAAAAACCACCACATACACCTCTGCAGTCTTCCTGCACTCGGAGCCAGAGCCATGGGCCGTCACGTCTCCTCTCTGACAGCAGGACTTTGAGCTTCTTCTAGAAAATACAGAGATAATACAATGATTGAAAGGTATTGTGGTGGATGCTTGGTAATGATCCCATCATACTGCATGAAGGCCAGTGTAGATTGCAACGGGATGATGGTTTGTACATGGATAGGAATGAATACAGAAGGGTTTGTCTCTTGTTTATAATGCACTAACAGTCAGCCTTCTTTATCCTGCATGAAACTCTTGCTGTGATACAATGTGTGGTTTACGTTATGGTACACATTGGCATTACCAAGACATAGATCTTAAATCTTACCTACAGCATTGTCTCTGTCTCTCTCTCTCTTGCACAGTTCATTTTTTATTCACAATTATAATCTCCCAGTTTACTGCTTTCTTCCATTCACTTTGAGCTGTGTTCCCCCATTAGACATACTCTTCACTTAGTTCTTGGTAGTCAATTTATGGATTGATTAAAGTTTACAATAATAGAACCTTCTCAGATTTGCGGCTACCTGTGTTTCCATGGTAATTGAGAACTTGTAGTCATAGGTAACAACGATTTATAATCATTGATGTGGCTCTCTTGAGCTCAATAAAAGCTATAGCCTTAAAGCGTTTATCAAAGGGACAATATTTTGGTCTGGGCTGGGATTTCAACAAGATTTCAACCTGCTAAAGAAGTTCAGGATCACACAAAAGATGTTATGCAACAACAACAAAAAGCCATGACATGAAAATTAAGCCCATGTCGTTATCAATAACAGGTACAATTGATAATAATAGGTGTATTTGTATTACAAAATCTATATTATTGTCTTTTTTTGTAGAAATTCAATGCTTTAATTACTACAAAACTAAAAGTATAGTTTACTTACTACGGCAATGTATCAACCATCGTGACATTGCCTCGATGGACAATAATAAGCACAGCTATTTGACGTTGATTGTCGTAAAACACTGCACACTTTTAGATGGAGTTAAATGTTACTCACTCGTTTAGTTTCCAAGGTAACAAGTAGGGTATATTTATAGTGTAGTGAAGGAGGCAGAGAAAGAGAGAAAAAAAAGTGTTGATCCTCTTAATGGAGCAATAACAATTAGTCAAAGTCAAATAGTAAAGTTCATCACATCTCGTCTGCTTTAAGTTAAAGTGAGAAAATGTTTCATAACAATCACCCAGCTCATTCATCACCAATTCTGACACATGCGTCAGTTGGTATTTAGTGGCATTACTGATTCATGCAGTACAGTAGAAGTTGGACTTGGCTACTCATCGAGGGAGATACAAAAAAAATACAGAACCTGGGAAGAAAACGTATCTCAATTGAGCAGAATAATGTCAGTACATTTTACCTATTTCCTTTTCTTTTTAGCAATATATTCACTTGTGAGAGCCAAGTAAGATATGTAAATGAATCCATATAAAACAGTGTGTGTAGGTGTGAGGTGGTCACTCAAGAAATCCCAAAGCCCAATTTTTAATAATATTGAGTTAGCATATTAGTAGTAGAATAATACTCATCATATTAGCATAGCCTCAATTACAGAAAATAGTATAATTCAATCTTGCGCAGGCACCTATCCAGAATCCTACTCAGTCTAACTTGCTTAGCTGCCCCACCTGCACCAAGACAAAAAATGATACAAAAATACAAACTATCATATCTGATTGAATTCCATTTAATATGAACATTATTCATATCAAAGTATGGCCACATGAGGTTTGCGGTAAAAAGACTAAATGAAAAATGTTTTAGCATCTCAGTGCTGCTCGGAGTTTAGCGGAGCGCCCGCGAGGATTCGCCGCCAGCTCTTCCTTCTGTGGTGTCGCCACTCCTCTCTGTAGAGGACGCCAGTGTGACGTCGCCATTGTCCCGTTCTCCCCGCCACCCATGTCCTCCTCCCCCCCCAGGTCCTCCCCCGCCCCTCTCCGAAACCTCTGACCCGGGTGTCGCTGGGCGAGCGTGGCCATGTCCCCCCCGCTAAGGAAGCGCTTCACCAGACGGTCCTCCAGGGAGTGGAAGGTGAGCACACACAGCCGGCCCCCGGGCCTCAGCAGCGTCTGGGCCGCGCGCAGCCCTGCGTGCAGCTCGTTCATTTCATCGTTGACGAAGACGCGCAGAGCCTGGAAGGTCTTGGTGGCCACGTGTGACTGGCGCTCCAACTTGTCTCTGCGGGCGTAGAGCGCAGCGCCGGGGAACGATCCTTAGGGAAGAGAGAGAGGAACGGGGAACATGTGAGAATACTTTTGCCGTTTATTGCACAATGATTTCAGTTGGATTGGATCAAGACTCATGAGTCTGTGCCAATCACGATATCAGAACATTCTCCACAAGGACCGTTTTCCTTTTCCACACCGGATGAACTGAAAATGAACTGAAAATGAACTGAAAATGAACTTCAAATCACAGGAAATATACTGTATACTTATGGAATGACTTACTTTGGCTTTAGCTAGGGCTACAGTGCAAAAAACATACATCAGGTTTTTTATGCGGACTCAGGCTCCTTCAAGTTTATGGTTCCACGGTCTGATTGGCATATATTTTCTAATTATTTATTCTGCTGGCTGAAAGAAACACAAGCATACTACAGAAATCATTCTGCAGCCTGCTGATACATTACCCCATTGCTTTTTGTGGGATGTTTTTAAATCCCATGTCAATTACTATGCAACAACATTTGATATACATAAACTGTTCCTGGCCCATACTTGGGCCAGGAACAGGCAGGGGTGCAAACAATCAAGACAAGCCATGACAGAAAACGTCACATAAGTAGACTTTATATATATATATCAATTAATTAAAATATTTAATTGTGATTAATCAAATGATTGTCCATAATTAATCACGATTAATCGCAAATTAATCGCACATTTTTTATCTGTTCAAAATGTACCGTAAAGGGCATTTTTCAAGTTTTTAATACTCTTCACATGGGAGTGGACAAAATATCCTTGCTTTTTAATTCACTTTCTATGTGACGCGAGCAATTCGCTGCGCTGAGCATGCTGGGATTGCTTGCGGATTGCAGGGGGATCTGCCTCCAAATTTGCATAAAGTTTAATTCAGTGAACTTTATTCAAATGTGCGCGGCGCTAAGCCACGCGACCACAAATAAACAAACAGGACGTGGGCGTGACGTTGACCCTTCTGCTTCATTAACGCAACTTGGGTGGGAACAAGTTGATTCACTAGTCAACACGCCCACAAGCGGACGATTTGTCAAGGCGATGCGATGTCTTCCGGATTCATCGCGAATAGTTAAGCTTGGGCGTTAGACGGGTGCGATGCGCGCACGCTAGACATTCATTTTCAATGAGGGACGAGCGGCACGGGCAGGTAAAAATCTGCGCTGGAATTATGGGAAGAAATTGGGATCAAATTTGGTAATATGATTAATCACAACGTTAACGCATTAACGTTGACAGCCCTAATATACACTCACCGGCCACTTTATTAGGTACACCTGTCCAACTGCTCATTAACGCAAATTTCTAATCAGCCAATCACATGGCAGCAACTCAATGCATTTAGGCATGTAGACATGGTCAGGACGATCTGCTGCAGTTCAAAGCGAGCATCAGAATGGGGAAGAAAGGTGATTTAAGTGACTTTGAACGTGGCATGGTTGTTGGTGCCAGACGGGCTGGTCTGAGTATTTCAGAGACTGCTGATCTACTGGGATTTTCACGCACAACCATCTCTAGGGTTTACAGAGAATGGTCCGAAAAAAAGAGAAAATATCCAGTGAGCGGCAGTTCTGTGGGCGCAAATGCCTTGTTGATGCTAGAGGTCAGAGGAGAATGGCCAGACTGGTTCGAGCTGATAGAAAGGCAACTGTAACTCAAATAACCACTCGTTACAACAGAGGTATGCAGAAGAGCATCTCTGAACGCACAACACGTCGAACCTTGAGGCGGATGGGCTACAGCAGCAGAAGACCACACCGGGTGCCACTCCTGTCAGCTAAGAACAGGAAACTGAGGCTACAATTCGCACAGGCTCACCAAAATTGGACAATCGAAGATTGGAAAAACGTTGCCTGGTCTGATGAGTCTCGATTTCTGCTGCGACATTCGGATGGTAGGGTCAGAATTTGGCGTCAACAACATGAAAGCATGGATCCATCCTGCCTTGTATCAACGGTTCAGGCTGGTGGTGGTGGTGTAATGGTGTGGGGGATATTTTCCTGGCACACTTTGGGCTTATTAGTACCAATTGAGCATCGTGTCAAAGCCACAGACTACCTGAGTATTGTTGCTGACCATGTCCATCCCTTTATGACCACAGTGTACCCATCTTCTGATGGCTACTTCCAGCAGGATAACGCGCCATGTCATAAAGCGCGAATCATCTCAGACTGGTTTCTTGAACATGACAATGAGTTCACTGTACTCAAATGGCCTCCACAGTCACCAGATCTCAATCCAATAGAGCACCTTTGGGATGTGGTGGAACGGGAGATTCGCATCATAGATGTGCAGCCGACAAATCTGCAGCAACTGCGTGATGCTATCATGTCAATATGGACCAAACTCTCTGAGGAATGTTTCCAGTACCTTGTTGAATCTGTGCCACGAAGGATTAAGGCAGTTCTGAAGGCAAAAGGGGGTCCAACCCGGTACTAGCAAGGTGTACCTAATAAAGTGGCCGGTGAGTGTATATATAAGTGCTTCTACATTTAAAAAAATATGCTACTATGTAAAATATAATGCCCTCCTTTAATTTATCATTTACTATAGAAACAATTCCCGGTAGCTCTTTTCAACTATATGACGCTTTACTCCCTCCTACTGTTGGTGACATTAGTCGCACATCCACCACAAACTACGTCCACCACAAACTACATCCACACAAACTACGTCCACCACAAACTACGTCCACCACAAACTCCATGTAAAAAGACAAAATGAAAGGCGTAGGCCAGATTGACTCGGACAGAACCAGGGTGTTCGCCCCAATTGCCAATTCCTATTGAGATTCCCACCCAGACGTGAGGGAAAGAAAAGCTCAGGGAATAAAGAAGATGGGTATAAACTGAAAATACAACAACAAACAACCACAAAAATAAAGTAAGTAGTGTGGCATTTCTCTCCTCCTGTGCTCAACAGCGCTCCGTCTGACTCACCCTGCAATCAATACAAGGCTTGGACGGCAAGGACAAGTTCTGGTCTGGTGTAGCGTAACTCTGTGTTCTCGCTCTAATTCAACCCTCACAGCTCCCATAGTAAGAGCCTGGGAGCAAGGGAGAGAGGTTAAGCCTGAAAAGAGACTCTCAGACATTAACCTCCTTCTGGTCCCATGTGTTTTATTCTCTCATTGGTGATGCAACGCCCTATGCAGTGAAGACTGACTGAATGCATGGCGATGGCATAAAGGCCATATCGCAAAAACGTATTCAGTAATCCCATTTCATAAGTATGGCATATGTTCTCTCTGTGTGCTGAAGACATGGCTGGAATCTAGGGTGACTTATTCAGGCTCAATGAAAAAAAAAAAAGCCAAACGCGTGTACAAATAAGCCACGCACACACACACTTTATCAACACTTTGCTCCGTTATCCCTCTTTGGTAAACCTTTATTTGCATTGTATTTTAGGTTGAGGTATATTATTTTTATATTTTACGAAAGGGAAATACAATAGAAACAGAACAGAATGTAAATAGAGAGTAAAGTATTTTTCCAATATCTTCCTAGTGTTAGTATTACAGGAATTTATTTATTAACCCACTTTTACCTTGTTGGACACAAGGTAAAAGTATTTTAGATTTGTTGATAAATTGGAAGTATAAACAAAGCACGCACATCCCAAAAAACTGATGCTGGGTGCTGGACAAAAAAGGTCAATGATAGAAAAGGGAAAAATCCGCACACCAACAAAAAAGCTCCAGAGCAATAGATAATTTATCATCACCCAAAGGGAGTAACGTTTCGGGCTCGCAGACCCTTCCTCAGACTAACACAGGTGAAAGCAGTGAGCCTCTAATATAGTCTAGGTCACATGATCAATCAAGTAATAGGTAGCACGTCTTGAGTGCACCATATTCCAGAAAACATAATAATAATAATACATTCAACAAGAAATAAATATGAAAAAAAAATATATATAAATGTGCACAAGCATGCTATGGCAAAAACATCATGACACTAGGTAGGCCTCTGGTACTGATCACATGACTGTATGATGGTGCTTTATACTTGATGATAGTGTCATGATGTTTTTGCCATAGCATGCTTGTGCACATTTATATATATATTTTTTTCATATTTATTTCTTGTTGAATGTATTATTATTATTATGTTTTCTGGAATATGGTGCACTCAAGACGTGCTACCTATTACTTGATTGATCATGTGACCTAGACTATATTAGAGGCTCACTGCTTTCACCTGTGTTAGTCTGAGGAAGGGTCTGCGAGCCCGAAACGTTACTCCCTTTGGGTGATAATAAATTATCTATTGCTCTGGAGCTTTTTTGTTGGTGTGCGGATTTTTCCCTTTTCTATCAGATTTGTTGATAAAGACATAGATGTGTCTCACATATCTTGCGAGAGAGAGACAGACAAAGCCAGAGCGAGAGAGAACGAGAGCGCGCGCAAGAGAGAGAGCGAGAGAGAGAGCGAGAGAGAGAGAGAGCTGTAGGGTGGTGAGTCCAGACAGGCCGTTCCAAAGCTAGACCGAGATTCAAATTAATCGCAAATTAAGGCAAAGAGCTTAGCGTAATGTATGCACTGTGTGCACTCTCAACACGTTAAAGTGTTTAGAGATCATTGGCTTTATCTTTTAGATGAGGGAAAAGTTTCTGTGTGACAGTGAACCTTGAAAGAGTGAAACTATCTTTTGTATTATTGGTGAATTCATCTCTTGCTTGTTGTTTGCAAGTGAACTCAACTCATGGTCGTGTAGGCAGGCTTGTTTTCTAGTGGCATGGAAATTATGTCTTTAGGTTGCACATGGACAATACCTGCAGTCACCACTCATCACCATGACGACCGCTATTTCGTAATCAGCCTCACCCCTCTCTAAGGATTATTATTTAGTTACTAGTTTACTAGTCCATTCTTTCCAGACCTGTAGAACATCTGTGGGTGTATGCATCTGCAGAAGTTAAAAAACATAAACATAAAAAAAAAAGTTTGGTTCTTTCTAAATTCCCCCACACAATGTACACAGCACAAGAAAGGACTCCATACGAAAATACATCTTGGTGGTGCAATCCCTCAGAGATGCGTACATAAATACTGCCCTTTTTTACGTGCATGTGCGTGTGTGTGTGCATGACTGTTTGTACTTGTTATTTTTTTTCAAATACGTGCATAGTGAGTCACGACGGGACAAAATAGTTGGGAGAAAACGGTTTCAAATGACGCAATCCATCAAGAGAAACAACAGATAGAGAAGGAATGCAAACATAGGATAAAAGGGCTCCTGTGGCTTTAGATACTCCGTTTACTAGGGGCCACGCCTCTCAGCTCTGTAGAAAACATCATCTAATAGGAACAGTGTGTATGTGTGTGGGGAGTGGGGGGGGGGGGTGCATGAAAAGGAGAATGAATGTTGACATGAACTTTCACGCAGACAAATGGGCCCCTCCCCTACTACTACTACTACTTCTTCTTCTTCTTCTTCTTCTTCTTCTTATTATTATTATTATGGGAGCTGTAAGGAAGCTGTGGGGATGAATGTGGTGGATGTGGTGGTGGTGATGGTGGTAGTGGTGATTCAGCGGAGGTGGTAGTTGTGCTGGTGGTGGAGGTGGAGGCAATCTAGTGGAGGTGGTAGTGGTGGTGGAGGTGGTAATAGTGGTGGTAGTGGTGGTGATCTAGTGGAGGTGGTAGTAGTGGTAGTGGTGGTGGTAATGGTGATCTAGTGGAGGTGGTAGTGTTGACCTAGTGCAGGTGGTGGTGGTGGTGATCTAGTGGAGGTGGAGGTGGAAGTGGAGGTGGTGGTGGTGGTGATGGTGGAGGTGGTGGTGGTGATGGTGGTGGTGAGGATGCTGTGGTGATGAATGAATGTGGTGATGGTGGTGAGGGACTACCTGCCACCACGCTGGCCAGCTGCTGAGTGCGTGTGATGGGACAGACGCTGCGCGCCTCCACAATGGCTGAGGAGATCTTCCTGGCATGTTTCTCCTCCCCGTACGCGAGGAGGATGGACGCGAGGGCTTGTTGATCCAAGGCGTTCACCACGTCAGCCGCACGCGGCATGTTGGGGTACCTACGCACACACAGGTGCCCAATTAGGTCGCTCTGACGTCACATCCTCGCTGACACGGATCAATCCTGAGCAGGCACCGCCGCGCTGAAGCTGAAGCTCCAGTACTTAAAGCAACGGTGTCGCTTTAAGGGGGATGTTGATGTTCCACACTGTTCTGATGATCTCTTTCTTTATGTTGTCAATTGTCATATGACATCAGAAGATCTATCCAAGGCTACATCGATATATTTACATTGGTTGGGTGTAACAAATAACATCAGCATGGTACTGTGTTTAATTGCAATGGTAATTCATATTTGTGCTGCTAACACCTTCCTGATAGTCATGCCATTATTATTATTATTATTATTATTATTATTATTGTTATTATTGTTATTATTGTTGTTGTTATTATTCAAATTTGCATTAAAATGGCATCAAGTGCATTTGTAAAAATACATTTGCAAGAAAAACTTGGAAAAACATAAATCATTTTTGGCAATTCAACATCTTATTTTCAGCTACTGCCTGCTGTATTTGGCCCTGTATCCATAGCATATATGTTTGGCAGACATGACAGATTACAGTACAAAACTTGGAACACTTGAACACAGCCTGCGTTTGTCCACCTCAGGGAGATGACAGGAACACAAATGCATGCAATGTTTTTTTGTGTTAACAATAGCCTTGTTTGAGTAGAGGTATAGAAAGAGCACACGATGCAGGTGTGAATAACATTCAGACTTTAGATAAATGGGTTAATTGCAAGCTTCCTTTGAATCTACATGATGCAAACAGGGTATGAATATGGTCCTCCTTCAGATATGATTCTCTGCTGGTTAAAACAACAACTATAGCAATAATAATAATAATAATAATAATAATTGGTGTGTTCAGATACCGGGGTATAACTGTTGTCTAACACCGCAAGTACAATTAAGTCACTGCGATGTGTGGGCTTCTTGTTTAACGACGCAACGTCGTGGTGAGATGAGACGTCATCATTGAATGGACTGCATTTATACAGCGCTTTTCTAACCTGTGACCACTCAAAGCACGTAGTGTCTCACATTCTCCCATTCATACACACAGCCATACACCTACGCGGTGTCAACCATGCGAGGTAACAGCTGGCTCGTGGGGAGCAATCAGGTGTTTTGCTCAGTGACACCTCAACACGTGGTATTGTTGACCAATTGCAGGTAGCAGTGTATTGGGGGGGGGGGGACAATTTCTCACTGTGGCATTGGAAGCCAACGGGGCACTGTTTCCAAGTATACATAAAATGTACTCAAAACATAACACCAATACAGTAATTAGTATTCAAAATCCATAATATTTGTGCTTTGTTGAAAGCTTTATCCGTTTATTTTCAATTAATGTCAAATAATGCAAGAATTCCAGGGCCAATTATGACTGGAATTGATCTAGTGGTCGCTCATGTTGTAGCATGCCGGTCTACACCATGCTAATGTATGCTTTCATAGAAGGTAAGCAATCAGCGTCTGAAATTAACATGTAGAATTTGTCTTTTTACCTACCAGAGCGGAAAAATGTACCAGCCAAACAGTAATATGTAACCCTGCATTTTTTTAACCTGCCAAATCGTCAAAATTATCCATCATTGGCAGGTGGCAAGCTGTTGTGAGTACCCTCTGGTGACATCACAAGTCCACCCAGACGTATGATGGATAGATCAGCCTACCAGATGGGTCCACTGGGTAGGCTGGTGGACTGATCTAGTCATCACACATCTGGGTGGACACACTCCCACTTGTGATGTCACTAGAGGGTAGTGACATCACACTCACACCTGGTGGCAAAATGGGGGCCCTTTTCAATTAAAAACCACTTGTTTGTTGCTTTTAATTTGTTTGTGTTGTTTAGGGGGAACTTGCCTGTCTCCGTCCATCCTCATGTCCAGGGGGCCGTCCCTGCTGAGAGAGAATCCTCTCTGGGGCTGGTCCATCTGCATGGAAGAGCAGCCCGCATCCAGGAGCACCGCATCCACACTACCTGGCTTCACCTGCAGCTGAGAGAGCAGCTCACTGAACCGTCCCAGCAATGGTTGCACACGGCCACTAGGAAAACACATAAGAGGACAAGAGAGACAAATGGAAATGCATTAAGTGAAGAAATACACCATGATGATGATCACAAGTTGGAAAAAAATGTATTTTCTTTTATTCTTATGTGTTGTTTTCTGATCAAAGAAAAAGGAAAGCATGCCAACGGGTTTGGGTAGTGCCACATAACACTATAATAATAAACCACCTTATTTTTCATAATTCAAAAAACTTTGCAAAGCTGAATTGGGCAAAATGCTCTATGGCCCATAAGTCATTCAACATGTCATGCAAGATTAAAATAATCAAATATCACTGTGCCTCCAAGCACATGCCTCTCACTGTGCCTTATTTCCCATCACATTATTAGTGGAGCAACATATTACAAACAATTAAATACATCTGTGTACAGCCTGTTTGGAAGTAGGGTAGTTTTTAAGCAGGTGATTTATTGGTATTTATTCTGTCACTTGTACAAACTACATTGTCAACATATGCTTCACTGCATATATTAAAAATGCAATTATTATTTAGCCTTTTTGCAAGCACAAAAAACGATAAGCATGACTTCTGTAATAAATCATTGCCAGATATAAACTGAGGGACTATAACATTAATAGAACACAAAATGCTGATTATAGCATTCCTTTTTAAATAAAATGCACTTGCTGCTCATTTGCCAGGCATATTTTACCATCTCAGGGACTTCCTTGTTAAGATAGTTCCTGTCTCAGAGTGACCTCGTACTGGCTCAGTGCACAGGTGCTGAGATCCTCTAGTCACATTCATGCATTTTTCATGTGACCTTTTAAGACATCCTGAACAAAGATGATGGTAGCAGTGAGACACGCATATTTATAAAATGCATAGTTCCGGCCCTTGATTCTGATTGGCTCGAAGCCATTAAATACTACCGTAAAATACTGTATAAACACACACCTGTGACTCATTTTTTGTATTAATGCGCCTGTATGCTAAAACCTGTATGTAAGCCTGTGTTGCTTGGCAACTGATTTGCTGTCTTGAGGAACTATATTGCTTTGCGGAAGCATGATGATTTGTTTTCAATAAATGATTGCATTTTATGTTGCTGTGTGTTTATGTTGTGAAATCTTACTAGGAGGTCTATAGTAACCATTTTATAAAAGCAATAAGCCACTTGAGGTGGTTGTTTAGTGATTTTAGAACAGCTAAGGGTCGTTGTTAGGCACGAAGCACATGCTTTTCCTAACCTTTAGGTCAGACCCCCATATGTGACCCCCCCCCTACACAAACCAATGCGCACATGACTGCAATTGATATAAAATAGCATTACTGTCATTAATGTGCTTGTGCTTGCAAGTACTGTGAGGCAAGTATTGTTTACAGTGTGTCATACAATTGTTCCTCAGTTATTTCACCCCCCCCCCCCCCTAAAAAAAAAAAAGGTTAAACTGTCTTTCTAGTGCGCGGCATCATTTAGGAAAGCCTTCCCCATCGGAGAATAAACCAGTTTTACACAAGGCCAGGCTCTGGCAGGTCCTCTATTTCTACACCCACGGGTGATGCAGAGAGGGGCAAGGGAACATCTCACCCACGTTGCAAGGGCTTTCCTATTCCCTCGCTTTTCGTATTCACCGTCTTGCATAGTCATTATTTGTTGAAAAATCTATAGCAGAGGATTTCTCGTACTCCCCCGTAACCTGCACAATCCCTCTCGACCTCCTCCTTTCTCTCCAATGTTGCATAACAGAAGCACCATCTCTTCTCTGGAAGTCTTATTTCCCCTTGGTTCACAGAGGCAGTTTATACACAAAGCTCTTAATGTCAAAGTTTTGGAGCATTTTGTCTTCTGGGATTCTGGTTTAAAACAGTGTTTATTTGTTTTGATTCAGTAATCCATGTCTGGCGAGTTATAAAAGGAAGGACCATTTTCTTTTACTACAGTCAGTAAGGATAAATACATTGTGGTTCAATACAAAATCTGTACTGTCATGTAGATACACAAAGTGACTGTATGAAAATAACATATTGAAGTAAGCCAATCAGATTGAACACACTTCAATAGCAAGATGTGTATTTACTGTGTAAATACTGAACAGTCTGAACACATTAACAGTTGCATTAATAAGTTGTGTGGGTTTTAAACATTTCAGAAATCGTTCTTTTTGCATTGAAACCCATTGTGAAATGGGTTTCAACAATTGAATAGAGCAGGTGTAACGTAGAAACCACAACCTGTACTTCAAAGAGATACAGTTCTATTGTGGCAACTGTGTCAAGCATTGAGTTGTGTCGTGTCAAGTAAATTCAGTACATTGTATTTGTAAAGCCCTTAATCAGTTACAGACTCAAAGGGCTTCACAGCACACAATTCATACCCCCTAACCCTAGCCCCCCAAAGGGCAAGGAAAAACTCCCTTAAATATTGTGAAAGTACCCTTGAGAAGGAAAGAGAGATGCCTCCTTCCAGGAAAGGTTAGGAGTGCAATGGGTAAGTCAATCAGATTGACTTCAATAGCAAGATGTGTATTCACTGTGCAAGTACTGTAAACACAGTTTGACCACATTATTAAGTTGTGTATGGGTTTCAAACATTTCAGAAATCATTCTTTTTGCCTTGGCACATTCAAAATGGGTTTTGAGAATTGAAAGGAGCAGATGTAACGTAGAAACCACAACCTGCGCTTCAAAGAGATACAGTTCTAGTGTGGCAACTTTGTCAAGCATTGAGTTGTGTCAAGTCAAGTACATTGTATTTGTATAGACCCTTTACAGTCTACATCATCAAAAATATGCACGCGCATTTGGGCAACAGAAGCGGTGTTGTTCCCCATTATCAGATTATTAGACTAGTATTATTATTAGGCAATTATCAGACTTTATACATTGAAATAAAACTGTTGGCAGCATAAAAATGCCTGTTATGTGTTTAGTTATAAGAAATGATATCCTAACAACATTTCGATCTACAGAATTCTGTCAGGACCACGACTGTTTCAGAGCAACCAGCGTCGTCTATGGCTTCAGGCATATTAGACATTCATATGTTACCACAATAGATTCATAGCCTTTTGTCTACAATTTTCTGGAGGATTTCAACAGAAAACTGAGTTCATGACATGTTGATACCGTTTATTAACTGTTCCCCAATAAACAAATGACATCGACTTCTTTCTCTCAAATGTTGCTGGCTGTGTTGCGCTGTAGAGAAGAGCTGCTCTCGATCAGACGTGTCCTCACTTCATTCAAACATAAAAAATAAACACTAATCGGTCATGAGATTGTATTATACAGTGGTAGTATAGATGACCATCTAAGGAAAACCATGCTTTCAAATTCATAATTGTCTGAGGACTCCGACTGTTAACGGGACACGGTTGAGCTAGTGAGTTGCGTGCTCGTAACGTCTACCTGGTGTACACTCTAGGGTTCTCCAGCAAATTTGTGTATAGCTGTCCACTAAATATGGGCCGTTTGCTCAAGTCTTCTACCTACTCACTAACTGCAAATGGATCTGGAAGTCGGTCAACATTTTTCAAATTTGTATAGGTAGAATTCACAATCTTTGGTGGTTAGTGCCCTTGCACACAGCAAAAAAAAAGCATTGGACTCCGCCACACTGTTGTTGCCACAATGCACAGGCACCCTACATAGTTTGTTGTAGGGTGGTGCATTGTTTGTAAACTGTAAAAGGGTCTAATCCCAGTTCGTCTCAAAGGGCTTCACAGGACACATTTTATGACACCCTCTAATCTTAGCCCCCCCAAACGGCAAGGAAAACCTAGGAGTGCAATGGGTGCCATAATGGACCGACACCATAATGGACAGGTAGTGTCAATAATTGAATCTCAGACAGGGCTGATGTTTTTCGGTATTTCTTACCAAAATTGTCTATGAGAAATTGCGCCATATAATTTTGTCTGAAAAAATGGCATCAGTAGTTAGTTAGCACTATACAATGTACTGAGACTCTTCATAGTACGGCTTTGTTAAGTGATGGTGAGGCAGAGGAAGTAAAACAGTGAGGATCACAATCAAAGTTCTGTGGATCAAAGCAGCAGAAAAAGGACTTGATGATTTGTTTATTATAATGTGTTGATGGACAACATTGACTTGTCTAAAGCACCAAAGTCCCCTTATGCATTCCCCAAAACATCCCATTTTAAATATACAGGACTGGGTTTCCTTACAGGTCATGGTAGAAGAATGCACAGTGCAGAGCTGAAATTGAACTGAACTCCCCTGAAATTGGGTTGTTTTAACCAAGACATGCTGCATAATCAATTATTGCACTGTGTTACTATTTGACACCTTAAATACACTGTAATAATAGACAACTGAAGAAATGTACCTTCCCATTTAAATGGCCAGTAGTTAGGAGAATCAAGATTATACTGAACAAAATACAACAATATACATTATTTTAATCAAATTGTATACATGTTCTTTAAGAACATTTTCACGTTGGCTAAATTGAATATTTAGTTGAAATATTAGAAGATTTTTTTTTTTTTTTGCAAATCAGCGAAGATTTGTAAATTGGTCTGTGCTTATGTACTGCGTGTATATTGTCTATGATTTTTACATTAAAATATAAGCACTGTTAGTACATTTGATTTTATTTCTTAGTTTAACAGTGGTTTCTCTATTGGCTTTTCCCATTAAATGTGTCAATAGTGTGGCTGTTTGAATACATAGCACATCAGTGCCTATATACCAGAAAGCAGCTAAGGAACAAACTTCCTCTACACACAGTAGCCTCCTCTAAATCATGTTTTTGCAAGCCACGGAAGGATTCAAAAATATGCAAAACAGTTACATAACATTTTTAAATTATTAACTTCTTTATGTGGCTTAGACACAGGGTTGGAGATATAAATGTCTTATGTAAGGTCTTATATTATTAAATAGGAAAAGTTTCAGTAGTGTATGTGCTGAGTTCTAAGAGTGGGCTCATAATTGCTTGGAAGATCTGATCTATTTATAGGTAAAGCAACCCACAACATTGACATCATTAGGAATCTAAAAAGAGAATCATAATAAAATATCTGGCCTTTGGCCCTAAGAGGTTGCATGTGTTCAGTCCAGTCAAACACATCAAATGACCACAAAATTAAATCAACTGCTATATAAAGCCATTCTTTTTGATCCTGAAGCACCACATCACCAACATTTTATTAAGAGATTTGTAGTTCTAATGAAAGTAGGTAGGTAAATACTACAATTCTCATGAACTCCTTCTCTGGTCACAAATGGCTAGCATGCATTTGTTTTGTTGAGAATGGGAAGTGTAGTCTTTTACAAAATTACTTTTTTATGAAGAACCTTGTCAATGTCGTTATGGTCTGTGAGCAGTAGGAAACCTGACAATGAGGCAAGCATGTAGATTTTATGAAATTGTTATTAACAATAATCAAGGCTAACAGTGTTACAAGACCTGCAAACAGAGTTGCAATATGCCATTGACACTGAGGTAACTAGTGCAAGCAAGTGCATGCAAATGTTTGGAAAACATGAATGTCAGGTTTACCATGTATAATTACAACAAACTGAAACGTATTGTGGTTTTCTGCACTTTTCACAATACAAAACTGGTTTCTAATACACCAATTTAAGTGTTGGCAGCTATTATTGAGGAACATCCACCTTCACAGCAGACTGTGTGTGAGTGCATGCTCATTCAGCATGATGCGTTGCCTCTTCACAAATCAAGCCTGAAATATTCCCCCGCGTTGACCCACTCACTTCCTTTACCTGCGTCACTGAACCATAAGACAAGATACTGATTGATTGCTTTCTGCAGGGGGCCAGTGATGAAAATATCTACAGAAACGAGAGAAAAAAAGTCACAGGTGAACAACCTCTAATAATTATATTTTGGTTGGAAATTGGTCAACCTGAATTAACCCTCCAGTTAAGTTTTGATGACAGCTTCTTGTGAGGTGTGTACTTAAGCTGTACACACATTTTCTTTTTGAGAGAAAATATATACAGCTAACCACAGGTTAGTGTTTGGGTGTTAAAAGAATACTGATGTCTGTCCCAAACATAATGCAAAAAACAAAAACAGCTTAAATGGATCCTTATGGCTCAAATATGTAGTGGATTGACTCAAGGGTTAGCCTGCGCTTACAGGTCTCAGGCATATGAAAAAGTACACTTGTGAAAGGGAACTTGTGAAGATAGCTAGCTAGGGGGCTGTGGGAACTACAATGGAGTGTGTCAAACAAGCCATTAACATGTCATCAGGCATTTAATCATCCAATGCAATTCCTCCCAAGGCAGCATCCGTCAGTGTGAGATCATTCAGAATGTTCTTTGGGCGTTTGTTGGTGTTTAAATGAGTTTAAGATGTTACTGAACAAACTCAAACGGTTTGGTGGTTGCTAGGTTGGCGCCACTGTTGCTACCCATCTTCCTGTAGCCGGGGTAAGCACGCCTGAAATATACAATATTTCTATATTGAAGTCATGAGTGATTTTGCTGGTTTGCTGCTTGTAGATCATAGTGCAAAGTTGTTGTTGTTGTGGTTGGGATCTCAATGATGCACATTGACATCCTGTGCTGTGTGCATCATTGCAATTTAATTCTTCATCACTTCAAGATGACAATGAATCCAAACAGGAGCCCACATGCGAGTAGGGTAATAAAGTTTGTTTTCTCATGTGTGTGGGGTCTCCCTTGATAAAGGAGTTAGTATCAAGGCAGGGATCAGTATATTGATCTATAATGATTCATAAAATGGAAATAAAATTCAATACATACAAAACACTTACCTACATCGAGACAGACTATAAGTTTTTATATTAACAAACTGAAGCACTGCGTTCTCCCAGAAAACGGCTCTTTCTTTGCGATCTATTTAACTGAATAAGGACAAGCTCCTACACAGTATGCATTACGGATGTGTTCTGTAGAACATGAAAGGAGGAAGGGAAGCAGAAAACTCTCCAACCTTGATGTGTGGGTGCAGCGTGTGGGTTGCCAAGGTCTTTTACTCAGGCTTCGAATAATATTGGCTAATTGCTAGATTTCTCCAGCTACTCTTAACTTACATCACAAGTGGGTGTGCAAAAGGCTTTACGACGGGGGTATAGTGCGGCTAACAGAATGCCATGCTTGTTCTCCCCCCCTCTCTCTCTCTCTGTTTGTGCTCCTTCCCTCTCGCAGCTCTAGTAGATTCCCCTGAGAGAGGTTTCCCCACAATCTACGTACAAGGATTCCTTCCCACGCCATCATCTCATTTTCATCCTCCCTCCCTCCCTCGCACACACGCACACGCACACACACACACATAAACATACACCCCCTCTCTCCCTTATTAGACATTGTGTCCTGGTGTTTCCCTGTTTCTGTTTGTTTTTTTTGCTCATGCTCCATTCTCTCTCCTGCTTCTTTTCTTTCTCGCTTGACCCTAATTTCTTTGGGTTTGTCCTACCTACCTCCTCCTTCCCACTCCTATCTGATGGATTCTCAGTGGGAGGCGTCTCCCTCACGCTGCAGTCGTGGGCCCTTGTTTCTGACAAATGACATGCCGGGCCCACCAGCGTGCGTGGGGGTATGATAATCTTTAAGATGGAGGAACGGCTGAGAATGGATTGTGCAACTAAGGGTTATTTGGATTTGTATTGAGTTTGAGAAAAGTAAGGGAGATGTGCTGCACTGCAACGCGGTTGGCTGCAAAACGGGTGTTTACCAGAGGCCATAAGTAACGTGTGCATGACTGTGATGAGTCGACGTTTCTGCAGGCTGTGTGCAGTGTTTGTGCTATCATCTTATTAGGGATACATTATATGACATATCTTTGATGGATCATTTAAATGAGGTGACTTACTCGTACTGCTTGGCTAGCTGCTGGGACAAACAGAACGCTGCAGGATCTCGATCCAGCGCCAGGACTGTGACATCAGAACATGTATTTAGTATTTCTTTGGTGTGACCCCCGCCTCCAAACGTCATGTCCAGGACCACCTGCGGATACAATGTGAATTTAATGCTAACTGTTAACTGTGTGATCCAATACATTGTAAACATGTTTAACAGTGACACTGTTAAAACATGTTTACAATGTATGATACTCATACTAGGCAATTAGGTGAATCTGTGAGCTAGCAATTTGGCTCCTACAACCACCTTTGTTGCCATGTTCCAAGTGTTATTTATGGCAGTAAGGCATTTACTGCTTAATGGTGGAGATTGGATTACTCCCAGCAATCCCAAAAGTCATGTTAAACTAAAATGACCCAATCTGGGAAAGTACCATCAAACCCTATATGTTTAAGACACGGTCCATGAAACTACGAATGCATGTTTTTTATCAGAACTTTAAAACTGTGCTCTTGAATGAACGCCAGTTGTTGTTTTTTTGCATTGGCGACCTTGGAAAGAATTTTCAAAATTCAACATTTTAGTTTGGTTCTGTTTATCCATCTATAAATATCATACTTAAAGGATATACAAGGTCTTGGTGATCAAACTGTTGTAGCAGTCTCTCCTGGCATCACTAAATTACCTGTTACCAATATAATTTGGCAAAACTAGCCGATTCTGCCGAAGAGCATTTGGTGTTAAGAGTTTGTGGACAGTTATAACAGTGAATTGCCATACAAGTACTTAACAAAATGTCTGATCACAAAGACCAAAGTGCTATATTGCTATTGTTTACATTTGTGGCAGGTGCATTCATACAAAATGCTCTTGACAATTACACTCACCGGCCACTTTATTAGGTACACCTGTCCAACTGCTCGTTAACGCAAATTTCTAATCAGCCAATCACATGGCAGCAACTCAATGCATTTAGGCATGTAGACATGGTCAGGACGATCTGCTGCAGTTCAAACCGAGCATCAGAATGGGGAAGAAAGGTGATTTAAGTGACTTTGAACGTGGCATGGTTGTTGGTGCCAGACGGGCTGGTCTGAGTATTTCAGAGACTGCTGATCTACTGGGATTTTCACGCACAACCATCTCTAGGGTTTACAGAGAATGGTCCGAAAAAGAGAAAATATCCAGTGAGCGGCAGTTCTGTGGGCGCAAATGCCTTGTTGATGCTAGAGGTCAGAGGAGAATGGCCAGACTGGTTCGAGCTGATAGAAAGGCAACTGTAACTCAAATAACCACTCGTTACAACAGAGGTATGCAGAAGAGCATCTCTGAACGCACAACATGTCGAACCTTGAGGCGGATGGGCTACAGCAGCAGAAGACCACACCGGGTGCCACTCCTGTCAGCTAAGAACAGGAAACTGAGGCTACAATTCGCACAGGCTCACCAAAATTGGACAATCGAAGATTGGAAAAACGTTGCCTGGTCTGATCTTGTCTCGATTTCTGCTGCGACATTCGGATGGTAGGGTCAGAATTTGGCGTCAACAACATGAAAGCATGGATCCATCCTGCCTTGTATCAACGGTTCAGGCTGGTGGTGGTGATGTAATGGTGTGGGGGATATTTTCCTGGCACACTTTGGGCTTATTAGTACCAATTGAGCATCGTGTCAAAGCCACAGACTACCTGAGTATTGTTACTGACCATGTCCATCCCTTTATGACCACAGTGTACCCATCTTCTGATGGCTACTTCCAGCAGGATAACGCGCCATGTCATAAAGCGCGAATCATCTCTGACTGGTTTCTTGAACATGACAATGAGTTCACTGTACTCAAATGGCCTCCACAGTCACCAGATCTCAATCCAATAGAGCACCTTTGGGATGTGGTGGAACGGGAGATTCGCATCATGGATGTGCAGCCGACAAATCTGCAGCAACTGCGTGATGCTATCATGTCAATATGGACCAAACTCTTTGAGGAATGTTTCCAGTACCTTGTTGAATCTGTGCCACGAAGGATTAAGGCAGTTCTGAAGGCAAAAGGGGGTCCAACCCGGTACTAGCAAGGTGTACCTAATAAAGTGGCCGGTGAGTGTATATTGGTAATGGATGTTTAAGTGAACACAGGATGGAACGGTACGATGGTTTGATCACCCAGATTCGATATGTTTTACTAACATGATTATTTTGACTAGAGCGCAAGATCTTGAGCATGTCTATGGAGGCTTACGACCTAGTTGGTTAGTTCTAGTTGGTTAGCTGGCTGTGCTATTCGTAATATCCATTGTGAGCTCCATGCTTCACAAACACCACACTTTACCAAGGGTTTCTGTTGTACGCCAATATGCCAGTGGTGGGAATCATAGTGAGGTAGACAAGGTAAATGCAAGTAATAAAGAAGCAGCTAGAGCAAAAACGGGGGGGAAGGCATCTTCACAAAGTTTAAAAGTTTCCCTTTGTAAAAACATCACCCATGTCATGGAGTGCTGTGGTTAGTCAGACACTACTCTGACACAGACAGAGTCTGACTAACTACAGTAAAGACTACAGGGTGACCAAGTAGGAAGCTGTCTGAGCACAAGAACCGCCAATATGCATTCATTAATAAATAAAACAGAGAACACATTAACAGAATAATGCAATAGATTAAAGCCATTTCCAGCCCTATACCACCCATGTCTTTACCCAAGGCCACCCAGAGATCCAGAGAAACAGATGCCCCATGCAGCACCCAAGAAGAAACACAACTGGAGCGCAAAGCTTGTGTTTTGGGAGCTTTTTGTTAGTGTTTGAGACTTGTACTTGAGTAGCTTTAGCTGACAGTCCTCATGGGAACAAAGTACTCATAGTGTGACCCGCTTCTCACGTCACCATTAAATGTGGTCGCGGCAACACTCGTCTGACTAAAGAGGGGAATATTGAGAGCAACACCCTAAGGCAACATCGTTGATGTGAAAGTCGGTATTCTAAGCAGGAGTGGTGTATAAATAACAACACAACAGAATGCAAAACATTCATAGTACCACTAGTTGTTTCCATTTCTTTCTAAAGATAACGTCACTCATCACATACACTGGAGAAAAACACGTGATATGTTGTTCATCATCGGCATCGTGCACATTGGCTTTACACACCTGCGGTGTTCATAGCATCTGTCCAAAATAAAAAATAAAAAAGGACTTTAACTGTTTGAGCACATCATGACCAGCATAGAAAGTATGGAAGAAGAGGAAGAACTTGTTTAGATGATTGCCCTCCTTATATATATATTCATTCCTCCTTTTTTTCATCGTTTTTCATGTTAGACATTAACATGTAACATTGTGACACTTCTCCAGGTAACATTGTGACACTTCTCTGTGATTCAACTTGAATCCAGATAATCACTGTCAAAATCTGAATGTAAACAATACGAGGATATACCAAACCAGTTATCTACAGCTCTTTAAGAATTATCTTCACCAGATTCTCCTTGGAATTATATTGGAGGGATAATCAGCTACCGGCATGAACAAGAGGTGGAATATTCCTGCTTAATTGTTTGGGACTTATGCAAGGTTATTTTGTCAGCAATTTGAACTCTCTGGCAGCCAACAGATGGGAATTGCACAATAGGAAATGCCTGCTATTTCCCCACAAAAACATTAAGCATGTCAATCGATAGTGACGTGGAAGGTGGGGTGTGTGCGTGCATGTGTGAGGGAAGGAGTGATCAATGGCGTTTCCCTCTGCCTGCTAGCGCACAGCACAGCAGCAGATGGGAGGGGGTGTGGGCTAGTGTGATGACTCACACGCATAATGAACTTGCCTGTTGTGCTGTTCAATACAAAACAGGAAAAAGAAAATACAACAGCAACACAAACAGAAAAGTAAGAAAGCCTTTACCTTCACTGTGAACATAAGCCACCTGCAGAGAGAAAATTGCACTTTAATTGCAGGCAGTATTCTTTAAACAAAACAGCGTACACTATCCCATACGCTAGGAAAATTCCTATTCTGCATAGGTTTAAATAATGGAAATTCTGAAATTGTTTCATAACTATTTAATTTAAGCTAACAATATCCCAACCCTGATGTAGTGCAGCTGTCTATTTTTAGAAATTATTCCGGAAATAATCCATTAACTGAGGACTAACTGATCAAAGAGCTTATCTTTGACGTTGCATCACAGAGACCTAAAATCCAAATGGACAACATGAAAATACTCAAGATAAAAGGGAAAAACTTGCAGCATTCACATTAATATTAATTTAGAGATACACAGAGAATGGGCTACATTTAATGTTTATATAATAATAATGCAATATTAAAGGTTTTTAAAAAACACTCTACACAAGATTAGATTATTTACACACAAAGAGACAACAAAGGGGCAATAGGGTCATGTTAGTGTTCCTGACAGACAGGTGGGTGTGAGAAATGCTATATCCATGACCAGATAGAAAACAAACCCTTTGAAGGGTTTTGGCTACAATGGGTTTGGCATTTGCAAAGCTGATTGGCATACGGAGTGAGTCATTCACATTGATATTTCATACCAAAGGGTGTCAGCAAAGTTCTAACTACTAGCTGAATCGTGACCAGGACATCCTATGAAACAAAACAGTCAATGAATCCACAAAATATAAACCTTATGGCTCCTCTCCCTTAAGCACATGGCAATCTCTCCAATTATGCCTACATGAAAGAAAACTGTTGTTTTTACTGTCTTCTTTATATGATGTGTAATATCTGCCTTTCCCAGCAGAGGGAACAGAAGAGTTAGGAGTGGTCAGAGTGGTGCAGTACAGCAGAAAGGGAAATGCAAAGCACCAAACTCAGCCAAAGTACACCAAACAACCCCAATGCATTCTTAGACATTTCCACTTAAACATGTCATAGTCCTTATTTCTCCACTAGGTTAACTGATAGCAAGCTGATCTATATAGAGAATCATCTTCCTTTGTGACTTTAGTGGATTTATACATTTATGCATATGGAAGAGGTGGTTTACTCTGCTCATGTGGGAACAGAAAAAGAGACAGATCAGGGCCATAAAACCCAGCATCTACATCTTAGTGGCGTTATTCTGGCTAAATTCATTAGGAAAAGGGGGACAGGAACCTGAGAGAGGGCCAAGTACTCACCTAAATCCTACTAGTGTCTCCCCTGCCTAGGTCAGTTACAGTGAGGGATCTAAAATGTCACTGAGGGGAGTTTTTACAGATCTTGTTACACTAACAGACAGACCATTAGGGAGACAGATACACGGGTACCGGATCGCTTTTCCTTGTCGCGTCCGTTGCCATGGAAAGGGTGTAGGTGCTGGGTTTACGTTTCCCTCCATCACACAAAGTTCATTGCAAAATGCAAGCACACACAGAGGAAAAATATATACTATTTTGTTGCGTGAGAGAAGATTTAGGTGCTGAATGCTGAAGGTAAAGGTGATGACGCTAGCATAGTGCTTGGCCTCGGAGTGCCGAGTATTTCCCTTCAAAACTTTTAGGAAACTTACTGCTCACTACTAAAACTAAAACTCCCTGTGTAACAGTTTAGTAAAAACACATATCCTTGTACAGGCAATAATTCTATTTTAATCTGCCATCAACAAAATTACTTGTCCATCATATGTTATGAAAATGTATAATACAAATATTCCAACATCTAACAAAAGACTAACATCCAACACAATGAGAAAACCAGCTGACTAAATAAAATGCAAAAAAATATATATATTTGAATTATTAAACCAGTAATAATAAATGTGTAAGGCCCTAGTCCACTTTTGAGACATAGCATATGGCAAGAGTGGAGAAAAACAACAAAATACAAAAAAGGTCCAAGCATCACTCTGTCATTATGGTTATTATGTGTTTTTGTCATCATTGATGATTGTGGCCTTTTGTTCAACCTAAAGCATAGTGGAGACTTATCTGAATCTTGTAATATGCATGCTAACAGTACACATGAAATAGAATGGTTTAAACTGTGCCACAGGGCTGTTTCAAGCGGCCTGTCTGTATGTCAAGATAATCTCTCTTTTGTCCATGGAAGGCTACATAGTTACGACAAATACTAACATTCCTTGTCTATTCAACACTGGGTGAAATCTTTTTGCAAGTGTTTAAATAAAGGCATCACATAAGGCATTTGTACTAGTTTAGACATGCTTTTGTCGCTGTAGCTTGTGCATTTCCTTTGAGATTTGGAAAAAACCTTACATTTTATGAGTAAGGTATACTCATTCCTCATTTTTTGAATAATGGGCATTTATTTGAGGCATATTTTATACTAAACATATGTGCCATACAACTATATTCAAATCTTGTTTACATCAACAAAGTTAATCATTTTGGTTTGTTCAGCCACAAAAAAATCTTAAAGAACAATGATGGACAATATATGGTGATATACCGGATGTTATATATGACATAATGATCTTTATTTGATCTAAACATGCAATACACATAATGGACACCTTAGAAGAAGTCATTAATTCAAAAATAATACCATCGAAGATAAAGGTTGGTGAGAATATCGTAATGAGTGACAGCTGGTCAAAGAAGTGATTGGATACTGAAAAAGATGAAGGAGGTTCCTCTATGCACTCATGAGTCATCACTCTTCACTCCCACCCCCAGTCAAACTGTCTGTTTCTGCTTGAAGCTTCAATTAACTGTGGTTTATTTTTATGTGGAGAAACGTAACCAGTATTGCCGAATTTAGCCTTGAACAGGCAGATATGTATCATCAACACAACAGGATCAAAGTGCATGTGAATCAACACACGCGTAAGCCTAATGCATTTCTCTTACATCAAACGCTGTTATTATTATATGCAATCAAGAACGTCAGCACTCCACTGACGATCAATTACAAAGTTGTGGCACAAGCATCTTGAGGCAGCATCTCTCATGCTATGTGAGAGGTGGGCAGTCTATTACCTATCTATCCATTTATCAGACCTTGTCTAACGGACTGGAGGGTGTGGAGTGGTTCAAAATATATTTGTGG
The DNA here is from genome assembly GCA_030340625.1 of Merluccius polli. NCBI lineage: Eukaryota > Metazoa > Chordata > Actinopteri > Gadiformes > Merlucciidae > Merluccius > Merluccius polli. The sequence continues at coordinate 111,243 of JAOPHQ010006268.1, read as the reverse complement.
TGTACCTGTATGCCTTAAAAGTGCACAGCACACATACTTTTAAACTCTTTCATAATGCATAATAATCCATTTTAATAAACTGCCCTACATGGCAAAGGAACATCATTACATCTTTAGTTGTTGAGGACTCGGCAACCTTTAGATCTAGAAACCATTGTTCATTCCATTATCTGAAAGCAAAATAGATCCCTGCGTTTGCACAGTACCTTCTTTACATGCAAATCTGCTACACCGCCATGTTGTCTTCAGTTTGGTTAGGTTTTACGTAGAAAGAAGGTCTCTTATGGAGGATCCTCTAAAATAACAACCATATTAGAAATATTATAATGGGAACAACACAATGACTAATTTGTCTCACATGGCAAAACACAACCAGTTTGGTCCATATTGTTTGATGACCTTTAAACATGTCAAATGTGACATCAGAATGAGTCAATTGAAACGTGTTTACAAGAGGCAACGTCTCAGTTGACTTGTTGACTTGGCCTAATGGGAAATCTTTCAAGACCATCTCACTCGCTCTGCAATGTAGTATATAGTCTGCTAATTGATAACAAATGTTACCTAAGCAAGAATATTTTAATATGGTTTAGGTTTTATGTGGGCCCTAATGGGAAAAAAAACAGGCTAGCACACACAAACACAAGGACGATGCCCCGTTTACGCGAGAGATAAATAACTAGGTTATACAGCCATTTTTAAATCTAGATTGTATTGGCATGTATAGATTTGCGCCATTTTACACAAATGGCGCAATACGCTCACAACTGTCTCAGCCTGTTTACACGTAGGGGCAGTTTACGAGAAATCCGTGTTTGATATGCGCACACACACACATACAGGTTTCAGGTTTGCACCACATCCATGGTTTGCACAATATCTGAGCTAAGCATGTCACTCAATACTTTTGTGAGAGATTCTGTCTAGACGAGAATCTATCGCTAGTCATCATAGATTGAATGTAGCACTACCTCTGGAGGTCGTTTTTAGTTGTTGTTGTTTTTTAAAACATCTCTTCGCATCGCAATCTAAACAACTGTTTTTGATTTGGGATTTGACGAGATTCAAAACGCTTCTGTAAACAGGGCCTTAAAGACTGGGATTAGGTGTAAGGATACACCCACTGACATCCCATCAATTTAGCTTTGCATTGAACCAGATTCAACCCGGTCCAACATAAACCATGTCAAAATGTTGGCTATTGAATGCACTATACATTATTATGCATGGAGCAATTTGTAAATTCCATAGTTGCCTCCAAGACTAATTAGCCATAGAAAAACTAATACTTTAAAGTGGTGTGGGAAAATGACGATGAACATAAAAAAAATCCAATAAAAGACCACAAAATCATTTAACATGTTGAACATGACAAAACCTGTTAAAATTGTCGTATGCAAGTTTTGCTAAGCCAGAAGCTCAGCTCATTTGAATATTAGTCTCATTGCATCCCTTGGCCCAACCCGTAAGCCACTCACCTTGTTCTACTAGGAGCTTTGAATAGTTTCATTCGAGATGGCTGACTTTCAGCGAACCACTAAAAACAAATGTCTGTAATTGTAATCCATGTCATCACAGTATAAATGCCAGACAGTTTTAGTAGTAATCTTTGGGAACATGTGGTTTGCTATTGCTAATATTAAGTAAACTTAATGGTTTAGTAACAGTAATACCACATGAATAAACATCATCGTAAACCTATTTATCAAATGTAAATATATCAGTAGCAATAATCTATTTCTTGAATGAGACGCTAATGCTGCAGAGTAAACTCTGAAGATAACATTTCTTGTCCTGCTCCCTCTCTGCCATGGCGAAGTAATGCCAGCCAGTTCAATGGTTCTTTTAATACATCCATGGTTGGTATGCACAATTTGCTGTGCTGCTGCTTATTGGTTATTCCATACATAATTGGTGTAGAACAAGCGACCCGACCACAGTTGATTAAAAGAATATAAATCCTTCATGTCACAGGAAAGGAAAAAAAATCTAATGGCACAAATGGGAAGTTTGCAAATTCTGGCAAACTTGCATACTGTACCTTTAAATCCTTAAGTGGCCATAACTAATAAAAATCAGATATAAATGTGTAAAATGCATGATTTACAGGACAACAGAATAGTGAGAGGGAAAGAGAAAGATCCCAACAATTTATTTAAACAAGAACAAAGGGAAATTAGGTCAAACGTGACGTAGCATCTCCATTTAAAATTACTATTCGCTTCGTTGCGGCCTGCTTTGAAACGTTTCTCTTAAGCACTGCACTCTTGTCAATATAGTGTACAAACAATGGAAACTATATATAGCCCAAATGAAGAAAATGGAATGGATGAAAATTTGAAAGAAGGGGGTTAAATCATCAACTATATTTACAACATGTAAAGAAGCATCAGAAATGATGGCTTCCTTTCCTGAAGGTGAATTTCATGGTACTAAAGAAAGACAAAAGCAGAACAGGGCCAAGTCCATTAGGGAGTGTAAAGAGGAGCCAAGCTAAATGAAGACTTCACAACATGCTAATAGGGAGGAGATATCTAGAGGCATTTGAAAGGGATGTTTCCGGTCGTTTGAACGCTGGTTTGACCATACAGGTTAAAATAAAAAAGGAACTGGAGAAACAGGAGGGAGAATGTTTGGGACAGAGATGGAGCAAGATGGCAGAGATGGCAGGACTTACTAAGAAAGTTGTTATCTGCCCTCCAGATAATGCCAACTGTACATTTCTAACTTAAAATCTGTTGCGGTTTTGGTGACTGTGCAGGGAACTACTTCAGCCTTAACAACTGAAATCCTTTTTTATATTCATATATGAATCAACAATTATACACTACATGTTGTACATTAAATAGAATTTTGAAGATTTGAGACTTGAAGCCTTGAATACATCTTTTTATTTTGTATTATGTATTTTATTCAGAGAAACATTTTTAATAATTATAATAAATTATAATAAATTATATATATATATATATATATATATATATATATATATATATATATATATGCACACTTAATTCAAACCTATACATTTTCGATAGTATCTTGTGGAAACATTAAAGATGTTGTTGACAAAGGTGTGTTGAAGGGTATGCTGCACCTGCCTTTCGTAGCATGTAGTTCACAACAATAGAAATACTAACCTCAGGATTAAAGAGCCAACTCAACCCCACCTACAAGCCAAATATGCACTGTTGCTTTAAATCAGTGTTGATTCTAGATGTGTTTGAGTGGTACACACCATGGAGCAGCCCATGACATAGATCCAATGCAAACAGATTGTCCCGTGCTAAAGACTAACAGCAATAACCGATGTGTACACCATGTCCTGTGCAGCTCATTTATTTGACTATTTTGAGTAATGATGATGCTTTTACCTCTTGCCAGTCTGAATGACTATTAAAGACATCTAATTGGACGAGTAGACTGTGAGAAATACAAATTATTAATGACAATAAAATGTATTTAAAAAATGTAATGTTTTGTCTGTTTGTGAGATGTCTGTTAAATTGTGTTCCATAATGTGGATTCTTCTTAATGGCTAAATACAATGCGATATGAATAGTGATAATGCATAAAAAGAATATTAGGTTAGATAATATAACCCACCTTTACATGGAATCATGCAAATGTCTTGCTGATAGCAAGCTGTACATAAATACTGCCCCAAACCACTCTGGAGTAGCATACTACCTGCCTTCTTTGGTAAGATAAAGGCCGCTTGACAGCGGACAAATAGAAGCTCTCTTTGTTGGCATTAATCATTATCCATTTCCTCCATCCCATTGTAAGGCCAGGACATAGGCCGAGCCACCTCGGTCACTAATTTGAGAATAAGCATCACCCTGACAAATTTTCACACAACCTGTGAAATTTGAAAAACAAAAATAAAATAAAAACTCCTTTATTCCTAGTCGTAGAGAAGTTCCTCCATTACTTCATCTCCGCAAGGCTGCATGACTATAGTGTACTATTCATATGGATATATAATAAGGACTGGATACACTCACAAAGCTGCTCATGAGTGAAAACAGCAGTGGAAGTGATGTTTTTATTATTTCCTGGTCAGCAGGGGAGCATGCACACGAGTAGGTCACCAAGCTGGAGCATGCGTACTCACAGGCTCCTAGGGCATGAGCACCATGGTGCTGAAGATAGTCGGCATGCTCATGCTGGTGACCAGGTAGTCAATACCACTAGACATTATGGCAGTAGCAAGGAAAGTTATGGGCAAATGTAGAGACTCGCTCCCCAGCAGGAGCATCCAACACGTACAGGATATTCACACAACATTGCTGTCAGCATCCAGGTCAAAGTGTAATCAGTCCTTTGCAACTGCTATCGTTTTCTTTCAGGAATGACTTTGAAATCCTCCTGCTGACACTCATCTCCATCTTGAGGAACTAATCATCCAATAAACACTACTCTGCAACTGCCTTTCCTATGCCTTTCCATCAACAGTCTGCTCCAGCAGACCCCTGTGATCATTATGCTCAGATGCATCTTATCTGTGGAATGATGCTACTTGCAGTTTAACAGAACAATTTTAAATCTAGATATAAAATGTATCAAAAATAAATACTGTGCTTTCAGAATGATGTTGGTCTGAACCAACACGATCCAATTGATAAGTGTATTGTCCAAAGACGAATATGATTATGAAATAATATGAATGTTTTATTTAAATTACACTGACTTGGACATACAGTACAAATTAGGGCTGAAACGATTCCTCGAGTAATTCGAGTACCTCGAATACAAAAAATGGTCCGAGGATTTTTTTCTGCCTCGAGGAATCGTTAGTTTAATAGAGCGCAACAGTGCGGTGCCGGAAGTAAAAATCCCATTCATTTTTCCCGTCGAGAATTTGATTAAAAGCCATTACGTCGTAACCATACAATGTATACTTACAACCGGCCGTTTTATTGTGAAATGATAGGATAGGCAACTTTAGTAACCAAAAACTAAAGGAAGGTTTCAAAAAAACAAGTTTTATTCGCGATGTCATTTAGAAGGACTGCATTACCCACAATCCTAAAGTGTAACATGACATCTTTGATTGGTGGAGCTCGCTGTTACCATGGAAACGTTTACCTACGAAATCAAGTCGTCGATTACTGCTACCACTGAACGATCGTTTACCACACAGAGCAACCATGATTTCCCTTAGACTCATGGAAAGTTAGAGTTGTTGTTAGAGCTGTAGATGAAATGAGCTGTACATATTGAAAAATATGTTGATATAGAATATACGATGATATATGATTAAAAACAAAATAAAAATATATGATATAGCAGTGTTGTATAGTAATTTGGGTAGTATAAAGCCTAGGAATACATCATGTTGAATGAATACGTAACTAAAATCACATGTATTAAAAACGAGAAACGTTATTACCTTATATAACACCCTGTCTTAGCCGACACACATTTGGAATCGGCATTGTTGGACGCGCGAGCGGTGATTGCAGTCAGGACTGTACCATGTCGATGACAACACTATATACACTATGAAACACTATACATACACACACAATATATGACACAACTTTTATTAAAAATATAAACACTATAATAATTACAAAGGTGCAAGAAGCACGCTAAACTATCGGGTTGGAAGTTGTCGGAAAGGGTTCGCAATGGTTTATGGGATGAGTAGTTCATTCACTTGTTCACAAAATAATGTACACAGTCTACCTTTGCCTTTTCTTCCGTTTTCCAAATTCTTTTTATGCCCGAATCAAACATAATATGGTCACGACTACCATTGGCTTATTGGTTAAAGGCTTAATACTCTTTTTATAAGGGTTCTACGAAAAGTGGACGAGATAAATGCATGGGAAATTTACTTCCGGCACCGTTGCTGTTAAAAATGGGGCGGTCACTGTTACGCTCTATTGAGCGGAGGACCGGAGACGAGGTAATATTAACGTAGCAAATCAGTTTGATCAACGTTAATGTATTTTACGAACATAAACGCCTGCCTTGCAGAGGGCTAGGTTTTTGTTAATTATGACTGACTACTGTCAAGTTTGTGGTTAGTTTATTACGAGCGTGACGACATGACTTCATAGAGGGTTGATTTAAAATTTAAAAGGACAGCGCTGATGAGTCTAGATGGAAATAAAAACATAATAAAGTTAATTAAGCAGTTGTAAAATTTAGTCAACTACTACGTAGCTGGTCACAGTGTGTCTCACTCTATTGATTATGTGTGTGGTTATTGTGTTCCAATACAGTAGTTGTCTTAATTGTACACTGCAAAAAGACACTGCAAAATAAATGCCTTATGTTTTTGATAACTTGAAAGTAATGTAATTTTGTTTATTTTTGATATCTTGAAAGTAATTTAATTTTATTTATTTTTGTTATCTTGAAAGTAATTTAATTTTATTTGTGTTTTACTTATTCTTATTTATGTTAGCAGTTGCCTCTTTGGTAATGTTTCAAGACCAGAAAATACTTGCTAAATGAAAACAGTTGATTCTAAAAAAGGAAACCAATTGGTCATTCATTATTAAGTGAAATATGTTATTTTCTCTTGTGTATTCGTAATTGCTCTTTAACCAAGCAAAAATACGTTTTATCCGATTACTCGATTAATCGATGTAATTTTCAGTAGAGCTACTCGATTACTAAAATATTCGATAGCTGCAGCCCTAGTACAAATCTCAGTTGTTAGGACTAAGCCTAACTTGTTAGGCCTAACATGCAATGAAGGGAAAAAGTAGACACTACTGTAAAGAATTCTGACAGGATCTCTATTGCACTTTAATATACACAATTTCATTTGAATTATTAAATTTTTTGATCTGCTGCCACCAATTTTCATTGACATTCATTGACAACTGAATGAGTGTATGTGTATATATATATATATATATATATATATATATATATATATATATATATATAATTTTTATTTTTTTTTCTCCATGTGTCAAATGCACATGATTAAAATAGCTTTATATTGAAAATGTGCTATTATTTTAAAATAATTTAGAAGACTACAAAAATAAAGTAATGCAGTTTCTAAGCCTCTCCGAGAACTCTAGTCAGAGACGTGTTGCAAGAATGAGTCATCTCCTTCTAGTTCCACAGGGCATACATCAGATTAGCATAGCCACGCTCAGACACCAGAAGCAAATGTAAATATTTTAATACAACCCCTATAATGGCATCACTTCTGCATTTGGGTGGGCTTCACACTGTTTATTTTTCCCACATTCAACAATATTGCATGCATAAGAATAAACAAATAATACCATTTAAGACTACATTCAGAAATTATTCCCAGTAGTCCACCTTGCAGATGCGTCAGCTCTTCCCCTTCCCAATGGACCCATGTTTATTATGCCTTTCATTATCATGTTCATTAATAGCATGGCAATCCCATGATTTAAAAAACACACAAATACATGTGATCATCATTTTATTCAGTCCAAAAAAAATCCAAAGACTTTCTTTAGCTTTTAACTTTCTAACAGCTTTAAAATTTGATTTTGAAAAGCTGCCCAAACAAATGTAGCATTCATTCTTGGACATTCCTATGCAAATTTTATATGCGCTCAAAACAACATGGCATATAGTTTTGTTGTTTCAGAAAAGGATGTTTGAGTGTGACAATGTATTTAATAAAGGTGTCTGAGGCTGAATTGCAACAGGACAGTGCGGTGAAGCACCCACAAGGGGGTTGTCTGTTCAACAGGGCCAAACAATTTGGTGCTTCATAGACTGAGGCAGCCCATTTGGCTAATGAAGTCCCAGACTGTCTTTCACACCACGCCCCCATCACTCTACTATGAAATGCTCTACTCGTGAAAGTAATGAAGCAGGGAGGGAGAAAGACTCTTCTAGCCACTGATAACCTCAGACTAAACTTGCAACCTTACGACACAAGGGCCTAATATCTGGCCGTCAATCAGCCCTAGCGTCCCTAGCTGGAGTGTTTAATTACAAGGATTAATTATTCACCAACCTCCTCTTTCACTACTTGGTGCAGCCAAAAACAGAGGAGGAGTTAAACAAAAAGTTAAGAAAACAAAAACAAACAAAAAAAACATGAAAATGGCACTGAAAACCCATTAAAAATTCACACATTTGAGAAAAGAGTAATTACTATCGACTAATCTAATCAGTTTTACAATTACTATCTATCTATCTAACAATAGTGCTTTCCATGTGAACTTTGTTAAGTTATCACATGAAAAGATTTTGCAGATCTTTAGGACCCTGCAGACACCATACAGTACCAGAAGTACTGAACAATACTGTGAGTTAAGAATCAATGGATCTTCCCTTAAGACAAAAATAAACAAATGGACTTTGTACCTTTAATGTTCACTTACTCTAAAACAATTAGTTGTCACCGAGTAAACACTAAATACATCAAATGGTAGAATAAGTCAAGATGTTGTTTAATTCAGACTTTATAGACAGACAGAAATTGACCTAATTATGTGAGTAACACGAATGCAGTCAATTCAGACAAAGACAAAACAAAAAAAATAAACTTCTGCTGCTACTTACTTCTACATAAAATTGATGAAAGGAGATTATTTTTCTTTGAAACTTTAGAAGCTGGAATCAAATAACAACGAATGACACAGATACACCACAGCATGTTCCAGAATCCAGTGTGCAGTATGACCCAGACCCATAAATTATGTGAACCTAGTATTGGGAGCAAAAAAATGGTGGGGAGATTTTTACTGAGATGTCCGAAAACCATACGTTTCTGAATGCTGCTCAACGGCCAAATCAAAAAAGTTTGAGATGTCAACATATTGAAAACTATTCAGATCAAACAAAAAAGGAAAATTATTGATGTCTAAAACATTGATTTGATTTAATGTTTTAATAACTCATTGCCAACAGCCCCAATCAAAAGCAACAATGTTTCTCTTGCTCACAAGCATTTGTAGTGTTATCATTAGTGAATGGCAGGTCATCGCTTACCCTAGGTGTTGTAGACCTGCATTGTTGTACAGAGTACAAAACACTAAAACTATCCTGTTGCTTTGGTTCAGAGAATGTATCCATTAATCTCACCATATTTGTTTACTGGGGTTTGTTTACTTTCTCTGCCCAACCACCTCTTAAAGTGCCATTCAGATGAGTAGGGATTTGCATTGCACTATGCTCTGAAATGTTGTGCCCTTGCTCAGAGCACCATGTCAAACTAGGTTGAAGTTGAACTGGTCCAATTTACGACCAATGGCTGTTTACACATGAGTGCTGAGAGAGGCTTTAAAACAGCCACAGACCTCCTGCAAGAGCATTTTGGCAATGAAACAAAGATCATAGCAGCTTATATGGAAAAGGTTCTCAACTGGCCTGCTGTTAAGCCTGAAAATGTTTCCTTGCTCCAGGATTACACTTTATTCCTATGCGGACGCAACAACGCAATGTCTGATTTGCAGGACATGAGAACTTGACATGTCTGCTAACCTCAAAGTTGTCATTTTAAAACTGTCACTTCAAAACTTCAGAAGGTCACTCTCTGGATGAATGTCAACAATTGCCAAAACTAAACATCATGAAAAAAAGCAACTTCTTAAAGGAAAAAGGGGCTTGCTTTAGGTGTCTCAACACTGGGCATTTGAGCCAACATTGTGATGGGCATAACCTGTGACAAATGCAAACATAACCATCCAACAGCTTTACACATTCACAAGAAAAAAGTGGTCAAGTCAGTGGAAACCAATGGCATATACTCCAGTGAACCTCAACCAACTGTTCAAACCAACACACTTGTGTCAACTCAAGTCTTTGAAAGTCAAACAGGGGCCAGTAGCAATGGAATACTCCCAATTATTCCAGTTCAGGTGAAACGTGTTTTTTAGACAATGGGTCAACATCTCCATTCTGCTCTGGAGCTTTGATGAGCTGAACCTGACTGGAAAAAGATCAAAGATATGTTTGTTAACAATGAGCCCAAAGACATCAATGTTAACGTATATTGTAAATTAACTTGAAATATCTAGCCGTAATGGTGCTACAGTCTCCCAAATGTTTACACACAAAAAACAATGCTGATGAGTACAGCAAACATCATCAAAAGGGAAAACCTAGCAAAGTGGTCATACCTTGATCACATTTACATCCCTGATATCCATGATGAGGTGGAGTTGTTAATTAGTACAAACACTTAAAATTTGCTGGAACCATGGGAATTTGTTAACAGATAAGGCTAGGGACCCTTTGCCATTCAAATACTGGGGGTAGGATGTCAATGGCTCATGTGGGGATTGGAAAGGCAACGAGTCATTTGAGCTGCTATTGGAGAAGCAGTGCGGACATGATTTCAATGAAATTGTTGCTGAGGACAAAGAAATAAGGTCAAGAGAGGAGATAAGATTTATTAAAATTATGGAGCAATCTGTGAAGTTGCAAGATGGACATTACAGTTTAAAACCGCGATTCAAAAAACAATGCCAAACAACCGTTGCGTTGCTCAACAGTGCCTCATCGGAATAGGAATGAAAAATTCTACTAAGAGTACACAGAATCTCTTGATGATGTCATCATCAATGGTTATGCTGAAATGGTCCCACAGTAGGGTTGGGCGATGTCCCTTAAATTGGCAGTTGACGATGTTTACAGTAAAACATCGTGATGGACGATGATATCGTCGTCAGGGAGGGCGGGGCCGTTAATAGGCGGCCCACAAAGCGGGCCGCCTATTAACGGCATGGACCAAGCGGTTCTGGACCAGGAAGGAGACATGAACACTTTTAATAATCGTATTTACCATATAACTGCACGTAACTTTATTTAAAAGCAATGAAATGGAACACATGTAAGAGAAAGATATTAGATATTCAACCGATATTCACACTCCGAATTACAGCAATCAGACACGGGGAACTAAGGCCGCGATCACCGGTATGAGTCCCGTGTGTCTAGCGGTGTCTACCTGCCTAGGTGTTTACCTGCCCAGGTGTATTGGTCAGTATGCCTGCAGCGATGAGTTAAATCAGGGCTTGTTGCGACCACGGATGTATTCGGTTTGCGATGCTCATGCCTTCTTATTTTTATGTTTTACTTTTTGCTCGACTAATGAAAACGTATTCGACTAAGCCTCTGTCGATCGACTAAGCCGACTATTAGGGGGCAGCCCTAGTTAACTTACAGCACTTTATATGGACCATTAGTTATATTTTCAATTTATTTACAGAGCAATCCCTGCAAAGTGTTTATGTAATAACTATAGAAGAGACTATAGGATTAGTGTGTCAGACAAGGGGGGCGTGGCATCACAATGGTGGCTCTCCATCGTGATGCCAGTCAGCCATCACGATAGGGTTGTGCCGATGGACGATGTTATCGTCCATCGGCACAACCCTATCCCACAGGATGAATTGCATTGTGGTGAAGACAATGTGTGTGACAAACATTCCTCATCATGGGGTTCACCATCCACTCAAAGGCAAGTTACGTGTTGTTTTTGACTGGGGAGCTGAGTTCAAAGGAACCTCCTTGAATGATCAACTTCTACAGGGCCCAAACAAGTTCCTTAATAGGAGTGCTCCTAACCCCAACTTCCACTGGATCCATCGCAGGAACTTAACGTAATGTAATGGATCAACTGGTTGACTGACCTAAAAAGGGATTTCAATGTCTGTGGAAGTAGGTGCTTGAAACCACATAACTTTGGACCACCTGCCCACGCCCAGTTGCACCACTTTGCTGATGCCAGTGAAGGAGGGTATGGCATGGTAACATACCTGAGATTACAGAATGAAACGGGCGATGACAACAAAGATGGTGCCACAGACGGCCACCTCGGTGTGTTGGTGCGCATTGTTTTTGTCTTTAATTCAGTTTTCCGCTGCGGTACCTGAGGCTCTTTCACTAGCGATGAGCTCATAAACATCAGTGATAAAACTTCAGTGAATTTAATTCCCCTTCTCTCTTGTATATTGTATGCACCAGCCACACCAAGGCAAATTCCTTGTAAGTAAAAACTTATCTGGCAATAAATCTCATTCTAATTCCGTTTAATTTCTTCTTGAAAAAGCCAGAGATACACCACTTTAACCAACAATTGGAACTCACTGCCACTGTCTTGGCTGTTCGGGTAGACAAGATGGTAAAAGCAGAATTACAACTTAAATTTGAAGAATCCTGTTTCTGGACTGACATCTGACACACTGAAATACATCAACAATGAGAACAAGAGATTCGGAACATTTGTGGCCAACAGAATAGCTGTGATTAGGGAACCATCAGACACAGCACAATGGCAGTATATCCACACATCACAAATTCCTGCAGACGATGCGTCTAGAGGACTGACGGTCCACAAGCTTATGAACAACGAGACATGGTTAACAGGTCCAGAATTCTTGTGGAAAGCAAAGGAAACATGGATGCACTGGAAGGTAGGGTCCACTTTTGATGATGGTAATGCAGAGGTCAAAAAGGAAATCTCTGCAAATGCAATAAGCAGTGCAACCAGTTGGAAGAGACTGAAAGCTGCAGTTACGTGGATATTGAAAGAAGGCTCTATTGGAATTGAGACAAAAAAGGAAACAACTTCTGTTGGATGCCCCTGAGGATCTCAATTACATTGACCTGGAGATGTTGAAAGCCAGAGGCTCAGTGGGACAAGGTCTGTCAACTGACGACCTGTCAATGGCTGTTATATGCTATTATCCAGTTCTGCCAAAAGGAAAGATTTAACAGTGAGATTTGTGCACTGTTGTCTGGAAACATTGTGAAAAAGAGTAGTCCCATCTACAAACTGAATGCTATTCTAGAGGATGGACTGCTAAGAGTAGGCAGAAGGCTGTCCAGAAACACCCAGTCATCCTGTCAAATGATAAGCACATCTCCATGGTAATTCTCAAAACATATTCATGAGCAGATAAGGCCCAGCAGGAGAAATTACATTCTCTCCAGGTTTAAAGAAAGGTATTGGATCACTCACGCCAATGCAGCCGCAAGACAAATCTTGTCAAGTTGTGATTTTGCAAGTGTCACAAAGGAAAATGTGTTATCAAAGGGTGGCTAACCTCCCCAAAGAAAGAACAACTCCAGACTTGCCTCCATTCACCAACGTGGGGGTGGATTACTTTGGGCCCATTGAGGCAAAGAAGTTCCTATAAGAAATGTTATGGAGTCATCTTTATGTGTATGGCAACTAGATGGAAGAAGGAGCTGAAAAAAGCAATTGCAGAATTGTACAATGGGTCAATTGAGAGAAAGTATTCAAGTGCGTCAGAATAGCTTAAAATTAATAAAATTACCGTAGAATAATTATAGATAGGATTATTCATTTTGCCTTTTGCGTCTTAATTTACTTAATTTACAGCCTTTGACATTTATCTGTAGAAATGAATATCAAAAAATGAAATGTCAACACAGAAAATGACTTTGGTGGCGGGGGGCCCATTGATGCTCACACGTATGCAATTGGCCAGATTCTCTCCCTGTAACCTGTTCCTACTGCTTCCTTCCTGCTAACAAACAGAGCTAGCTGCTAACAGCCATTGCTGCAACCAAAACTCCACAAACCCATTCAACAGCTCCGCCATCTACAGTCAGACACACACTGCTGCTTATTTACTGCCGAAAACAGCTCAAAGTGGCTCGCTGCTCTGGTGTGAGTGCTTTGCAGGCTAGAGAAACATCCTAGCGCCGACGTTACTGTGATTTACCGTTGGCGCTCCAATCTCATACCACATACGGTCCAATAGCCCATCATTTACATTTCAGTCCTGTCTCGTCTCGTCAACGAAAAAAAAAACATACATTTCGTCATAGTTTTTATTATCAAATATCTATTATTAGCTTGTCAACCTCTCGTCATTTGGCATAGTTTTCGTTAACAAAATGAACACTGGATAGCCCCCTTCACTTTTTCAGCAGTTGGGGAAACAACATACGAGACTTTTCTTGGTCTTGAGAAGCCTTTCCCTCTGCTCCTCTCACATTCACCGTCACTTTTGCCACTCGCTCTCTCGCTCAACCACACACTCTGTTATGTTACACACTGTCCTATTCCTTAAGGAGCTATGCTACGTAGATGTAATTTGAAGAATGAGGAGAGGGAGTCTTTTAATAGCAGTGCTCATAATTCTGGGAGGATTTTAACAGCGGTGCTCATAATTCAGCAGCATAGGGCAAACACTGTTACCTATGTCGAACAAAGTTATATAAAAATAAACAACACATGAAAAATTAAAAGAGAATCTTCATATTATTGTGATATCAGTTCTATGAAAGAAAATCTTGTCTAGTCTAAAGAAACAGTACAGTACAGTGCATGAAGAAGCCAGGATATTCATGATTCCTGGTAAAACCAGGAATCATGAATATCCTGGCTTCTACCTTGAAAACTACCTTGACTTTTAAACAGATGGGAAAAAATACAGCATATTTGGGCCATTTGGCTACATGCACTTAGAGTGACCAGATAACCTGGGAATGGCATTTTGTATTTGTATTAATTGTAATTCCATCATAGTATGATGCCTACATCGTACTGTTTGATAAACTGCTTATTGTAGATTATTGTTCAACTTCTTAAAGCAGGGAGCTCTGTGAAAGTTGTTTCACTACCAAATACAAATCAATACTGAATGACAACCATTACTGTCCATCATTTGACACAAACTGAATGTGTTTGGAGAGTTTCTGACATTCATCCTAAAGTGGGTTTAATACTTATGGCTTTGTTAATTCCACAAGGGGGAGTGTGGTGAGACTGCAGCATGGAGAGAGCTTCTGTCCTTTGCTACTGCAATGTTAAGTTCTTCCCCAGGTCTTACAGCTGAAGGCTCATTAATCTATTCTGGTGGAGGTCCCCAAACTAAGCATCCTGCACCACAGGACGATTTTCGATACCTTTTTTTTAACAGAGATCCTTTACTTATCAATTTCTATCAGCTCTAGACGTGTATGAATGTCACTTAATATAGGGTTATTGACTGCAATAAAATTTAAAAAAGGCAAATAAAAACAAATGAATTATAGCAATGTGGATTTTTTTGTCTTTCATACAAATGAGGCAAAGAATGTTAAAATCAAAAACGTTATATATAAATGCAGTGTTTTATATGTGTGCATGTGTGTGTGTGTGTGTGTGTGTGTGTGTACTTCAGCACCATGGATAGTGTGTTCCTAACAGGTCGTGGTGAGTGCAAATGTTGTTGTTTCTTGATGTTAACTTTTGAAAACACTGCCATCTTTCTATAGTACATTATCATTATTCAGCCTCAAATGTCCAAAATAGCCAACTGATTGTTAATAAAACCAGGACATTCGAGTTAAAAACTAGGGTTATTACTGATGGCCACAACTATTAGTCTTAAACGACTAATTGAATGTACAGAAATATAACATTAAGACGTTGAAAAAAATCACAACTAATATGGACTGCTGCAAACAATCCAATTTGCTCCATTTTCCAAAAAGTCTCAAAAAGACAAACAAAAACACTAGTTTGCTACCTGTAAATACATCAATGGAAAGATTTCATCATGCGAGGGCGGCAGCAGAGTGTTGAAAGGCCTCATTTAGCCACTTTGGAGCTAAATGGGGCCCCAAAGAAAAATCTGCAATTGCAGTATTTGCTCTCAGATACCCGTCATCTTTTAAGCACTCCATTAGGCGCTCTGGCTAGGCCGCCAAGAGTAACACATGGATGATTGCTTTACAATAGCCATTCATAATAATATCTTAGTATTTCAGTGATTTAAGCGGTCATTGAATGACCTGACAGAGGGTTAATTTTTTTTCATTTATAAATTGCCTACTGACTCATGATTGGCTGAAAAATGATTGTGTAGTGGGGTGCAGGATGTTAGCTCACCACCAGTACAGTGTAAATATTATGTATAAAAAATAACAATGGATAATGTACCAATATAAAATACTGTTTCACAATATACCCTCATTAAAAAATATTGTAAATAACTGAATACTTTGGCCAGGGGATTATTCAGTAGGATTGTATTAAGTGGCAGTCTTGTATGTGCTGCATGAATGGTAAGCCGGCTTGGGACAGTTGGCAAATGGGCGGCTTGCAGAGGAGTTCTGAGGTGTTAAAGTTCAAACAGGAGTGATGCAGCACCCTGTGTCCTGCCAACAGCGCGACAGTGGCACAAATTCCTGACTAACTTGTTGACCCATGGCCCCCACTTGCCTGGGCCATGTAATATGAAGGGAAGGCTTCAGTTCCCATGTTGCCCACAGTACCAGAAGGCTTTTGACTCATGCCCATCTGTCCTGAGAGTACATACATTGTGTGAAAGCCAGGCTACCAACTCCCCAGCCACCTAAAGTGTCTAAACAGAATGTTGCACCTGTGCAAAGAAAAATTAAAAAGATGAATTTGTTCTATGATCATGTGAAATATTTCTTTAGATTCCTTCAAACAATGGTTAATAGATATTAAGGCACAACCCAAATACTGGGCCTTGATTTGATAATGGAGTAATGCCAGATAAGAAAAGTTACTAATGATATGTAATGATACTACATTTTCAATTCAAACTTATTTAAATTTCAAGGCCCCAAAAATATTTCAATTTTCATACTAGGCCTAAATAGTTATTGTTACCTAACTGAATCACAGTGACAGACAACACAGAAAGTGACACATTACCCTCCCCTTGATGAAAAGACTAGCTGATGAAATAAGTTTTCTGAATTGTGTTCAGAGTAAATTGTTTGTCCATTGTTTGCATAGCAGGCACGTGCAGAGGTTGGGGCTATGGGTGCCCGAGCCCCTGCCCCTTTCCCTCTGAAGGACCAAAGTGCCCTTTTGAGTGGTCATTTAAATTTCCGTTATCGGCCAATCGCGCATCCGAAATCCACCGGCAGCACCCCCCCCCCCCCCCCCCCCCCCCCCCCCCCCCCCACTCAACAATCGTGCAACAGAAATAGTCTGGTAGCACCCCCCCCCCCCCCCACTGCCCGTTTTCGACTTCGAGCCCCTGCCCCTCAAAGGGTCTCTGCACGGCCCTGTTGCATAGTGCATGGTATTGAGATTATGTCTAGGTTTTAAAGGTGCTGAGGGTAAGATTTAAGAGTTATTTGAGTATAATTAGTAAGAAATGGCATCTGCCATCAGCCATCTGTCAGCTAGTGAGTGAAATTCTGTGAGAATATCTGTTTTGAGTTGACTGTGCCTGCTTTGTATGAGCCAATTTAGATTTTAGACCAATTCCAGCTATTTTTTGATCAATCACGGCATCTCGTCCCTGATTGGTTCATGGTATCTATCTTGCCTGTCAAATACAGGTGAGTGAAACACTTCTCAATGGCAAAGAAACTGAGGGAGGGAGGGGACATTTTTTGGTTGAGTTTCAAAACCTTGTTTTCTTCCACTCTTCTCTGCTCTCTCTATACAACTCTTGAATCTTACCTGCAGTAGCTTCAGCTTTTCTCTTAGATGAAAAAGATAAAAATGTATTCTTTCATGGTTTATAGATAAAATAGATATTATGAACACAGCTCCCATTGTATTGGATTTGTACCAACAATCAGATCGTGAGCCAGAATATATTTTTCTATTACATTTATTATTTATACATTATGGTGGAAATAACATGGATTATTCCTCTTCAATTTGTATTAATAACGTAATATGGATCAATAAATCAATATCTTCTGAGCTCTATTCCAGTCAAAACCCTACTGCACTTTGTCTCCTTATAACACAAGGCTGGTTAACCAGCACATCTCATTAGCATTTGAAATGATGCAAGAAAATGAGGAAACATTTTTTTATCACAACCACAAATTAGAAGCTGACCATGACCATCATGAATCGAATTGAATGAATTGTCATGAATGAATTGCCTTATAATAATAACCTATTACTCGATATACCACTGTTACACTTGCATGGGCTTCATGTAATAATGTGAAAGCCCATGCAAGCTGCTGAGAAAAGTTATACATATAGTTATGCATAACTATATGTATAACTTTTTCAGCAACTTTTTTTGTGATGTGTGAGCAGTGGTAGATGATACCGATGACACAGAGCAGGTGTAAACAAAATAGAAATAAGCAGGAAAGTCATTACATATATAATTACATTACTACTTTGGACAACATAAGCTGAATTTTAATAAAATATTTAAAATTAGAATCTACAAAATAGTAACAAAGGAGTAATTTTTTTAATTCTGGAGAAATCCCAATATCAAAGACAGAACATATTTGTTTAGTACGAGTAGGAGTTACCTTTTTATCAAATATAACTGTCTGTAGTTGTGAATCTGTTATACTGCAATCATCCACATCCCAGGGATGACTAAGACTATTTTATTGTGATCTTTGGGTGAAAAATGTGAGTGATGCACAGTACAGAGACTGCACTCTTCAGTAGTAAGGCTAGCATGCAATGTTAATTATTGTAGACCTACAGTAAGTGCAGGTTGTTGGTTACTATGAAAAGAAATTACCTTTGGTGTACCCCGTGGCTCTTTTTTAGGTTATACTTTATTCGCCATCAAACTGGTCAATTGCAGCAGTGAGGTGACAGACCAGCTTCTAATATTAATCAGCGCATTCTGTACCGGCCTATGGTGGAAATCATTCTGTACCGTCCTGCTGTCAGAACTAGAGCCCGACCGATATATCGGCGGGCCGATATTATCGGCCGATATTAGGCATTTTCCAAACTATCGGTAT
Source organism: Merluccius polli (assembly GCA_030340625.1). Classification (NCBI taxonomy): domain Eukaryota; kingdom Metazoa; phylum Chordata; class Actinopteri; order Gadiformes; family Merlucciidae; genus Merluccius; species Merluccius polli. The sequence goes on along the minus strand of JAOPHQ010006268.1, from coordinate 92,592 downwards.
CGGCATTTATAATGGCCGATAAATGAATATTTTAAAAAACGGACGAAACCCCCTTCATCCTTGTTATAACGCCACAAACCCTACAACCAGCTGATCCAGCCGGAGTCAGGCAGAGCGAACGAGTTTACCCACGACCGCGAGCGACATCAGCAGCAAAAGCGGCCGGCAGTCCTTCATTTTCAATGAGCGCTGCCGACGAGGAGCGGCCGGTGCCGCGGCGGCAGCGAGCGCAGCGACGGCGGCAGCGAGCAGCGCGACGCGGAGAGTTGAAATTAGTTTAACTTTATGCAAATGAGCGGCGTCGGTGCGAAGCAGCAACCCGCTACACTTCACGCCACTGTCCTATTTCACAGCATCGCCGCGCATCAAGTGCCGCCGAAAAGGCGCGTTTTTCTTTTCTTTAGTTTTCCTTCTGCTCTGGAGACGACTATTATAGGCTATGGGTGCTACGGGCGGCACTTGTGTCATAGCTGCGCCGCGGCGGCAGTGTGTTTTACACTTTATAATGCTTTATCTCCATTTCTGTTATTTTGATGACTAAATAATAAACAGGGGAAACGTGTAAATTGTTATTTGAACATGCTTGTCACGCCGGCCTGCCGAATAGCTCTACTACAAACTTGATATTGCAATGGGAGCAACCGAACTGTCTGCAGTGCTGCTTGAAGCCCCGCCCCCCTGGTGACGGCAGCCAGCAGCCAGCGGCCACAGCGCCCCCTGCTGCTCATGTCGCTCGCGGTGTGACCCATCAGTGAAGTGTGTTCACTGCATTATCCTATTATTTTAGCGAGGACTCATAAATAACTACATATAACTAATGTTATGGAAATCTGTTTATGTTTTGTTACGTGTTTCTGGAATTTCTTTTTAAAATATATATATCGGCCGATATATCGGAATATCGGCTTTTTAAATCATCAAATATTTGTATCGGTATCGGCCTTAAAAAATCCCATATCGGTCGGGCTCTAGTCAGAACTACCACAAAACACCTCTAACTAAAGGACAGCATATGCAACACAAACACATTCAATAGCTAATTAAATAAAAATGTAACATAAAGGGTATGGAATGTGGTTTTATTTATGTTAAGGAGTAACAATTGAAAGCCAAATTCCTGAAGACACATTGAAAATTTGAGATAGAGACTTTACCTGTCCTGGGTGGATGTCTAAGCAATGAAGCACCTCCTTTAGCATCACAGGCGTGTGAAGGGGCTGTTCAGCGAAAATAGGAGGAAGTCGTGATGTATTCTGGTGGCCATGGCTGTAGGACAAACCAGATGCCCAAACACGCATATAGAATCTCCAGTGGATTCTGGTTCCACCTGCGGCAGCAATTTCTCTCCTTGAACTCAAGCTTGTGAGTCTGAATACGAGGTTCATCATTGTCCTAAAAATGCATTTCAGAAAAAGATAAAATAAATGAATTCAATACAAGGAAGAAGAAAATACAACTTTGCAACTTACAGGTTTTTTTTACATAATAATAAAGAGCAAACAAACAGTGTGCAGTACTAATACGTCTGTGTCTATAACCAAGACCTATACTAGAGACCAGTAGAGCCATTGGCAAAACAAAATATGTGGACCCCAGCTAAAATGAACGAGGTAACCAACACAATCTAAAACGCTACCACTACACCTGCAATGCTTAAGCTATTCTGCTAAAAGGTAAATAGTATGGAAACCTTGAAGCACAAATGCAAAAGCTATTCAACATGTTTACATCATCATGATCATTTATTTAATTGTGAGTTCAAGAGTTCACCATGAAAGACAAAATCCTTTGAGTAGCAAACTTATCCAATTATAATTCACTTATAGGACCCTAAACAAGACATTCTGAAGCTGCATGGCAAATAGCTGGATTTTCCACCACTCCTTTCCATGTTCATCTGCTTTCCATTTGTCAAAATGTATGTGTCCCACCATTGTCAATCAAATCCCAGTTACAACATAACGGTGGCAAGACTCGTGTCATGTTACTTTTAAAGTCCAATCATCTCTCACCATGGCAATGAGTCAAAATAACGTATGGCCCAAAAACCTTTACCTGCAGACACTGACCCTCAGCTATTGCTGTTTCCTGCAGCACTCAAGACCGAATACCGAATGCATCGAATACCGATAATATCGAAGCACTTGACACCTTATGGGCTATGGGGATATATATATATATATATATATATATATATATATATATATATATATATATATATATATATATATATATATATATACTCTCACATTGACCATTTGCAGTGTTGTGTGCAGCTAACTTGAACATGCGTCATTACTTCGGATGGAGTCGATGAGTGAAACGAGCCCACCAAGGAAACAATATTTGACCCAGTGTTGCAAATAGTCACCTTGCAAACAGTGTGGCAGTTAGCTGCTCATATACATTGTTAACGACCAGGAGCTCTGCACCGTTGTCCGGTTATTGTCCATAATGTAACCCAGTAGCCTACACTTACGTTGTCGTTGTTTTAGAAAGTCGTTTTTGTGCAGACTGCAGCTGTCACTCACAACCACGGCTGTTTAATCTCATCTACCACGAAAGCAACACATAGACGTTAGACATTGAACGGCGCCGTGATTGTTGTCGGGTTATTACACAGGCAGGAACTAACTGTGTCGCTGCACTAAATAACCCATGGATAATTTTGGAGGGGAAACACTGACACAAAGTTAGACGGATACAAGCGTGGTCTCGGTTAGCTTACCTTGGTTTGGCTGGCGAGCGAGCGTAACTCCTCCCACACCGGCGGCGTGTTTCCGACGTCACGTCTGTCCAGCCAATCAGCAGCAGCTTACGGCCGTTCTGTGCTTCCGGGGGAAGAGGCTTTTTTCAAAATCTTGGCGCTTGTATGTTGCTTAGTGATCTCTCAGTGCATTTTACCATCTAGATTTACGTGGTGTGCCATAATCATATTTGACGCACAAACGCAGATTGGCTAATGTTAATTCAAGGTAAGATCCACTATGTACTACATTCAAGGTTAACATGCACAGAATGTGTTTAGCGACATACGCTAACGCCCTCATGCTAACGTTTCTTGCGTTAGCATTGAACATTAGCCAGTCCATTTAGTTTTGTTGTTGTCTTGATCGTTTCGTTTTATTTGGTTGTTGCTGAAGAGTTGGCGACAGCAAAAGACTCGCTTTAAGTCTCAAGCAATAAATCATATTTTACAATCATACTGTAACGGTGTTACCGCGGTGATTTTAGTTTTATATTCGACATTCGCCCTTTTCCCTTTGCAAAATACAATAGCTAGAAAGGAGGACCGATTTTTTTCCAGATTAGTCTTGACTGGACATTGGCCCCTATTTTACACTCTTAGTTCGCTGAGTACCACAACTTATTTAGATGATATAACAAATTAACGGCTTTGAAAATCAAACTGTGATGCGCTTTTCTTGCGGATGTTAGGGATGGTCTAAAAAGTGCATGCAGCAACATTTTAAACTGCAATCTCATTTAAATTACGCGATGAAAAACATTTTAAATAATTTTATAAAGCCCTATAATTAAATAATAATTCAGAAGCCCTTCCTATAATTTTAACATCCACGAAACAACAGTGGGCATATATATATAAGTAATCAATATAACACACAGATGCACGCAATAGGGCTTGTACATGACATAGCCTTGCAATGCCTCCATTTTGGAAGCATAGGAATGTTAGCTATTATGTTAGTAGTAATTGTTTTAGGTAATTGTTTAGTCATTAAAGCTGCTCTAGGTAACATTTTTAGATAACATGTCAGGTATGAGTGAGTCTGTCCCTGTCTCTGGATGTGGCTAAATAGCCACTCCCTCACAACGGGACTGGGGGGTTGGCGGTGACCTCAAGGAGGAGGTAGAGTTTGTTTGTTGTACACATTCAAATCCGTGGAAGGCTATACAGATTTTTCTCCATAAGTTACCTAGAGCAGCTTTAATCTTTAAATAATTTGTCATTATGGGGAGACATTATTGTGTTTGAAACTGCCACAGCGTTTCTCATGCGACACGTGGCAAAACAGTTTTCATTAGCCAAGGTTATGGTATATTTAGGCTGATTTAGGATTTCACAGTACTACAACTCTTGATCTCTCTTGCTCTCAGAATGGAGTATTTCCAACAAAAAAATATTTGTCATGCATAACAAGGCTCAACGGTGTGACCATTTTGCTCGCATATGCAAGTAAAATTCCCTTGTGCTAACATGAATTTACATTTAGGAGCGAGTTGAATTTTTATTTTGGAATTAAAATAAAATGGATGGCTGGCCTGAATGCATACTTTCAAATGTCAAGCTTCCGGTAAGCGTTATGTTTCCTAAGGTATATTTAAATAGTTAAACACCTAAGAGCGTGTTCACACCTGGCGTTTTTTTTTTCTGCCAGCGATCTTTCTACATTGTATTCCTATGTAGCAGAGCGCTTTTGGAAAACGCCCCCAGCGTTTTTTTAAACGCCTCTCTCGGCGCTTTTTTCTCCCGCACCGAGCGTAAAAAAAAGTTGAAAAAAGTTCAACTGTCAGAAAAAAAGCGTCTGACGTCAGACCCACCCGACTGATGGTCGGCACCTTGCTGCTGCCTTCCCCGAGTGATATCGCGCACCCACAAATGTGCAGGTACATGATTCTCCTCCTCGTTGTCAGTTAGGGCCAATGCAAGTGCCAATCGCCTGTTTCTAGCCATTTTGTAACAACGATGTAAGGGTAGCCTGGATACGTAGTAGGCGAGTAACGTCGGGGTCTAGAGTGGGTTTGTTGCTAGGTGATAGAAAAAACGCTTTCGGCGCTTTTAGGACAAAAAGCGCTGCCAGCTTCTTTTTTTTTGAAAAAGCGGTCGGCTCAACTTTTCCCTATCACAAAAAACGGCAGGTGTGAACACGCCCTAACCTGTTAAGTTTTGCCATGTGTCGACTAGGGGTGTAACAATAAACAGGGCTCCAGACTAACTTTTTACATTGGTTGCACTGGTGCGCCTAACTTTTTCATTTAGGTGCACCAGCACATAATTTAGGTGCACCCAAAAATGTTCACCACGCCTTTTGCCTCCGCAATAATACATTTGAAGCGTTTTGTCAGTTCCATACACATTGGTAATTTCTTAACACATTATGTAAATTATTGTAAACAGGAATAAAGGTGTAGATAAATGTTGTTTTTTTTAAATCACTGTACAAACAAGAAATCACAATAACCTCAATTGTGATGTTTTAAGTGCTTGACAAACTCAAATAAATAAATCAAACTCAAATAACTTAACAAAAGTGTGCACTGCCTTGAACAGACATCTTTTTTTCAAAGCGGATTTACATTTAACCCGTTCGTTTTCATAAGGATGATCTGGGACTTCAATAAAAAATTTAGTAAAAGGTAGCTCTTGTTAAAAAAATGTAACACTGCTTATAATATATATATATATATATATATATATATATATATATATATCAGTGTTTCCCCTACTATGTATTCAGCAGTGGCGCAGCGCCACTGCTGGAAAATCAGCGCCACTGCAAGAATCTTCACATGATCGGTATTTAGCACAACTACAACGTCATCTTGAAATTGCCAAGCGTTAAAGGGGAAATGAACCCAAAAACAACACTATGCTACAGTTGATTGTGCTGCCATCAAATGTACTAACTCCATATAAAAAAGAAAAGAATTTAACGGCTACAGTAACGGTGATTTGACGCGTCATCAAATCACCGGAAGAAAAATGCAGGACTGTCTACAAGTTATGAACGTTCTGAATGTGAATCTTCAGGAGAGCAGCCCTCTCGGACACACACACACACAGGGGTTGAAATAAGGCTGTTTTACTCGCCAAATGCGAGTAATTTTTGTATTTGTCGAGTAATTTATGAAGACCACCAGTAATCTAAGAATTCGCCGCGATTGCCGCGGACCCGCCAGCAACGGACCCGCTAGCCGCGGACCCGACCGCGCAGCACCCACCGCCGTCTACAATCGCTGTTAACAGCATGTTACAGCGGTAACAGCATGTGTGTGTCCGAGAGGGCTGCTCTATTCGGACACATTACTATGAAGCCCCGGTGACGGTGTGGGAGTGCGGATGATAATAAAACAGCGGTAACAGCGATTGTAGACGGCGGTGGGTGCTGCGCGGTCGGGTCCGCGGCTAGCGGGTCCGTTGCTGGCGGGTCCGCGGCAATCGCGGCGAATTCTTAGATTACTCGCCAGAGTGGCGAGTGGTCTTCATAAATTACTCGACAAATACAAAAATTACTCGCATTTGGCGAGTAAAACAGCCTTATTTCAACCCCTGTGTGTGTGTGTGTGTGTCCGAGAGGGCTGCTCTCCTGAAGATTCACATTCAGAACGTTCATAACTTGTAGTCCTGCATTTTTCTTCCGGTGATTTGATGACGCGTCAAATCACCGTTACTGTAGCCGTTAAATTCTTTTCTTTTTTATATGGAGTTAGTACATTTGATGGCAGCACAATCAACTTTATTCATGTGATGAAATATAGTGTTGGAGCATAGTGTTGTTTTTGGGTTCATTTCCCCTTTAAGACAACATTTTCAATATTTTTTGCCCCAATCAATTTCTACCAATAATGTAAATAAAAGCTTAAAATTAACACAAAAGAAAAACATGAGTAATCCTGTCTAAAATTATAAAATCAAGATTTCTGTTTCTGACCAGTTCAAGGTACGTGCTCCAATATTAAATCTGTTGATGGTATATCATATTTGTCTCAAAATGTCCATTTCTATCCACAAAACTTGCCAGAAGTTATGGTTTAAGGGGTTATTAAAAAAAAAAATCTTCCGGAGGTGAATGCCCCCAGACCCCTGCGCGCCGCCGCGTGCGGCTTGCCTCCGTTACGTAACAGCACCACTGCTGGAAATATTTCTAGGGGAAACACTGTATATATATTATAAGCAGTGTTACATTTTATTATCCTTTCTGACTCCTCCCACTGCTTCTGTTTGCCGCTGCCCTGCTGGCTGTTGCGTACGACTGTGGGTAATGCGGACTACATTACCCACAGTCCACACGGTGTGACGTCAACTGCCGGTGTTCGCTAGTTTTCTATTCAAAGTGTATTTTTAATATATTGAACGTGTTGTGTGTCCAAATTCAACACTGCACTTTTCTGGGTCCCGATACATCCGCAGAGTGCGACGAACGGCCATCTAGATAATGGACGAGATTATCGCAGACGGCAGACACAGAGAGTCCTGCCTTATAGTTAGTTACATTGCAGACATCGCGTCCTGCCGCAAAGTGTGCTCTCTGTTTACGACACGTGTGACAGCTGACAAAACGAAGGATCAGGCTTAGGTTCATGCTCAATATAGCCGTTACCGATCAGTAAAAAAATGCCTTGAACGGCCCGAGTCCGAGTCAACGAGATCGGATCGGGACCGCATTCACCGAAAAACAATATCAGGGTCAGAGCCAATCAGAGGCAGAGTAGGGGCACGTCTTCACAGAACGCGGGTGGGGAAACAAAATAACGCTCCACACAGACGGACCTGCTTAATGTCAGGCGCACCGGTGCGACCAATGAAAATGTTTTGTCGCACTCGACAGATTTTTGGTTGCATGTGCGACCAAAATGGTCGCACTCTGGAGCCCTGATAAACCCATACGTGTCGATGCATCGATTCTAGAGGCCAAGGTGCGGTTGCATTCAAAAAGCACATGTATCGATTATTAACCGATCCTACTTTATTTTAATTGTAAAAAAAAAAAATGTATGTGATTTCTGAATACGTCATCCGATGGTTGCTTGCGATCTGCCATTAAATCGGAGAAGAAGAAGAATGTCATCCCTGTGCATCTTCTGCCAGCAGAAGTGGTTGCACTTTAAAAAGTGTTTCAAAAGCACATTTAGCTTTTTGCAGTTTTGTAAGAGTTTGTATTAAAATAAATATTAGTTATTTGTAATTAGCTAAAGTCCAAGAATAGGTAGGATGATGGGTGGGTAGGTAAGGGTGGGAGGGTTTGATGAGTTTGAGTAATGTCATGTAGTTTTATGAGTTTGTGCTATGTGTTTTAAGTGTTGTATGTACGTTAAGATCAAGGACCACAATGGAAATAAGTCCATGACTTTTTGTGGTATCCTTGACACTGTTTTAATGCATGATTTGTACCGACATGTATTTCAACGGATTGTCAAATAAACTAAACTAAACTAAAGCAGAGCTTGATAAAATAATTGCACTGTGAAGCTCAATTTGTTTGTAAAAATATCCGCAAATATAATCGTATCGAACCGTGGTGAAGCCAGATGTTTACACCCCTAGTGTCTGGCTATGTGAAGCCTGTGTGAGCATGTGCCCCCAGCATTATTAAATAAAACTGATTTTGATATGAATGCACTTGGTTACGATTAGCATATAGCAGGCTATTAGGTTAGTGGTTAGTTTAAAGTGCTCCCAGTGACAACACATTTTGACAGCTCCGTCAGTCTTGCTGTTTTTCAAAGTACAATTTACTAGTGAGTGTGGGGATTAGCACTTGAGAATCATCATCTCAGAGGAGAGGAAAAAAGCAGAAGCTTCTGTGTAGATGTATATGGCTAAAAGATAACAGAGCTCCTTAAGAGTGTCATCACTGACAACCTCGCTGATTAAAGGTAATGGCACTGTTAAAGGCAAACGTAAACAAATTATGACTGTACTAAGCTAAACCGAAAGTTTTAGAGTAATGTTATGGTATGTTCGAATACAAAACTAATGAAGGAAGGATACTTTGATTATTTGAATATTTGGGGCAATATTTTGAGACATTCAGATCCAAGTTCTTGTCCTAGCACCATGATGACAGCACCTCCATGTCATCCAGGCTGTCTCGTTGTTGTTTGAGATCAAGCCTACCACCACTGTGTCATCTGCGAATTTCACAATGGTGTTGGATCTGTGTGTGGCTGTGCAATCATAGATGTAAACAGAGTAGAGTAGAGGATGCAGTCTTGGGGGGGGGGCGCCGGTGTTGAGGGTTCGAGGGCATGGTGGTGCAGGTTCCAACCGTGACCACCTGTGGTCTGTCAGTCAGAAGGCTCTGGAGCCAGGAGCAGATTAAGGAGCTCAACCCTAGGTCCCTGAGCTTGGTGACCAGTTTGAGGGGAACTATAGTATGGAACGCCAAACTGTAGTCCATGTACAGCAGGTGCACAGAATTCCCCTTTCCGATGTCCAGGTGGGAGATGGTGCAGTGGAGAACGTGGGAGATGGTGATGACATCAGTACTCTTATTAGGGCGATAGGCAAACTGAAGGGGATCTAATGAGCTGGGCAGAGATGGAACAGATCATCAGTCATTATTAACAGTCTTTGATGAGTATCTTAAAGGACTTCCTCACTGCAGAGGTAAGTGCTACAGAGCGGTAGTCATTAAAGCATGATGGGTTGGTCTTCTTTGGTAAAGTGATAATGGTAGATGTTTTGAAGCATTTAGAGATGACAGAATGGGCCAAGGACAGGGTGACAATAGAGGTGAACACTGGTGCTAACTGTTCAGCACAGGATTTTAGCACTTGCCTCGGGATGCCATCTGGCCCGGCTGCCCTCCTGCTGTTCACTCGTCTCAGAGCTTTCCTCATGTCGTGCTCTGAGATGGAAAGTGGGTGGTCCTCACCGGCCAGGTTGCCTGCTTCAGTTGCGCTAGCCGCGGTGCCAGCAGTGTCGGCGCTCACGCTGTTGGCCTCGAAGCGTGCATAAAAGGTGTTCAAAGTTCTTTTCAACTTTTCACACCCTAGTGTTTCCAAGTGGTATTATTTTTGCGCCGCTGGCACAAAGACAAACCGGATCGCATTCCATTTCCTCAAAGCCTAGCAACCACAAACGACACAAGACATGCATCTGTTTGTAAATCTCGGCGAAAGAAAGGATCAACACTTTAGAAATAAGAAAGAAAGAAGCATGTTCACTAGGGCTGCCCCCGACTAAAGATTTTCTTAGTCGACTCATCGTTATTTCAAACCGACTTTTAATGTAATTATTTCAATGTATTCTTTGGGGCATCAGAAAATGGTTTGAGTTCCAGGGCGAGAGTGTTATAAAAGAAACACTGTTAAACTTGTGCTACTTTACAGATAATACAATATATCTCATGTTTAAAAACGTTCCAAATAGATATAACATAAAAATCACTGTTTTGAATTGTATCCCGCTAGCTCTACAACGAAAAAAAAGCAGGGCAAAAACTGCGTGCCCAGTGGAGCTCAGGTGTGACTGTACGCACATAGACTGTATAAAATACAGGTGACTATGGATATGTGTACATTGGTGGGAACTATCGCGAACTAAAAAAAGCGACTACAAAACAAGTACAAGTGTACTCGTTGAGCTTTGGACCGTGTATTCGATTAGAGTTTTTTGGTATTTCAGAATCTAAAACATAGATTATGTTGTGGATTCCAGCTCATTCTGGTAAGCATTGCATCACTAAATAACATGACATCAAAATAAAGACATATTTGTGAAAATGAATGGGTCTTGCGTGCTGGGGGAGGGGGGGGGGGGGGGGGGGGGGGGGGTCTGCAAATAATAGACTAATAGTTCCAGTAGTTGGAGTAGTAGTAGTAGTAGTAGTAGTTTTTGCTTGAAATGGCCATTCCTAGTAATTACACCAATGTTTAGCTGACAAGATTCAGCGATGAGTTAAATCAGGGCTTTTTGTGACCACGGATGTATTCGGTTGCAATGCTTGTGTGGCGTGTTTTTATTTTTTGCGCAACTATTGAAAACTTAGTCGACTAAGCCTCTGCCGATCAACTAAGGGTTGGTCAACTATTAGGGGGTGGCCCTAATGTTCACTGAGGAGTAGGGATGGGAATTGATAAGATTTTTATGATTCCGATTCCATTTTCGATTCTGCTTAACGATTCAGTTCTTTATCGATTCTCTTATTGATTTTCATCTCGTTTTCGATCCGGAGCCTGTTGCCCTGTTGTCGTCTTTTCTTGTGAAGTGTAACCAAACTTTTGAGCATTTGTACCGCTTGGGCGCCATATTTACTGTTGACTGCTGGCTGCACTGGAGTCGCTACACAACGTGCGTGGTGACGTCATTCACGTCCACTGGAATCGATAAGGGAATTGTTTGCAAAATTGGCAAACGATTCCAAGGAATTGAAACACTGGGAACCGGTTCTCAACAAGAACCGGTTTTCGATTCCCATCCTTACTGAGGAGGTAAAGTGAAATTGGCATTTTATTTGGGAACAGGCAAAAGCTATTGTAATGATGTGCATTACATAGTAATACTATAATTTGATTATTGCTATCGGCAGCAGGGGTTGGCGTCGGGGTGGAGGGGGTAGTAGAAGAAAACATTAGGAGAAAAACCGTGAGTTTATTCATTCATTTAGTCTATAATATAGACATGAAAGCAGATACAAATTCTTTAGTATGTGTTGAGAAAAACGAACTGGGTTGGCAGCCTGACTGAATCGCCTGGCAACATGAGGTTTATTCAGGTAGTATTAGTACTCAATGCAACTAAAACGTAGTGTACGCAGACATTAGGGCTGTAACGATATGCATATTGAAACCGAAATCGCGACACTCAGAGCCACGAACCTGTCTCGCGGTGTGAGAAGGCAGAATCGCGACACGCCTTTTCTAACTCCCAGTTATTCTTCCAGTCCAGATCCAGCCACATGATATGAGCTGTTAGTGCTACCAAACTTTTCAAATTACTATTATTTTTATTTGACATTAATATTTTAAAATACGGCAAGGCTAGGGGTGTCAAATTATCGTGTTAATTGCGATCAATTAATTACAGTCATGTTTGGTGCGTGCATTATGTAACTAGGAAGATGTGAAAACGTGAAACTCGTAAAATCGATTTTTCACTTCAACTAACGCAATTACGCCACAGCCCCGCTGAGCTGCTTTGCCGTAGTTACTTCCGCCTCTGACCACTTCTCACCACATGGCTTTACGGCACATTGTAAACAAACATGTCGGCGTTGGATTTAGTTGCTAAAAAGAAGAGCAAGTCCGTTGTGTTATTCACGGTTATATGAGCGGCGGGTGACTTTTTAGGGAAACCCATTTCGCACCTAGTATAACTTATGCGTCGCGCGCTTCAAGAGCGGCCATGTTGAGTTTTGAGTCTAAAATATTTGTTTTGGTCCCGGCGGGTGAGTTTTATGTGTTGCGCGTTTTGCGAGTACATGAAAATCACGGAGGAGTTTTATAAAGTCCTATTTACTTGTGTGTGTGTGTGTGTGTGTGTGTGTGTGGGAAATGTGTGTGTGTGAAATGTGTGTATGTGTGTGTGTGTGTTGATGGTAGACCGTGTGTGTGTGTGTGTGTGTGTGTGTGGATAGAAGGTGTGTGTGTGTGTGTCGATGGTAGAATGTGTTTGTGTGTGTGTGTGTGTTGATGGTAGACCGTGTGTGTGTGTGTGTGTGTGTGTGTGGATAGAAGGTGTGTGTGTGTGTGTGTGTGTCGATGGTAGAATATGTGTGTGTGTGTGTGTGTGTGTGTGTGTGTGTGTGTGTGTGAAATGTGTGTGTGTGTGTCGATGGTAGAATGTGTATGTGTGTGTGTGTGTGTGTGTGAAATGTGTTTGTGTGTCGATGGTAGTGTGTGTGTGTGTGTGTGTCGATGGTAGACTGTGTGTTTATGTGTGTTCATTCATGGGTTACTTTATTATTTAGCTTGTAAAGACCCAGTTTAGTTTCGAAAATGTCTTATTTTACTTAACGTATATTCTTCAAGCTTTATTTATTTTACAAAAAGAATTTTGCACTTTTTTCATTCATTTCTGGTTTAATCAGAGAAATGTTTAAAGCCCAATGGGGAAAATGTTCAATAAACAGCATATTTGAAATAATTTCTTTGTCTTTTGTTATTTCACAAAATAATCGTAATCGAAAATCGGATTTTGAGAGAAGAAAATCGAGATTTTATTTTTGGGCTAAATCGAACAGCCCTAGTTCTGGACCAGGAAGGAGACATGAACACTTTTAATAATCGTATTTAACCATATAACTACACACAACTTCATTTAAAAGCAAGCAAATGGAAAACATGTTTGTTGGTATTTTGGTGTCCGGTGCGTGTGGATGTGGGGCTCCTTCATGTTATTAGCGGTGTCCCGGGAGGGTTCACCTTCACGGGCGTAGTTACCAGGGTTGTGCGACTATCGTCTTAAAAAATACAAAAGTGTTTTTTAAGTTAGAAAGATATTAGATATTCAACCGATATTCACACTCCGAATTACAGCGATCAGACACGGGGAACTAAAGCCGCGATCACCGGTATTAGTCCCGCATGTCTAGCTACCTAGGTGTATACCTGCCCAGGTGTCTATTTTGTTACAGAAAAGAGAGAAATCTTTGGTTATTTATTTATTTGTTTTTGCTAACTTTAATATTATTCTTTCTGTTTAAATCTGTTCACAGTGTTCCAAATTATTTGTTATTAAATGTTACATTAAGTTAATTGTTATATAAGTAAATGTTGTTTAAATAAAATGTTTTTTAAATTTAAAAAAAATCGTGGGATGTTTAGAACCGTGGGTCAAAATCGTGATACAAACCAAATCGTGAGTTGGTGTATTGTTATAGCCCTAGCAGATATAAGTAGTGTCATCAGATTGGCTTTACTTCGGTTGTTCCACCGTCCGCCATTTCACCATGAATTTGTCATCCCTTATATTTATGTTGTGCAGCGTCAACTGTTTAATCAAAGTGGAGGTATTTCCCCCCTTATACGAAATGGTTTTATTGCACTTGTTACATGTGCTGCTGTCATTTTTTGTTTTAGTAAAGTCATACTTTAGAGCGTTTTAGTTTAGACATGATGGCTGCAGCTGGGCAGCAGTAGAGAGGAAAGTGCTCTGCAACATTTCCGATCACAAGAGGGCGAGAGGATTTTTGCGTAACTGAAATGAGGCACCGGAAAAAATGTAGTCATTCGGTCCGGGTAGAACCAACCATGTTGCCACTGGTACCACTCTGTTTTATTTTTGGATGAGTGAGCCGGTGCATTGCCAGCTTCCAAACTTTGTTAGCACCTGGTCTCTACTGCTGCAATAGCCACATACGGCTTCACGCTGCCCATTGCAGCGATGTGAATGGTCCAGTTTCAGAACATTATTTTATTCATTCTTTTGCAAGCAGTTGCCAGTTGCAAGCAGTTTTGTTACAAAGCTTTGATCTGAACAGGGCTTTAGAATGATACAATTCAACAAAAAACAATGCATTTTTGTTTACAGCAAAGCAAAAATAATGTAATGTAATTTTGTGAGCCACTCCGATACACAGGGGAACAGGAGAAATGTCAGTGCATTGCCAGCTTCCAACTCCTGGCATAACATTAGCGTAAGCACCCGGTCTCTACCGCTGCAATAGACACGTACGGCTTCACGTCACTGCTCGTTGCAGCGGTGTGAATGGTCCAGTTTCAGAACGTTATCTAGTTGGGATTCTTTTGCAAGCAGTTGCCGTCGCGGTCGCACTGTCCACTAACCTGACTCCGCCAGATGGAATGATTCGTGTTGGCTCAGCATTTCCATCTGGAATCGTTCCGTTGGAGAGCCTTTGGGAGGGGGCGAAAATACTAGTTGCTGATTGGATAAACCATCTGCCTATGTTGGTGATGGACGGGCCAAATCAACCAATCAGATCAACGAAGCGTATGACGTGATAACAGAGCGTCGAGGCAAGCTCATCAAGTAAACAAGTCGGGAGAAGGGCAAAAGCCTCCAGTGCCGCTTTTTGCTCATATTTTAGAGAAGGAATACTCTCTAATTCTGCTAAAACTTGCTCGATAGCTGCGCGCATCTCGATCACATCCGCGGAAGCCGCCATGTTGTTTAGACTGAAGAGTCGCTCCTCATTGCGTCACACTTGAACAAAACCAACGCCGATTGGACGATCATTTGGTGATCGGCTCCAAATTATCTCCGTCGTGTAATGCCAGTCTGAACTGTGAGTGGAATATCATGGAGCTCGCGAGATCAGGCTGGTCTCGCGAGGCTAACTGTTCACAGCAGTGCAACAAGAAATTATACAATTTAGGTCTCGAACGAACGATTCGAAACGATTCAACTGGAAACTCCATGCATCACTGTTTAGTATTTGAATAATTGGGGGACCTTGAATTATAGAGTTCATCATAATTAAATTCCGCTAATATCAACCTTTCATATGCATTTGCCATTGTCCCACCGTTCCTTCCTACCACTAGCCTGGCAAGCCAGACCCACATCAGCAAGATTTAGGGTCTGGCACTGCTCCATTGGCAGTGTGAGCGGGATAAACGGTTGTCTTTCAAGTTCCCTCTGCACGCAATAGGATAGCGCTACAACCAATCAGAGCAACGAAGAAGGTGACGTAGTCAGAGCAACGGAAATTAGTCCATGGGGAAGTGTTCCGTATGGTGGATTGTGGAAGAATAGTGAAATAAAATGTTATCTTCAAGTCTTGAAGAGTCACGGCCAAAGCCGAGTCGAAAGACAGCTGTTCGCCAGCAGCAGCAGCCATTGTTTCCCTCTAACACGGAACCGTCGCAACTCTGTCGTCATGGTAGCCCAGCTTCCGACTCCGCCCCTCATGCTGTGATTGGCCTGACAGATTTTCTGTTTCCAGCACAGAAAAACGACGGAGAAGTGCTAGACCTCCCTGGCTGCAAATTAAATTTGCTGCCGCTAGGGGCGTCTAGATTTCTAGGCTATCCTACCACATCTACCAGCATCAACACAACCTAAAAACCGCTAGAAAAACACGACGTGTGGCACAAGAGAGAATCGCAAGCCATGTGTGCCGTACTATAGAAAAATAATGGATTTGCAGGCAACGTGGTTCTAGCGACAATAGAAATGGTATGATCGGCCCTACAGTAACTATTATACTGCAACCTGAGCTTATCTACACACTTTATGTTGCACAAAAGAAATGTGACTACCACTAATGGCATACACTTTTCTGAGTGTCAGAAAAGTGTATGCCAGTAACGTTACTTCCCACAACAAACCCGCTAGACAGGTGCAGGTCAGGCTGTGGGTATACTAACCTAGCTTTTTTTTAAACTTAGTCATTACTGTCACTGAAAAATAACTATTCATATACTTATTAGCGTTAAAGGTAGGGTGGATGATGTTTTCCTGCAGCATTTTTTACCATATTGCTTAAAATCTCCTTCACACACAGATTGAAACCAATGAATTAAATGATATGACACATACACCGAAAAAAATAGTCATCTGTGGGATGGGCAGGACTGAAGAAACTCCATCCAATCATTATGAGCGTCACGTTCAAGATGTTTGGATGGTGACTTGTCTATCAAACTCAACTGCCATTTGTCCCTCCCCCCTCCCTCCTCTGCACGTACTCCTCTTCGGGCACGAACGAATCGCACGCCCTCAGAGGCTTGGCTACTGGCTGGTTAGCTGCATATCAGATAGCACGGGCTGCTGAAAGAAAACAAATTATATAGTTATAAGTAAAATAAGCTAACACGTTAGCGTCGTGAACCCTCGGGAACAAGCGCTGCGCGTTCCTGTACTCTGGAGGCCTCCTTCGGTGGGGGAGGCCGAGGAAAGGGGGTTGGACTTTTGAATTGTTTTTTTTCTAAATGCTGTGTGCTCAAACCGTTTTTCCAACATCCTCCACCCTACCTTTAAGTGTTTGTTTACCTTGTAGACAGACAAATGTAAAACAAAGTCAGCATTTTTTTTGTCAATGTTTTTGTCAGCAATGTTTTTGAAAAAAAACATTGCCCCATGGCAAACCTTGTTCCACAGGAAACACTACTAGTGTTTACATGCCACTGCGCATGGTCACAGACTTTTATCACACTGCTTTAAATTAGGGCTAGGACGATATCCTTATCTCACAATTTGATACTATTACGATACTTGGGTTCCGATTTGATATGTATTGCGATTTTTAAGTATTGCAAATCGATATTACGATTTATTGCAATTTTTTGTTTACATTTTTAACAGTAGACCATGGGAAAAAGTTGAATCATACACTTCTAGAGACTGTATATCATGAGGCATATTTTCAAAAACAATACACATCACATGTCAGTAAGTCTTTCTGACTTATATTTTAGAAGCATCATGCTATACTGTGAGGGTTTAAGGGAAGGTTACACGCTGCTGTTAATGTAGTGTATTTGTATGCATTTCATGTGAAAACAGATGAAAAACATTGTTGAAAAAAAGAGAACTATTTTTTTTAATAGATTCAGTCATTACAAAATCAAGAAAAAAAATACGTCACGATCGATTCACTTAAGTGAATCGATTTTTATTTTGTCCACAGGGTGGACATAGCCTAGAACTCTAGACACCCCCTAGCGGCAGCAAATTTATTTGGCAGCTAGGTAGGTCTAGCGCGGCTCCATCGGCTTTTTGGTGCTGGAAACACAAAGTATGTCAGACCAATCACAGCGTGAGGGGCGGAGTCGGAAGCCGGGCTACCATGACGACAGAGTTGCGACGGTTCCGTGTTAGAGGTAAACAATGGCTGCTGCTGCTGGCGAACGGCTGTCTTTCCACTCGGCTTTGGCCACGACTCTTCAAGACTTGAAGTTAACATTTTATTTGAGAAAAGAACAAAGAACGGCACTGAAGTCTTTCCTCGAAAATAAATATGTATTCGGAGTTTTGATTAATTACGTAGTCAGAGCGACGGCTCTGACTACGTCACCTTCTTCGTTGCTCTGATTGGTTGTAGCGCTATCCTATTGCGTGCAGAGGGAACTTGAAAGACAACCGTTTATCCCGCCCACACTGTCAATGGAGCTGCGCCAGACCTTACATCTTTCTGATGTGGGTCTGGCTTGCCAGGCTAGGGTGGACAGGGAACATGTAGGAAACCTCTATCAAGTACCTATCGACAGCAGGAGTAGGCTAGTGCTGGCTAACGGGTCGAATTAGCTGTAATGAGAGCTGAGGGACACTCCTAGGAGCCAAATGAGAGAGTAAAGGTTTTAAGTTTGGATTTTAATTTGTCAGCAGAGTCAGCTTCCCTGATTACAGGTGGCAGACTGTTCCACAGGTGGCAGGCTGTTCCACAAGTATGGCACTTGATAAGAGAATGCTCTGTTTCCTGCCAATTTCTTTTTAGCTATTGGAATTGATAGGCCAGCTCCTGTAGACCGGCGGGGCCGAGAAGGACGATAGGCAATAAGGTCTTTCATGTAGCATGGTGCTCATCCGTGCAGGATTGTATAGGTAAGTAATAGCACCTTAAAATCTGTCCTGGCATTAATTGGAAGCCAGTGAAGGGAGGAGAGAATAGGAGTGATGTGGTCGAATTTTCAGATTCTATTTAGGAGTCTAGCAGCAGCGTTCTGCACAAGCTGGAGGCTTTTCGCAGTGGAGTTGGGTAAACCAGAGAACAGTGCATTACAGTAATTTAGCATCTCTGCATCTGCTGCGGATAACATTGGTCTGATTTTAGCACTGTTTCTAAGATGAAGAATGCAGTTCTGGTAATTCTTTTTACACGATCAAAAGAAAGCATGGGATCGAACAAGACACCAAGATATTTGACACAGGAACTTTGGGAGAGAGCAGAGCCCTCAAAACACAGTGTGACGCAGGGGTTGAAATAAGGCTGTTTTACTCGCCAAATGCGAGTAATTTTTGTATTTGTCGAGTAATTTATGAAGACCACTCGCCACTCTGGCGAGTAATCTAAAAATTCGGCGCGATTGCCGCGGACCCGCCAGCAACGGACCCGCTAGCCGCGGACCCGACCGCGCAGCACCCACCGCCGTCTACAATCGCGCAGCTCCCCCCCGCTTCCCCCCCCGGTCAACAATCGCTCAGACTCTGACGCGCTGCTGATTCCCGGCGCTGATTCGCGAGTCGTTCCCTGACTGTGATTGACTCGAGGACTGAGACGTCACGACTCACGAGAGCCAGCCAATCGTATTTAAATATCAGTGAAATGGTAAATGCATGCTGTCTTCGTATTTTCTGTGTCATGCCAGATTAATAATATATTTGAATGTCTCGTCAATCTGTCTCATTGCACGCGACCCGGCCGGGACCCCCACCTTGGTGGATCTTGGTCTTGAGTGAGGGTGGCCAGACACAATGTTGTATTTGCTATTATTCACACATTTATTAACACCATCACCTCCCCCAGTTGGTTTGTCGGAGTTGAACTGTAACTTGATCTCTGAATGGTAACCCCCCCCCCCCCCCCCCCCCCCCCCCCCCGTCAACAATCGCGCAGCGCCCCTATTTTTGTCTGGTAAAAAATCTGTTTGTCTAGTAAAAATTGTCATCTACTCGCCAGTTGTCTGGTAAGCCAAAATGTTAGTTTCAACCCCTGGTGTGACGTCTTCAAATTGTGTTCGTTGTTGCTTCGGGCTGTTTTTCCTGTGTTAATCTAAGTAGTTTTGGGACATCCATCTTTGAATTGCAGTCAGGCATGATTCAACCTTCTGGATCTGGGAAGAGTCGTTTGATCTAATAGGAATGTAGATTTGAGTGTCGTCAGCATAACAGTGAAAGCTAATTCTGTAGCTGTGAATAATATCGCCAAGAGAAGGCATCAAGATTACAAATAGCAGTGGACCAAGGACTGCCCCTTGGGGAAGACCAAAGCTTAGGTTGCAGTGTTTCGAATTTGAATCTTCACAGATAATGAATTCCTTCCTGTGAGATAGAGCTAAACCAGAGAGGAGCCAAGCCTTTGATGCCAACATGGTGTTCAAGACGAATGCTATGGTCAATTGTGTTGAAGGCTACACCAAGGTCAAGTAACACCAGCAGGGAGCTTGCATTGCTGTCCATGTTAAGGAGAACTCTGGTCACAGCAGTTTTAGTGGAATAGGAAGTCCTAAGCCCAGACTAAAAGACTGAAAAGGTTGTTCGTCATCAGGTGATTAATGGTCTGGTTAGCTATAATTATTTCCAGTACTTCCAGTACAAAAAAGGAAAGGAAGGTTAGAGATGGGCCCGATAGCTGCTGAGTACTTCAGGGTCTAGGCCAGGCTTCTTGAGGCGAGGTTTTATCACAGCAGTCTTAAAAGTAGAGGGAACTGTTCCGGTAGACAGGGACAAGTTATTGGTGTTAATAATAATAATTAATTGTATTTATATAGTGCTTTTCAAGACACCTAAAGTGCTTTACATAGTGAGTGTGTGTGTGTGTGGGGGGCTGACACCTCATCCACTATCCATCCAGTGTGTAGCACCCAAATGGGTGATGCGCAGCAGCCAGTATGCTCCAGAACGCTCACCACACACTGGCTCTGACAGTGGAGAGATGTTGAGCATAGCAGGTCCAACCATGGGAAGAGTTCTTTAAGAACCTTGCAGTGATGTTTTTGCAAGGTATATGTCCTGCGTCTCTGACACGTTAAAATCCAAACGGATGCAGTAAACTCACTTTTGCCATGTCCAGGGGACGCAGCAGTGTATTCCCACAATGTATATTTGGCGACCCATTTTAGCATTAATGCGGTACCGTCCACACAAGCTACATTTTCCAAAGCATTTCTGAAGCTCAAAGAGCAGCTCTCTGCTGTCTGAAATAAAACTGCTAAGGATCAGTAAGTGACGTCACCGCCATACATGGACATGGATGTGTAGCCGATAGAAGCACTTCTGTATGACCGTGACAATACGTACCAATCCTTGGGCAGATGCCTGCGACTAGTCTGCAGTACCCACTGCTGTATATATTAAGTTAGTTATTTGTCACAAAGTACTTGGCAATTCAAATATTATTTGCAGTGGAGCACCTTATATACAGTATTATTTAATAGTTAATTTAAGAAAGCGTGAGTGTGCCTCCTTCCGTGCGCACATGCATGCACCCCGTGACGTTTTGTTCTATCACATGTGTTACTTAACTTTTATTTGATAATTCAGCATGCAGGTAGTGGGTTTAGATGTCTGTGTTAGTTTAGCGAGTTCATCCAAGCAGATTGTGCTGAACTGCAGGAAGTGTCAGGGGGCAACACATGGTGCCACTCTTGTAGGATGTTCAAGATGAAGAGTGGGAGAAGCATCAATTTATTTTCTAATTGTTTTGATTTTGTGTTCGAAGAATTCAAAGAAGTTGCTTGCCGAGAGAGATGTTTGGGGCCAGCCCTTTTATTTTTACATGTGCAACAGCAGCAAAAATTACAACGGGACGTGAGGATTAGGAGGAGTTTTTTTTTAAACTGTTTAACTGATAGTGATACTGATACGGTTAGTTAACATCCCTAGAGGCAATATTATTGATGGTCTTAAAGTGTTTTGTTGACAATATGTAAAATATCCGTTTTTATATTAAAAGGAAAGGGTTAGATTAGGAGTGTATTGTGTGTATCTGGGTGTTATTGATTACTAAAATATATATATATATAGACGTGCCCATTGTTTGTGTGGATGTGAAAATTATAGGGAGGGCTTCCGATCACAATAAAATCAATTTAAATGTTTTTCATCCTGTAATTCTAATGAGTTTGCAGTTTGAAATGTTGTGAGCTATTGTGTTTTGCAAAGTGGGAAAAATAGTGAAAGTCAAATATCAAACAAAAATCACAGCGGTAACGGTGTTTGTGTCTGTCTGTCAGGAGTGTCATGGGTGACATCGGGCTAGGGCTGCTCGATTTTGGAAAAAATGAGAATCACAATTTGTTTTGGTCAAGATTGAAATCACGATTCTTCAAATGATTCTTTTTGAGTTTGAAAATAAAATGCATTTATTCGGCATTTCGGCAAAAAAAAACTCACTGTAAAGTGCAAAACACACTGCCGCTGCAGGACCGCAGTGCGTCTATGACGCGCGTCAAGTGCCGCCCCTTTTTTTAAAAGAAAAAAGCGCCTTTTCGGCGGCACTTGACGCGCGGCGACCCTGTGAAATGCTGGTGCTGCAGGTCACCACACACACACACAGCTCGCGGGGCCGCGTTGAATGCTCTGGGGGAGGGACTGAATTGCACATGTGCATCTCTTTCAGAAAACCTCATAGACAACGGAAAATGCCAAAAGAATCGTTCCAACTCGATTTTATTAATTTGGAGATCGCTTGACCCAAGAATCGAAATCGTGATCAAAATTCGATTAATTGCACAGCCCTACATCGGGCGATCTGAATGTAGTGTACTATGGATCATACGTTTTTTCTCTTTCTCTCTAGCCCTGTGATGATTCAGCATACTAGCTCCAAACAAGTGTTTATTATTTCCATTGTTTTCTTTTCTTCAGAGTTTCAGAAGAGGATTCATAATGAGGACTGATGTCTGCAGCCATGTCAAGGTGGTTTTGCGGGTTAGGCCAGTGAACAGCAATGAGAAGGGCGTCGACTTGAGGAATGTTGTCCATGTTGTGGATAACCACATGTTGATATTTGACCCCAAGGAAAATCAGGGGCCGTCTTTTGGAACACGCAAAGTACAAAACAGGAACATCAAGAGGGTTAACAAAGACCTCAAATTTGTGTTTGACAATGTTTTTGGAGAAGGCTCTACTCAAGTAGAGGTCTTTGAGAACACTACGAAAGGTGTGCTGGACGGCTTCATGAATGGTTTCAACTGCACAGGTAATTTCCCGTGATTCACTGTTTTTGTATATTTTTGTATATTTGATATGTTTATTGTGTTCTCACATGATTTCTAAGTACCAGTAATCTAACTTTTTATATTATTTCTGTTATGTTATTATTTACTTGGGATGTATCTTTAATTGCAATATAAAATGGCCTTTAAACGCACAAAGTGTTTTGTGTTTGTCCTAAAAAACCTCAACATGCGAAGCGCGGATCAGCTTCGGTCAGATAGCGCAGCAGGCGGTCTGCAATTTATATTTGCTTCAAATTGTTGTTTGCTCGGTATATTCAAGACTTAAAATAAAGTGATCACATGGAGAGGATGACTCAATAAGCTGCATTCATTGCATACAAATAAGCTGTGTAACCTATGACCTTTGCAAAACATCATGAACATAGTGTGCATGATTCATTGCTGCACTTTATCTTCCTTGGCTTGGAGAAAAATGTCACCATGGCATCATGATATGGAAATTTTGCCACAGGAGGCCTATTTTTTGAAATCTTCATGCAGGCCCCAAAGTGCTCTCCTCGCAGCCTGTTCCTGAGACCTGTTTTCACCTACCAAACGTTAATATTTGTCTTTATTTAGCACATTTTTTTCATGTAAGGATAGATTTATATTGCTATCAAAAGCAATCATGAGTTGTGGCCCTAATCCTACCCTGTTCATGGTGGAGAAATCACGTTCACAGTTCACACTGCCAACGGGAATGGTGAGCGCATTTTCCAGCTTTACATGCCATTACGGTAACCGGCTTATGAAAGCCAGTTGACATGACGGGCGCAATATAGGCTAAATCCAACCATAACATTAGAAGAGAACCAATATTAATAATAACAGATGTTTATTAAACAAATATTCACGCTCCGTAATAAAGCGATCTAAAGCCGGAAGCAAAAGGCACACTCAGCGGTCTAAGTCACCATTGGTTAACGGCTAGAACCTTCCTGGGGATCACCTCTCTTTTTCCCCCCACTTAAACACCATTGCTTCGGCTGTTCAGCTTTAATCGAACACCACTAGATCCACCGCGGACTGTCCAATCAGTTCCCCACTTAAGATCGCTTTATAACAGAGTGTGAATATCCAACATCTTACTTATCTAACTTAACTCAGTCTGACCAGTGGTTGCGTTAGACTTTCTTTCGAGTTGACCGGGGCTCTCTGAACCACTATTCGACTCGACATTTAGGGTACAGCCCTACTAAGTAAAAGTTTAAATGTTCTAAAACTGTCCCTGTGTCATCTATCTGGGAAAAGGATAAACACTCGCGCAACAACAATAGTGCCGCACAGAGGCTCCCAAATGCGTGTTGCTAGCATAAGCCGTCGTACATTTGCCATCGTGGAAGTCAAGGAGAAAAAAAGGGCATTCATGATACTTTTGTTTGCACTGTACAACACTGCACATCCGGTCCCCCGCTTACAAGGGTTAGATGTGCATTATGGTTCAGATTAATTTACCTTTATTTGTATTTCTTAGTTGGTACATTAACAAGTGCATTAAAGTCCATGCAAAGCAAAAGTAAATGTGTTTTGAGTTTGTCACACCATAGAAAAATGTGTTATTAACCACCCAGCCAAATTTGAAAGATGAAAACGTCAGCAAGTGTATAAAATTAGGTCTCAAAATCGTAAAAAAATAAGCATTATTCTCTGCTCTGAGGCACTAGGGGTGTGTCCGCTAAAGGCGCTATACCACGCCCAGGCGCACGAAGGGTGGAGCCTCTCTCAACTGTCAAACTAATAACAGTCAAACTCGCATCACTGCTTGTCATGCTCAACTGCAACTGCGCTCTGTTTGTTAGGGCCGGGCAATGCTAAGAGGAATCGGGCTGAGTCATCAGATGCCCCTTAAGCCCTGCCCAGAAAATCCTGGTCGCAGAAATGGTGAAAAACTGAAAAACGGTCTAACTCCACAATTCAACACTACGTGGTTCTACAGTGTTTTCATGTTTTCAGCAATGACTTTCTAACATGTGTAATGTGTTACAAATCTCGGAATTTGCTTTACATGGACTTTAAATGAGACAAATTAAATGAAATGCAAACTCTGTTAGCGAACAAACTTAATTCCATGTTATTCCTTACGAGTGCCGGGCAGGTGCACATTGCATGTTCAAACAACCTTATTTGTACTCATACTATTGAAGCCATGTGTCTTGGGAAACGTGTATGCTTTTTAGGCTACATTGAACTACATTGTTAGCTAAGTTATATAGTGAGGGACATTTTTGCATGTAAAAATCTTAAAACCTTAAAGTTAGAATCGTAGCATGGTAGAATGGCTTGTTCAAGCAGAGGGGAAGGCCACACATAATCAAATAAACACTCAACAGCGGTGTGCAGAAGGGCATCTCTGAATGCACAAAGCGCCAAAACTGGATATTTAATTGGTTTGATAATTATCCAAACGCTGTGACATGCAAATGTCATGAATCCATCCATCCTATCCATGGTTCAAGCTGGGAATGCTAGGCTTGGTTGACACATGCTGGCCCCCAAAATGGCTTAAGCATAATTTACATATGTATACCAGAACAACATTGCTTACCATTTGTGTCTACTCGTTCTCCAGTGGCTACTTCTACCAAGATGATGTCATGCACTCAAGCTAATTCAACCAACATTATTTACACGTGAATGAATGTGATCAACGTTATTTTTGATTGATAAAGTATTGATATTGTAGTTGTACTAAAATTATTTTTCTATCTTTTAATTTTGTTATATTTACAGTGTTTGCCTATGGAGCCACTGGGGCAGGCAAAACGCATACAATGTTAGGTTCACCTGATGACCCAGGAGTCATGTATCGCACTATGAAGGAGCTGTTTAAACGCATGGACGATGTCAAGGAGGAGAAAGTGTTTGAGGTTGCCTTCTCATACCTTGAGGTGAATATTATTGCTTTTAATTTTTTACATTCTAGAATGTATTCTTGAGTCGTAACATACTTTAGCCTGGACGGGTTATTACAACTCCTATTATCTATCATACTTATTATTAGGTGTGCAGGTTTAGCTGCACAACTATTATTTATCATAGTTATTTTATCTATCCTATTTTTTGTATTATTATTTCCAAACTTCCCTACTCAACTCCTCCTTAATACTTTATGTTTCAAGGAACTTTTGAACTCCCACAAAAATCCCACACATGGGATTTGTCTGTGTATAAACTAACTACTACCAAAATATTTAGACTTGATGGACATATTTCAAAATGTGGAGCTCCTCGCAGTGATTGCTTATCACAGTTTTCTAAGCAATGATGTTTATACTTTTTACAAGAGTTAACTTTAAATGTTCTCCACATACACATTGAAATCTCAATCAGTTTAGAACTAAACGGCTAAAATAACATTCTCTCACTAGACTATTAATATTCTTCCCAAACTTCCCTACTCAACTCCTCCTTCGTACTTTATACTACAACAATAATTCAAACATTAATTACTACCTTGCTACCCAAACTTCTGTATTCTGTACTTCTGTAACTATCTGTACTTTTTAAATGATTAGACATTTAAACCAATAACACCATAGCAACCACCTAGAACAACCTAGCAACCACCCAGAACACCCTAGCAACCAACTAAAAGACCCTAGCAAGTTAAACCACATAGAACACCCTAGCAAGTTAGCAACCACATAGAACACCACAGAAAACTACATAGAACACCATAGACACCACCCAGAACATCCTCGCAACCATCTAGAACAACCACAGAGAACACCATTAGACTTTTTTTTTTTATAAAACTAAAAATCAGTTTACAATTAAACGGCTGTTACAAACAATAAAATCTCTCACTTGACTATTAATATTCCTCCCAAACTTCCATACTCAACTCCTCATTCATACTTTATACTACAACAATTATATAATTAATAGTTACTTACTACCTTACTACCCAAACTTCTATACAATGACTCAAAAAATACTAATAATGCTTAAATTATTAGACATTTAAACCAAGAATGCCCTAGCAATCACCTAGATGACCATAGCAACCACCCATAACAGCCTAGCAACCAACTAAAGAAACTAGCAACCACCTAGAACACCATAGAAACCACCTAGAACAACCTAGAAACCACCCAGAACACCCTAGCAACTACCTAGAGCACAATATAAACCACATAGAACACCATAGCAAGTTAGCAACCACCCAAAACACCATAGAAAACAACATAGAACACCATTAGACTTTATTTTATTTTCAGCAAGCTGCACACCACAATTGCTTCTGAAATTGTATTTTTAGTTGTACTTCTAGTTTCCATAGTGGAAATGTTAAATAAATGAACATTTCCTAATATTGTTAACATATGGTTATTAGGGGCATAATGGTTTCAAAGTACTGTATATGACGATAAGCATGTGGGCAAACATGCATGGTTCGGGGCAGATTGAAATATGGTATGGCAGAGAAAAAAAAGACACCTGATATTAGCACATTTTGGAGTCACAGCCGTATAATTATTAGAAACAGTGACCAAAAATAGTGAAACTAACCGAACCGTGACTCACCTGAACCGTTACACCCCTAGTGGTTAGTAATAATACATTTTTAACACCATGTTGCATATACAAATATATATGTTACTTTGTTTAATGTTAGTACTACAAGTACTTGAATGATGCCCAATTTTTCTCCTTATTGTTTGGTGTGCCAGGTGTATAATGAGCAGATCAGAGACCTGATGGCTAATGTAGGTCCCCTGGCAGTGAGGGAAGATGATTCGAAGAAAGTGGTGGTCCAAGGACTTTCACTCCATCAGGTTAGTTGTGTATGTGATTTGTGATAAAGGTGTTCAATATTGTTTAGTGATCGTTGCAGTCTGGTCATGCATGCTTTCAATAGACAATATTCCAGTGGTTCCCAAACTTTAAAGGGACACTAAGTAGTTTTTTCAGTGGTCAAATTGTATTTTGCATTCAAACGAGTTTATGCTCTCTAGCGCCTCGCGTTTTCGAACTACGGCAAGCGGTATTAGTCAAGATTCAAGAAGCTATGACAACATGATAACATGTCTTCAAACACCACTTCATCAAGTTTTGTTTCGGATGATGAGGTAGGGGGGGGGGGGGGGGGGGGGGTGCACGATATTAACCCACCCCGGACCTACGACCGACGGTATTAAGAATAAATAATAGTATACACTCACCGGCCACTTTATTAGGTACACCTTGCTAGTACCGGGTTGGACCCCCTTTTGCCTTCAGAACTGCCTTAATCCTTCGTGGCACAGATTCAACAAGGTACTGGAAACATTCCTCAAAGAGTTTGGTCCATATTGACATGATAGCATCACGCAGTTGCTGCAGATTTGTCGGCTGCACATCCATGATGCGAATCTCCCGTTCCACCACATCCCAAAGGTGCTCTATTGGATTGAGATCTGGTGACTGTGGAGGCCATTTGAGTACAGTGAACTCATTGTCATGTTCAAGAAACCAGTCTGAGATGATTCGCGCTTTATGACATGGCGCGCTATCCTGCTGGAAGTAGCCATCAGAAGATGGGTACACTGTGGTCATAAAGGGATGGACATGGTCAGCAACAATACTCAGGTAGTCTGTGGCTTTGACACGATGCTCAATTGGTACTAATAAGCCCAAAGTGTGCCAGGAAAATATCCCCCACACCATTACACCACCACCACCAGCCTGAACCGTTGATACAAGGCAGGATGGATCCATGCTTTCATGTTGTTGACGCCAAATTCTGACCCTACCATCCGAATGTCGCAGCAGAAATCGAGACTCATCAGACCAGGCAACGTTTTTCCAATCTTCGATTGTCCAATTTTGGTGAGCCTGTGCGAATTGTAGCCTCAGTTTCCTGTTCTTAGCTGACAGGAGTGGCACCCGGTGTGGTCTTCTGCTGCTGTAGCCCATCCGCCTCAAGGTTCGACGTGTTGTGCGTTCAGAGATGCTCTTCTGCATACCTCTGTTGTAACGAGTGGTTATTTGAGTTACAGTTGCCTTTCTATCAGCTCGAACCAGTCTGGCCATTCTCCTCTGACCTCTAGCATCAACAAGGCATTTGCGCCCACAGAACTGCCGCTCACTGGATATTTTCTCTTTTTCGGACCATTCTCTGTAAACCCTAGAGATGGTTGTGCGTGAAAATCCCAGTAGATCAGCAGTCTCTGAAATACTCAGACCAGCCCGTCTGGCACCAACAACCATGCCACGTTCAAAGTCACTTAAATCACCTTTCTTCCCCATTCTGATGCTCGGTTTGAACTGCAGCAGATCGTCCTGACCATGTCTACATGCCTAAATGCATTGAGTTGCTGCCATGTGATTGGCTGATTAGAAATTTGCGTTAACGAGCAGTTGGACAGGTGTACCTAATAAAGTGGCCGGTGAGTGTATGTATCAACAGGCTGTAATATCCTCACATAGCCACAAGGGAACAGAAAGAAATATATAAGTTGTATTAACCGCACCTGGCCACCACATGGCAGCACACATAATACACTGGGGGTGGGCGCTAAACACTAGCCAATCAGAGCATATTATGCGTCATAGAGGCCACGCCTGCCCAGGTACTACCAAACCACACATCCGGGGGAAGGCAGAAACCCCCAGGCAGCGTATCTGGACAGATACCCAGCTAAGGGTAGCTCCACGCGTGAATTTTACAATTCCTCTCCATTTGCTTCATAGATAATATACCTAAAGCTAAACAAATAAAGTGAGTTAAAAGCGATCCTGTGTCGGCGGCCTACTTCCTCAAAGAAGACAC
This sequence comes from Merluccius polli, assembly GCA_030340625.1. Lineage (NCBI taxonomy): Eukaryota > Metazoa > Chordata > Actinopteri > Gadiformes > Merlucciidae > Merluccius > Merluccius polli. Next base: position 63,308 of record JAOPHQ010006268.1, on the reverse strand, counting down.
TACAACGGAGGCGGGGGGGTGGGATATTAACCAACCCCGGACCTACGACCGACGGGGGGTGGGCGCGAACGTAACCCACCGCGGACCTACAACCGACCGGGGGGGGGGGGTGCGCGATCGTAACCCACCGCGGACCAACGACCGCAGCCTGTGACAAGTGCCGGTATGCAAGAAAAAGTGCCGATACGCTAAAGGGTAGAAGTGCCGGTACCGGTACGCTAAATGTAGAAGTGCCGGTACTGCGCACCGGTGCGTACCGGCCCACTTCGAGCACTGGGTACGTTATTTCAAACACACTTCAAACTGCATTGAATCATTAGTGTGAGCATGTATGAGTAATTACTCCTCGAGCAAGATAGTGAATTATGTTCTCATGTTTATATCGTTTTTTAAGTGACAAGCGCGTCTTGCTAAGCTCCTTCTCTGTTCCACAGTCACGCTGGCTCTGAGTGAAAACGCGTTGAGCCTTACCTGTACCACGTAGTGCTTTTTGTCCCTCTCGGCAGTTCATAGACCGGAAGGACATGGAAGCCTCCATAGAGCTTGCCCGTCCTATGTCAATTCTGATAAGTGATTCTTCGCTCAGGAGGATAAGTGAGATTGTTGACAGAGATAATTGTACACCAATGGGGACTTATTTATGAATGAAGACGTTGATTTGAGGTAATAAATTACTAAAAAAACTACTTAGTGTCCCTTTAAGTAGCCGGCAGGGGGGCGGTTCGAAGGGGGTCAGCTCCCCCCCCCCCCTTGGCGATTTTCAAATTTAAGATCATCTATAACGAGAGGTGCTAACTGGTGAGGACCCAAAAAGGTGTCATTATTTTTTCCGGAAAACTAAGAAAATCAGTGTGCGGCGCCCTTCAAATCAATCAGGTTATATTTTGCTATAGGTGAACCTCAAGTGGCAAACAAAAAGCCTGTCAGTGATATTCAGACTCATTTATATGAAGAAGTTATTATTAGGATCTCAACAATGTGTTTTTTGTGAGCAGTGCTTTTTTCGTATTTGCTTCACTGACTCCTGGTTCCCAGCAGTGGTTCCCAAACTTTTTTTGTCAGGCCTCCCCTTTGGTAAAAATAAGTAGGGATGCACGATATATCGGCATTAATATCGGTATCGGCCGATGTTCGTCATTATATATATATATAACATATCGGCATCGGTCCGATAAGTAAAATTGGGCCGATATCCACAACCGATCCATAACCTCCAATAAAAGCAGGGTCCCTAATAGACGCAGGTCCCCATTAAAAACCTCTTTAAACCCACCGGGTCGCCCGCTTGAACAAGCCGTTTAGATCACCTACACAAAGATACGGTAACCGTTTAAACATCTGTCAATATGGACATAATGCACATCGTTAGATCAGTTAGATTCTCCACAGTTCAATCATTCAGTTCATTTAACACAAACTATGAACACCAACGCATAATTCATCCAGACTTACCGGTAGCATGGTAAACAAGAGAGACTTCCAACTTTTGAAGCGATCATAAAGTCTGTACGGTCTGTGTCCGTTCCTGCATTGTTTATATTCCTTAAGTCTGTAAGGGTCCACTGATCAAAAGAATCAATGGGTTTCATTAAATTAATCCGAGTTGTGAATAATATCATGTGAAGTCCGGTGCTCACTGTCTGTTTACTGTCTGTATGCTGGCTGTCGTAAATCTTCCGCTGCCGTAAAACGACCTTCACGTTCGAGCGTCATGGCGGCAACACCGAGAAAAAAGTACGACCTGCGAGACATGCGGCTCTCTCGCTCTCTCTCTCTCGCTCTTCTTTTTTTTAAAAATAAGATTGATACTGCTTTAAATAAACAATAGTATTTCTCATATTTGGTGAGCAAGAATTTTGTGGTAAATTAATTAAATGCCTGTCCCTAATAGACGCAGGTCCCCAATAAAGGCAGGGTGCTTTCAGTGATTTAAGCAAATCAATTATTATTACTATTATTAGATGTTTACGGTACTTATGTTTTATGGTAGCCCTGTAACCTTGTTACTTGGATGTAAAATATGTTCTGAAAATAAAGGAAGACATTCAAAAATTCAGTTTGCATGATTTTCAGTCTGTACAAATATATCGATATCGGTAAATATCGGTTATCAGCCATAACAGCAAAATTAATATCGGATATCGGTATCGGCCAAAATGTTCATATCGGTGCATCCCTAAAAATAAGGAATCCCCCCCACACGCGCACACCTACACCTGTTTCCATCGTTCTTTGTAAGAAACAGAATTTAAAAAAACAGGCATTACTCCCTTCAAAGTATATGAATGAACCTAGCTCAGAAAAGTGATGAATTGGAAAAATAGCCTGTTTTTCAATTCATATTTCAATTTGTTTCCTCAATGTCTCGCACATAAGCTATTAAAAGACAATACTTGTTGCTATCATTTGCTTCCTCGACTTGGGGTTTATTCTTGATTTTTTTTTTTTCTATAGAATTTGTAGTTGCCGTGGTGCGCAGGTTGTTAAGTGCGCAGAGAGTCCACGCACGGGGGCCATGACGCTTACAGTTGCTGTTTTGCTGTAACATTGTGGACGTGCGCAAGGGCCGTGATTACATCATTTTTGGTTCACGCTGACTCGGGTAGTTAGCGCTGACGAGTATAAAGTTTGGCATTTTCATTTACAGCTTTTGTGTGCAACACATTTCTAATAATTTCTCCTGTGCTTTGTTTATATAGTGTGCGATTGAGCTCATTTTTGATACTCTATGGGCAGAGCATACGCACCACAGACTCCCGCCGGCCGAGCCAGCAAATTTTTACTTAGCCCTCTGCTAACTTCAATGTGGATAAAATAATTTAATCGTGTGGCTCTTCTGGACTTGTTACTATGTAATTGGTCCAAATGGAACAAATTCTGAAACTGAAACGAATCATTTTGCGGGGGTTGTGTGACGCTCAAAAAAAATGTATCCACCGTTTTATAGTTGCGACGGAGTAATCTACGGTAGAGCCTATGACGTAAGCATGTGTCGACATTGTTTTTGTAATTACTCTTACTGCCAGAAGGGGAGACAAAAGTTCCGCAATGCAGGTTTAATGCCCACCTAATACGGAGTACACATTAACATTACAGCATTAGAAATCAGTCAAATCAGTGCCATAAGTTATCGACTTGAGTCCATACATTGCAACAGTATCAGCAACACTGCTAAATGCTTTGTAGGCGAGTTGAGCCGACAGACTTTTTTTATCAGCCAATCAAGATTAGATATTCATCAGGAATCTCTGCCTAGCAACTCAAACCTTTGTTTTTATTGGATTGGGATTCAGGTAGGGATTAAATAGTTTGCGAATCAAACTAGAGCAAAACCAAAGCAGAGCAGCACCTTGAGATTGTGTTTGTATTTTAAAGTGTGCTATATAAATATAATTCCTTATTATTACTCTACTTGGAACACGCCTATCCTGCCTTACCCACAGAGGACTTTGAGTCTCATACACACTCTAGAAGGGGGAAGAAGAGAGGCGGGTGGAGTGAAGCACGGCTTCGCAAAACCGATTTGAGCAGGGGCACGCACTCAGATGGGGCAAAAAAAAGGGGCACGAGAAGTGGAAGTGCTGCCTCGCAAACAGATTTGAGCATGCACACAAATTACGAAAGGGGAGAATATACATTTGCGAAAGTAGCCAGCCAGAACGTGGAATCATTTTGGGAAACACTGCAATATTCAATAAAACACCCAGCAATATTTCAATTGCATTCATGGAAAGCTACACTAAAGGATTTCTGACATCTAGAGAGCAGCAAAACAAAGCGTTATTTCGTTATGGGATTTATTCAAACAAGGCTCATGATACCATCTAGATATAAGTTTGCGTTTCGCAATGAATGTCAGTCTGGTCTTGGCTGGGCAGCAATTGACTTCCACATATGGGCACAGCCTTACATTGTTAAAAAAAAACTCCAGCCAATTACATTAAATAACTGAGTGACACTAAAAACCTCTTATGCTCTGATAAAAAGCCTTCCATGCAAAGTTCTGCTAATCTTTATCATCGTTAAGCAGTCTATCTCAGATGAAAGTGTTGATTGCGCCATCGATTTCTACACTTTCCGTGCATTCTGCGGACTGCTCCTTGTCCGTCATTAACTGAAATTCCCTCCCCATAGCGCGGATTCATCTTATCATTCAAACATTTTTGAAAGAGGCGTTCAATGGGCTTGAGGCCAGACTGATCTGCAGAGAGAAACAGAAGGTGAACTTGAAAGATCACAAGGCTAGTGTTGCCTGGACATGGTCTTAAAACACCCACCAGGTTCCGTCCCGATTCATGTTCCTTGTTTGATGTATGCATCAAACATGATGCATCCAGCATCACCACAATGCAAAAATTAAAACAAACAACAACACAAAGAACAAAGATGTGTAAGCCTAAATGTTAACTTTAGAGGCATTTTGGACATGCAGTATTTTGTTCCAATCTCCTGCTATGAAGAAGGGCAAGACCCAGTGTATGAATAATTGCATAATTTAAATAAGGTGACACATTGAACTTCATGCAGGGCTCCAGATGGTAAGTAAAATACCAAAAATTAGGTTGAACAAAACGGTCTGGGGATTAGTAATTTTGAAGTCACCAAAACTAAATGGTTAAAAACATATCTTAGCAGTGATGAAAATGGAAAAACATTAAGCCGTCTAACTATAAAGTGCATAATAGAAGTGCACCCCTCATTTCAGCTCAAGTTCGAACACTGATGTGTTTGAATTCTACAAAATGTGTTTTCGGTTGAGAGTTGACACAATAACAAAAGGTGTAAATAGTGGCAGTTGGTGACAAAAAATAATTAGCAAAATAAGAAAATAATATAAGTGAATATCAGTGCGTACTACGCAGATCCCAGCAGCAGCAGCAGCCTGTTTCTACACAGGATACTGTGCCGGTTAAACTTTTAAACTCATGTCAAACACAAAGCTATTCTAGAGTACATGAGTACAATTCTCCGTCTCCGGTCTTCTCAAGGTCTTCTCAAGCACTTCCTTGTTTACATCGTAGCTTTTTGTTGATTCGTTATCGTCACATTGAAGCGACAACAACCTGCTTCAACCAGTTCAACTTACGCATTACTAAGTTGTTACTAGTCAGGACATTACTAACCTATTGGTGGTGCAACTGAATTTAGTAAACTGCTAGTTTGAAACTAACTAGTGGTTACTAATGACTTAGTAAGGACTTTACATACAGACTTAGTAACTAACTTGCACATTGTTGGTGCAACCCAGTCCAGGGCCTTCGTTATGGACATGCTATTATTGTATTAGCAATGACCTGTGCTTGGTCATTACTTAATTATCTAGTTGAGCCCACTAGCTAACCTTTGGGTTTTGGTATGTAGTCTAGTTTCCAAGGAGAGCAGTGTGGCTCGTCTGAGCCTTCTTGTATCTACGCATCGCTTGTATCTGTATTGCTGTGGCTAGTCTTGCCCAACTGGTTTTCTTTTTCAATGACGTCAATGGGATAGGATACAGAGACAGCACAGCGAGATGCATTTCTCAGCATTTAGATGCCGTTCAGTTTTTTTCCTGCCGAAAACAAAATTTAAAAAAATCTTAACATACCTCAACAATGTTTTTGCAGTTAGGATGTTAACTATTTTAGCTAACAATGGCAACACCTATATCATTAGAAAGTATTGTGAATGTTATTGACATGCAATCTCTAAAACATGCACTGTCCCTTTTAGAATAGTAAGCAGCACTGCATTGTTCTCACTCTGCTATAATACTTTCAAATGATGGCTTCTTAATAAGAGTCTAGTTTGTACTTGGCTTATCCATGTTCATTAGCATCACTCTGATGTCACCAGCTGTATGCAGTGTGAGTACAGCATAGGTGTCCTGTGTCACACCTTTGCTCTATAGGCGCTGGTTGTACTGCCAGTATGCCAGTAGTTCTTTGTAATACATCATCAACCCTCATTCTTCACACATATGCCATTCCATTCTTTGTGTCTGCAAAATCATTCTGCACATGTTTAATTATCAATGAAGCCTTTTGTATGCTGCAATTTGCATGTTCTAGATTGCATGGATGCCTTGCAGCAATTGTTTTATTGCAACAATGGTGATTAATTGCAGCAATCAAAATAAAATAAAAAATATGTTTAGGGTTGAAAAATGAGGCAATAAATGGTAACTGTTGACCACCTTTTCTAAAGCCTAAATCTTCAGATGACATTCTCAAGGCTTTGGATTATGGCAACCGAAACAGGACACAGCATCCCACTGACATGAATGCCACCTCATCGCGCTCCCATGCGGTTTTCCAGGTATTTTAACTTTAGCGAGAAGAACATGCTTAACATGCCATTTATTCATAAACCACTCGCACGGTTCAAATGATACCAAATGAAAAATGTGTAGCCATTGGCCGTTTTCTTGTTTGTGTCTCCAGATTTACTTAAAGCAGCAGGACAAGACTGCTAGCCTCAATCCTAATGTCTGTGTTGCCAAAATGAGCCTGATTGACCTGGCAGGATCAGAGAGAGCCAGTGCGACCAATGCCAAAGGGGCACGTCTGCGAGAAGGTGCAAACATCAACCGCTCCCTGCTCGCCCTGGGGAATGTTATTAATGTTCTCGCTGACCCAAAGGTAAGTGCACATTGAAATCATCCCTACCAATTTGTTTTAAGTGTTTTGATATATAGAGGATATTACTGCAGGATATTTTTTAGGTTGTTGTTCAATTCAGTCTTTTTTATGTAATATTCCGATTATCTGTAATTATCTTTCAATGTGTGTGAATGTCTATGCAAAACAACAGGCCTTTGCTAGAGAGGCTCCACGAAGGCATGTGTAGATTTCACACTTTGAGGGGATTATATATAATTTATGTTTTCACCCCAAGGTCTGTTGTTAGGGCTTGAGTCTATTCCAGCAAACATTGTGTCTGTCGTATGCATGCATGTGTTTGCTTTGTTAATGCCTTGTGTGTATCATTTCCTTAAGAAAGACAAAATATAGTACCATGGAGACACCATTAAATATGATTATTAAACAAAACCCTCACCTACATTATTTCCTTCCTAATCTTCCTAATTAAGACCATGCCATTAGAATATTTTTATTTAATGAATTTCATACATTTTATTCTATTGTATCAACAAATATTCAAGTTCAGTTGGATAGCAAAATAGAAAACAATTATTTTCGAAATGTTCTTGGTTTATTCAAGTTATTCATTGTGTTGATTTATTAGTGGGAATGTCTGTTGAATAACGACAAGCCACTAGCTTTCCTATGATTCAATGGGGGGAAGTGGAGAGTCAACAGAGTTTTGGGTATTGTTACATTCCAGTTGCATACATTAACCTGTAAACCAGTCTTCTCAGTTTACGTGCCGGTCCCAAGGGGACCAGGTACAAGCAGCCCACATGCATTCAGGAAATGCTGCACACATGTGCCACAGCCATTTGGAAACATGATCCATCCTGACCAGGTTGCTTCTTTCTTGGGCAATGATATCTCTGTGTCCTTGCCTGGGCCGTGTGATTGGGTCTGTTTAGTCACCGCTCTGGAGTGTTGCTCTTGCCATCTTGTATCCGTTACTTATGAACTTCACATAGAGACACGTGTCCATGCATTCCCACTTCATGATGCGTTAGAACAAGAGTTAGTATTATGTTTTACTTTTACCTGACTTTTTTATATTTGACATTTTGAGAGAATAACTTCTGTTCTAAATGCATGTCAGTTTTCATTTCATGGTATCTTCAATTCGTCCAAACCCACCCGAACAGAATATGAAGCTGATTCACGTTCGCTTTTGGTAAACCAAACCATTTTTTTTGTTTTAGAGTAAGAAAAGTCACATCCCATACAGGGACAGCAAGCTAACACGATTACTGAAAGACTCCTTGGGCGGGAACTGCAGGACGGTCATGATTGCGAACGTTAGCCCCTCGTCCATGATGTACGACGACACTCACAACACACTGAAGTACGCTGACAGAGCCAAGCAGATCAAGTCTTCGGTTAGTAATTTCTCTATTTGTTTGTGGTCCCTGTTATCTCAAGTGTAACATCACCTGGTGCCAAACCAATGATGTTGTTGTGATTGATGTGCCTCTCTACTTGTGTCCCTGCTTGGATGTGAACGTAGCTGAAGAGTAACGTTCTCAGCCTGAACAGTCACATCGGCCAGTATGCAGTGATCTGTGAGAAACAACGGGAAGAGGTACTGCATAAAGCAATCGATCGTGAAAATCTTGCGACAAACATTGATATGATGTGTATTGAACTCCTCACCTCCATCCTAAATACCATTGTTGTTGTGTTTTTTTCATTCCAAGATTCTTAATTTGAAGCAGAAGCTAAAAGAATATGAGAAGAGGAATACCCATACCTTGGGGTCTGGAAATTCAGACGTAGTCTGGTCTAGGGAACAAGCCGAGTTTAAGCGGTAAGTCTGACAGACGGGGAGAGGCCAACTAGAGCACTCAGTTAGAATAAATGCTAGTTTATTCTTTTTCAATTAATAAAGGAGACTTTTATTGTAAGTACTGGCAGACATAATTCAATCCAGCTATTGAGTAGTGATGGAGAAAGCATATGTCTCTGAAGATACATTTATTGTGATACCACCTCAGTCTGTCGAAGTAATGTTCAGGTTTAAATATATATTCCATTTGAAAGCATCTACCTTTTTATGCCCTTCAAGGGCGAAAGAGAAAACTCACATTGTGAATAGGAGACAAACTGATATATCTTATTTCAGTTCTCTTGAACGGATGCAGTGGCATCTGTCGTGGGTAGTGGGTAGGGAGGGGTCGGGGCTGGAAAAACTGAATGAGTCTCACTCCCACACATTTTCATTCACTGGCATCAGAATTCACAACTCGCACAATGGGAGGCTCTGAAGAGAGGCTGCACGCTTCTCGCACCATTAAAAATGCAGCCGTCTAGCGAGGCCACGGCAGCTCCGACGTCACCAGGGTTACAGTGGAGAGCGCAGTCACATTTCAGCTGCATCGCTCCGGTCTCGGGTGTTCATCCGCATGCGCCGCACCGCTCCTGTCCCCATCTCTCAAGCCTCAGAGAGCCTGTGAAAACATTTCCATGAAAAGCACCTCAGTGTTGCTCCTATGGACAATGAAAGTGAAGAGGATGGAACATTTCTCCTTGTCTCCCTTTTCAAATACAATTATTGTGAATTCTGTAGCATACAATGAACATTCATCATATTTTCATTTATACGTATTTCACGGTTTCCACATGGTAAACATTCAGACGTTTTTTTTATTAGTACATTTTACACAATTCAATCACATGTCTATGCAGAAAGATGCCCTCCCCAGAGACCATATTAGTGTATAAACTGGCCAGGGCATCCTGCTGCTCATGTTAAAGCATGTTGTACAACACTAGAACCATCATTATTGGACGCACATTCTGTTCAAGCAGGAGAGTTTTATTTCTGTGAAGGCTTTTGTAATGACAAAAGCTATCTTCTATACATACCAAATGGCGCCATTTTAGCATGGGGCCAGGAAGCTAAGTAGGTGCGGTAAAGTTTAAATAGTTGTGATCTTTCTCTCCCAGGGTATCCGAATCTCTGCAGCCTATCTTCTCGAGCCGGGCCCAGATCAGGAGGGAGCAGCTGGATCTGGAGCGGCAGCTGAAGGAGAACGAGCTGCGCCAGCGCCACAGTGAGGAGGCCAACCAGCAGGTCTTCTTTTTCTGTGCCAAGGAGAAGACTGAGAAGGTAACTGTTGTTTGTGCTGTCGTCCACACATTCTTTGATCCCTACTGCAAATTGCTGGGGCGCAATTGCTGAGTCATCAATGCACTTTTATTTTGTTTATAGTTGTTCACCCCCCCCCCCCCCCCCCCCCAAATAGAGGTCTGATTGTATCGTGCTCGAATTCCTGATGCTCCTCAAATGTCACTTCCTGTGTACTTTCTCATACAAACTTCTAGTGGCTATGAAATTCCCATCGATCTATCGGTTCTATTTTTTAATGTTCTGGTTCACAATTGCATGTGTCGGGTAACCGTGGTGAGTGTGGTCATTCCCACCAGGCCACCTGTAAGCACGAGCGCAGGATCGCCTCCCTGAGAACACAGCAGCAGCACATCCTCAAGCGGCTGGCGGATTCCAAGAAACGTCTGTACGACAACGACGACAGGCTCCACCGCGTCGAGAACGAGATGAAGCTGCTGGGCCAGAATTCCATGCCTCCGGAGGTAAGGACCCCCCACACACGTACACACACATTCGTGCGTAAGCACGTGCACACACACACACACACTTTACTATGAAATAGTAAAGAAAACAGTTCAGCCGTTTATTGCAGTACTTGTACCACTGTCTGACTCACCGAGTTCTGAGGTTCTTTCTGCTTACTTTGCACCGTATCTTGTTGTTTGTCAGGTTACAGGGTTTGGAATAATGAAATGCCACAATAAGTGAAACGGGGGAGGGGCGGGGGTAGTAATCTGTTTAGCGATGAAAATTGTTGGAAATTGCTCAGCACAACTCACCCGCCTACAATCCCCTTCATTAAAAATGAGCTGAATCATCACAGTAAAGCACCACACCTACCTGCGTTCTAGGTGTACTTAAGATGTATCCTAGGACAGTGGCGTGTGCCCACACATACCATCGCTAAGTGGATTTCCCTCTTTTTTTATTCAAACCATTGGAAACTCATTTTGAGTCGTTTACAGTGTTGAATACCCCCTGTACCTTTTTTCTTTGTATACACGTTTGTTCAGCCATTGTGTAAAGGCAGCCAGCGGCGGACCCATGTCGTCGGAGCACATGGCATGATGATGATGTATCTGCCTATCATCGCTAGCGCCACACTTGTTGACATTTTGTTTCCTGATGAATTGAAGTTTTACCTTTGTTGATGGCATTCTAGAAGTGTTCTTTTCAAGCTACCAGCCCCGTTAAAGATTAAATATTCAGTACCACTCGTTTGTTTACGATATTTAAAATGGATAGCGAAATGCATTTGGTTTTTTTCCCCTGCCACTAAAACTCAGTTGTTCTTGTATGTTTATTTTGGAAGGTGGGCTGTGCCTCCCCTGGTGTCGTGACTGTCTTTGTTTTCTTCCCATCTGTTCTGTCAGTAATTAGAACCGTGCTCATTTTATTTCTTCGGCTCGCTCGTAGTTCACTGAAGAGAATAAATCAATACCCTTTACTCATCCGTCCATGTTATGTTTTTTTTTTTTTTCCTTCTTCATCCTTTCCAGGAACTGGCCCAAAACTATGACGCATTGGCTTGTCAAATGTTCCCGATGTTGTTGTTTCGTAGTTCTTATACGTCACCTGTTGTTTTTATGCTGTCTATTTTTTTTTTTATTATTCCTTAGCGAGAGCAGACAGGAAACATGGCCAAAACCAAAACTCTGATGCTGCGCTTTGTTGGGCTGGCCTGAGGCTTACCTGATGTCTTATCTTACCTTGGCCTATGCCAAGAGGGGATAGCTCAACAACTGTTTGTCTCACTATGTGTACCCCCGTTAATTTGCAGCTCTTGGAAAAAGACCTGTATTGCCGCAGACTGGAGTTGCAGGTGAACGACCTGAAGCAACACATCAAGCAGATGATTCAGCTCACTGCACTGCAGGATCCGGAGTACAAGCACATGCAGAAGTAGGTTGACGGCACGCAGCGCGATGCTCATTCTTAATCGCGCACAGCACACTAAACCGGCTAATCTCTTTGCCAGATGCATGACATACGAAATGCATACAGCTCCACATACACATTCCCACTGTGTCCCTTGTTGCCGAAAAACAATTGTTTCAATGTGTGTTTTGTTGCAGAATGGTGAACATCTTGCTACCCGCTCACAGTCGTCATAAAGTCATGCTGAGCGCAGCCAGACTGGCCAGCGAGGCAGACGACCTGGAGAACCACGAGCTGGAACACCTGGTGCTGCGAGAGAGGGGCGTGGTCTGGGCTGACCAGGAAGCAGAAGAGCAGTGTAGGAAAGAAGATGGGACCGGGGTGAGACCGTGCCAGACGGACAAGACGGCGGCGTCTACGACAAGCGGGGAACTGGCGCCCATGCTGGCGTTTTCCCATCTCTTGTACCACCAGAACAGCCCCTGCAGTGAGTCACCACCTCCTCTAATTGTGATCCCAATAAAATATCGTTGGCTTATGTACTACCTAGGTGTGTAACGGTTCCTGTGAGAAAAAAAACGTAATGTACAGGCTGATGAGCACGGTTTGGAGCGCAAACGTGCAGTTTGGGGCGGATTTAAACGGTACGGCAGAGAGAAAAAAGACGCCTATTTGTAGCACATTTTGGAGTCACAGCAATATAATTATTATCATATAAACAGTGTTACTTTATATTGGAAGGACTTTGTCAAAGAAAGTTGGCCAACAAAGTTGGCAAAATATCCAATATGAAACAAACAGCGGTAAGGTAGAGAATGGCGAGCGGAGAGAGTAGTTGTTAGATCCCCCAGTGTCATTTAAGGAACATTAGGATTCCACGTGGACAAATGCGATGGCAAAAAAAGTGAGAATAAATCAGCGGCCGCCCCCGACACACATTACTTATACTAGCGGGAACACATCAAACATGTTGCGCCCTTTATGGCGACACCATCCAAAGGTATCTCTGGCCAGTGCGAGGGGAGCGCATGCTTTTTACCATTGTAGAGCTAGCGGGATACCCTTCCAAACAGCGATTTTATTTGCGTTTTAGTTAGGCTATTGTTTCGGGCAGGGTACTTTATAATTGGCCTAATGTGTAGAGATATTGACCAAACTATTGCTCTATAGAGAGGAGTGCTGCTGCCCAACGGTTAAGCTTGGAATCCCCGTCTCCTGGGAAGGTAGACACCTGGGCAGGTAGACACCACTAGACACTAGGGACTCATACCGGTGATCACGTCTTTAGTTCCCCACGTCAGATAGCTGTAATTTGGAGTGTGAATATCCAATATCTTTCTAAATTAAAAAACTTAGTGTAGAAACATGGCGGTGCAACATGGCGGGCTCCGTGAAAGAGGACCCGCTCCCTATGTAGATATAAAGGGCTTATTCTAAGCTAATGAAAACACGACGATTCTTATTTTCATGGGATTATACATTAATTAAAACAGACTAAATACACACTGCACCTTTAAATACATGGTTAAGATTATTGCACTGTATAGGTGTATTGGTTTATTTTGTGTAATGTTTATTTAACTTTTTTTTTTTTAGAAAGATATACAGTAGTATACACAAAGTACCAAATGTACATGTTATGGCAGATATTCATCTTAGGGCACAGACAAGGAACAAAGCATTTGATGTCGTAGTGAGTCTACCCTTGGTTTCTAAGGTTTCTAAACAAAATGTATAGTAGGCCTACCGAACCGAAAAACCGTGACCAAAAGCCGCAAACCGAACCGTGCCTCACCTGAACCGCTACACCCCTAGTACGTATTACCTGTACACAGGTCATCATTTCCACATTGGAAACTATGGCGATGTGTAGGGTTTATATGGATGGATAGGGAGGGAGATATATCTCACACACACAATACCATTGATATTTAAATTTAAAATTGTCCATAATAGGCCTTTATCACAGAGGTGTAATAATATGGGTGAACACAGGTGTATCTCATTACGTTAATTATAGGCATTGGCATGCCTACAGAGCCATGATTAACATAATGAGCTACAGCTGTGTTTGCCCCTACTATTACACCTCTGTGATGAAGGCCTGTTGTTACCACTGACTGGTGTTGTAACAACTCAATCTAAGACGTATATGAGACGACGTTCTGGAAATGTCCCCCACCATGGATATGAGCTGCAGTCAGACGTGAGAGGTTGATTCACAGATGAATTAACCCGACAGCTTTACTAACAACCAAAGGTCCTTATTAGAAGTGTGACCCATTTTCAGGTAAAACATTTTTAACACCCGACTAATCTTGACCCAGTGGCTTGTCACCGCCAAAGAAGATGTAAACACGTTTAATGGCCTATCACGTTTAGTCTGGGTCAGCATGCTGTTGTTCGACCTAGCAACACCCAGGATATTCTGCTGAGCACTCTTTTATGACACACTAGCCGCGGCAGACAATGGCGCGTGAACCAAAGCCGGCCAACGAATCCTCCTTTAACTTTGATGCTGTCCATCATCCGTGGGCCGGTACACTCAGCACCTGTCCCTCCGCGCCAGGGCCCGCTCCACCCCATTGTTTCATATTTTGTACCTTTTCTGCCTGGTGTCTTCACCTATTCTGACTCATACGGTGTCATTTGACACTTTAATCTTTTACCTCCTTTGAACATACAGGTAATGAGGGCTCTTTGTACCCGTCATCGTTGAGGCATAGAATTATTTCCAATGCTATAGAATAATCTAATTGCATTTCTAATTTGAAAGAAGGATGAAAGGTTTTTTATATTGTCTTTGTTGCAAGATCCTTACGTAAGAGATAACCCAGTAACTTAAAAAGTAAATATCTGAATTGTGTTGGGGTTTTTTTTAGATCTTTGGTCTTGCTGGGCACCTCGACCCTGTGAGGCCATCCTGAAATTCACGTTTGCGTTTCGCAATGAATATCGGTCTGGGTTAGCAGTTTGCAGAGCAGCAATTGATTTCCAAATATCTCCAGGCAATCAGATTGGCGCTTTCGCTCTTGCCTAAACCAGTTGGAAGTAAAGCAAAAATATATTGTAATCTGAGAAAGCCTTCCGTGCAGGTTTTCTTTTCATCTTTTAATATTGTTATTCAGTCTTCAGATAAAAACAGTTTTAATTCATCCGTAGACCGCTACACTTTCCTTGGGCGCCGCCATTGCTTTTTTTAATTCGGCACACTGCGGCACTGCTTGTTTGTCATGATCTGAAGCTCCCTCCCCCGAGCACTGACTGGTCCTGGCATTCTTCCATTTTTGGAAAAGGCTTTCAACATAACATTTGCTAGCTTGTCGTTGAGTTTTCTAGCTAACTGTACGGCAAACTCTCGTAGTTCTCGTATAACACTCTGGTAGAGGTTTCTGACCAATGTTGTATTTACTATATGCTACAATGATTATTCATTGTCTTCCTTTTTTCTGGAATACTCGTTAAAATAGCTGCTACTGACAAAAAAAAAAGATGCTATCAAAAACTGTCAGCTAGCTTACCCTCATTATTGTTTAATGATAACGTTATCCAGGTGGAATTTCACCCAACGCTTGAAATAAGGCTTGTGTGTTGTGTGTTGTTTTATAACGCAAATATAGATAATCATGTTAATGCATGTTATTCATAATGCCAGGTAGCTTATATGTCGTATATATGAGGACACTGTAAGGGATGAGAGCAAGAACAGCAGCAGCAACTCAAAGAAAAAGAGTACCAAGCACCCCAGCAGTTCCTCCCCAAATACCAACAATCACGGCCATGTCTCATGCCATCAAAGCTACCCTTTCATGCCTTTTGCACATTGTGAAAGTATGATCTTGACATAAGCCACCAAGGAGGTTCAGGTAATGGATAGAGATGGCTACTTTAATGATGATGAAAAAAATTGCAGAATAGTGTTGGTAGTATAATAATACAATTGTATTGATTATATATTGTCATAAATTACTTTAAACTGGTGGAATTGTTTTATCCAATTAACTTTTTTGATGAGGTTATATTGTTATTGTGAATGGTGATTTCCCAAATTATGCTTTAAAATAATGAGTGTGTTAATGAGTCATTAATTAGCACATATTATTGCTCTTATACTCAGGTGCAGAACGGTACAGGAAAAGAGGACCACCACCACACACCTCTCCATCAACTAAAGGTAATGTCCTCCACTCTGATGGTCAGAAAGCCCAGCCTAAATGTTCCACTTCTTTCCCTTCTGTATCATGCCAAACTAATCCAAGTAGACCGCAGAAAAAAGTTTACATTTGAGGCCGAAATGAAATAGAACTCGCAATCTAATTTACAGTTGGGCAGTTGCACATACATCCTGTACTGGCTGAAAGTTAAGTAATGAAATCTAGGGAACTCTCCAAGCCACTTCTGAGGAAGGAAACCACACACAAGGAACCATTGCGGGAAGGCATCAAGGGAGCTCTTGAAATATAGCCCTCCAAATTGATTGTAATGATATTTCTGCAGACCAGCTGGTATATATATTTTATAGATGCACATTGTGGGAAATATAGCTTTTTAAGGAGAAAACAATTAATTCAAAGGAACATTGGGCCTAATTTTGTTGTTATTGGATCAAGTAAAGAATTTAGGTAGCTTGTCAACTTCATATGGTCATATTGATTTAAAGGTTTTTCTCTTTCTTTTTTTCCTTTCCTAAACAAATTGAAATGTGATTCTGCTCCTGGCTGATAGTATAGGTCTTTATATTTGTCATATGTCGAAGGGTCCGTTAGAAGAACAACATTTCTTGTTGATTATGGCAACAAAATTTCAGCGCAACTCTCTCATCTCCTGTCCCTTTTAATAACATGAACTGACGTTTCCGTATGTTATTACCATCTTAATATATCACTGAGTAGAGATGTTGGCAAACCATACCTAGCAACATCAATTGAAGTGGAACATTAATTGAAATGAAACATGAAATGAAAAGCCCTCTATAGTGTGGGGAATCCCTGTATCCTCATGCACTACGTTCAGACACCAGGACAAAGCCTAGGCCCAGCATATTCTGTTCATTATCAAATGTTCTCAGCAGAGTATCGTCATTATATTTAATAGGTCTGTAGTCTAGCTCTATACTCCTGGGATTGTCCCTTATAGCAACATTCTTAATTGTGTTTCTGTTGCACAGAACTTTTTCATAACCGCTGTTTTCTGAATATTGCACAACTGATGACTGTTTGTGTTTGTTTGTGTGTGTGTGTGTGTGTGTGTGTGTGTGTGTGCGCGGCCATCTTATGTAGCATCTCATGTTGCTTTTTGCGTTGCATTTCATAATTCACAATTGTACCTCTAATTAAACCAATTTTGATGATGAAGATGATGGTTTTGCCTAATTAGGTGGGGCATACTCTAAGTAACATCATTAACAATAATGAAAGCTAAGAATGTTCTCTATTTCTCACAGTCTCCCAGGCCGTACCATAGTCCAATCCCAGTGAATTCCCCTCCCCGTGAGGGAGTTTATTCATGATGTCACCCGTGATTCCCTTCCTTCAATGGCCAAAGGCACATCACTAATTTGCTTTAAATGTCCCAAAAATATATAATACAAATGCATAAAATGACCTAAACCATCCAATAAGGCATACTAAAATGAAACTAGTGTTTCAAGCAATGCTCACAAATCTCTAGCAGAAGTTAGTCGCCCAGTGGGACCCACAAATACGATACTTTAATAACATCTGAGAAATTGGATGATGTATTGTATAATAAAGTCAATCTGACATTATGGGTTTTTACTTTTCTCTCTGGGAAGGGTTTATGAAGGCTAATGTCCATAAACCTGTTTCCATTCATGAAATTTGACTGCTTGTATTTCAGCATGAGCTGATGAACGTCTCCTTTTGCATTAAAGGCGTGACATGGCCCATATGCTGAATGACTCTGCCAGAATACATGTTAACACTCATGGCCGAAAGTGACATGAACAATATGCTGTAATTGACTCTGACACAGATATAGACTATTTCAAATTGCTCAATAGGCCCAGCAATGCATGTTGCTGCCATGTCAATATTTATCTTTAACAAAGTCAAATGCAATGCTTGGAAATAATGCAGGGAACACACCAGTTGTTTTAGCCATTCTAATGAGTTGGAGCAACGGCTGGCATACTAGAAAGTAGTGTATTTTTGTTCAAGGTGGAGTATTATAGTTTGACTATAGCACTGTAGTAATAATGGTAATATTTTATTGAAATAGTCATGTAACATATGCTATATATATACATATATATATATATATATATATATATATATATATATATATATATATATATATACCTCATAACGAATGCTTATAAAAGAGTGATAATAGAAATACAGTGGTTTGACCTAATGCAAGAGCTGATCTGACACGCATGTCCTATAACATACTGTGTTGCTGCTATGCATGCTAATATGCTCCCATCACAGACGGCTCGTTCTCTGTAAGTGCATGTATTTGGTGACAAAATGTTTTAAAGGGTCCCTACAAAATGGCTTGCAAAGCTGCTCTATTGAGGAACGCATTGGATTGAAGCACTCGTATGCATTCCTGCATACGGGTCGTCCGAGCTCATAATGATCTTATAGCCAATGAATGGTGTGTGGCAAAAGACGAAGATGAATGCCCACATCGGTTTGTTTTTATTTCTCGTTTCCCGTGTTATTTATAGGGGTCTAAACCTGACTCGTGTTTGTCATTCAGCCGAGCTCCCTCAGCTGTTACTGGTAGCCAATGATAAAAGGTGGCTCCGCCCTGCGGTCTGCGAAGCCAATCATATGGCGCTTTTTATTTTTTTATTTTTGATTGAAAGCGCTATTCTGAACGAGACTTAACTCTCTGTGAACCGGACGGCTACATGCTATATTTAAAGGAATGTTTCAGCATCTTGTTGATTTGAGCACGATGCGTGCCTTACTCATACGCCTCTCCACCCATAAACAATCCCTATCTGTTTTCCCCTGGTCCATTTCTCCTCCTCTTCTTCCCTGCGTCCTCCCCTCCCTCCCTGTTTTTTGCTCCGGCACTATTTTATCCTCGTCCTTGCTGCTCTGATGGATTGTCTGGCTTTTTGTTTCGATTCAAGCTCTCATTCCTGCTGTGTACACCCCCCACCTCCTCCTCCTCCTCCTCCCTTCCCCCT
Source organism: Merluccius polli (assembly GCA_030340625.1). NCBI lineage: Eukaryota > Metazoa > Chordata > Actinopteri > Gadiformes > Merlucciidae > Merluccius > Merluccius polli. Next base: position 44,536 of record JAOPHQ010006268.1, on the reverse strand, counting down.
CCCCTCCCCTCTGTCTCTCTGGCATATAACCCCCCCCCCCCATCCCCTCTTGAGCTTCATTCATGAAAATGCAGATCCGCAGCAGGGCAGGGCAAACGTCAACAGACGTAAACCCCTCTTCCCCACCAACCAGAACCGTGCAGTAGCAACCACGCGACCCTAATTCAGCTGAGCTTCTCCCAGAAATAGCAACTCATGCATGTATTAATCCCCTACAAGCCAAAAATATGGGATTGAAGGATCGCTGCAGCCATTTATTGTGAGAAACCACTCGTCCGCCATTTATCACCGAGAACTCGTCCTGCTGTACTATATCCACTATGACTCAAATGTCTTCAATATTGCATTCAGCTTTTCAGGTTATTTATAGATTATGTAGTTGAATACATAATGTCTATTTTGTCGACATTCATTTCCCCTTTTTTGACGGTCTATATTAAATTTTGATTTGGTTAAATAGTTTTTTGACATGTACCTGAGGATTGTCATAACACTGTAGAAAGTTAATGCATTCGATTTTTGTAAATAAGGAAATATAATATTTACCCTTTACATGTTGCATTGTAACTCCTGTAGAGCAGAGCTCTATAGCATACCACCAAATGGGCACATTATCTGTTTTCTTAGCATAACATGACAACAGTGCATATCTTGATCAAAAGACAAACAGAACTTTGAAACCCTGATAAACCCCTGAGGTACTCCATGGCCATGTGTGTATGTATTCAAACTCCAACGTGGCAAAGGAAAGGATGCTTGGATTCAACGTGAAAAATAACCTCTGAAATGAAGCTCTTTTGTGAACCTGTGTTTCACTAAAATATACCAGGGATGACCATTCTTCAAAGTCGCCCGATATAGACATGTTTTGATTGTCACTTTATTTTCATGGTACAGGAGAGCAGGCGACTTCGACCCAGGAAGCCCCTGCCAAGCGACCCGCCAGGAGAAACCTCTCTGCGGTGCTGCCGCCGCACGGCCCCGCAACCGCGGCGCATCCGCTCGGCCTCCGGGTCACGGAGGAGGGCATGTTCCCGCTGCCGAGCACCCCCCCCCAGCAGCCCGCTCCGAATGCCACCGTCACCCTGCCCTCCTGCCCGCTACCTGCTTATGATCCCAACATGACATTTGAAGTCCTCGGCTGTGAGGATCAAACGGAAGCCAACTCGACGTTTGTGGTTCCCGCTGGCACCTCCCCGTGTCAACGCTCGGAGCCCAGCCAACCATTTCTGCCCGCGGCCAGCGAGTCCATCCAGAGCTCCAGCAGAAGGTACCCAACACTTGTCTTTTCGGTTCTCAGGTTAACTTGGTAAACATTCTTTGCAATGCACGTTTTGTTTTTAAATGTGTTTGTTGCTATTAACAGTAACAACGGTCCATTATTCTTTATTTATTATTTTAGCCCCTACCCCTTTACCTCGTGAGGCTTTGCCTTTTGCCAGGCCGCCATTGCATATAAGAATAGAACTAGTGGTGGGCCGTTAACGCGGTGCCATAACGCGAGACTCTTATCGCCGTTAATCTATTCTCAAAGTTGGGTTGGGAGCTGGGTCTGGGGCCTGATAAACGTCCGTATTCGCAGTGTCATTACTGCCCCCCCCCCCCACACCTCTCCCCCTCCGGTCAACAATCGTGCATCCCTCCCCCCCTCCCCCTCCGTCAACAATCGCGCACCTCTCCCCCCCCCCCCCCCACACCTCTCCCCCTCCGGTCAACAATCGTGCATCCCTCCCCCCTCCCCCTCCGTCAACAATCGCGCACCTCTCCCCCCCCCCCCCCCCCCCCCCCCGTCAACAATCGCGCACCTCTCCCCCTCCGGTCAACTATCGCACAGACTTATTTTTAGTCATTATTTAGGTAGCACACGTATATTATGAATGCCTTCGACAGAATTCAAATTAGCCATTTTAATCTAGATTAATCTAGATTAATTCCAAGATTACAGTTAGATTAATCTAGATTAAATAAATTAATCTATGCCCACCACTATTTAAAACATTAAAAAAAATAAAAATGTTAATGAAGGTTCAAAGCGTTTTTTTAGATTTAGTACTCTGCCTCTCGCTGTATAGCATGGACATGTTATTGGTGTTCTGAATTCATATTTTTTAAACGTGGTATACCGGTGTGTATATTTACTCCCTGCCACACTACAGTTTACAGGTCCCGTCTTTGCTAGCCATGAGGCGTGCCCAACCACCCTACATGGCCATGACTTCGGCTGCACAACGAAAGCGTAAATTAAACAGGTGAAGTTCACAGTGGTGAGAGTGGAGAGAGAGAGAGAGAGAGACTTATGTTACTGTCGTTTAACATAATGTGTACGTCTCCGTAGCGGCATCATGGAGGGAGAAACGCCCGGTGTCACAGAACTAAAGCGTGTAAAACAAGAACCGGTGGTTACCAGGAGACCTCTGAGGGTTCACCGTGCGGCTGGTGAGTGAAATTCATCTGCTGCAAATGCAGTCTTGTAACGGCTCGAAAGCCAGCAGAGGAGCTGTCCAGCAGCCTCATTTGATCTCTGTCACCCCCTCTTACCTGCAGGGTCAGACGAGAACAAACCCAAGAGGATAGCGAGGAGCGTATCGGAGGGGAACCTCAACACGCTGGTGGCGCCCAAGTCCCGCTCCATCTTCTATAAGACCTCCCAGCAGTTCAAGCGAGTCACCAAGAGGATGTGAAGCTCCATGCGTTTTTCCTCTGTCTCACTCTCTCGCTCTCTCTCCCTCCCTCCCTCTCCCCGTCTGTCAATTCGTGTCGCTTTTCACACTGCTTTTACAAAAATTCTGAAGCTTAAAAAATAACGTTACTTATATTTTTTCTTCATTATTAATCTTACTTAATCTTTTGATTCAGTTTTTGCAGGATTTTATTTTTTGTAATGTATATATGATGTACCTATTGCCTTCTGGTTCTAAACTAGACACGATAATGCAGTGTACTGTAAAACAAAGTTCATGTTTCTCCTAAACGCCTTCTTTTAATAAAATACAATTATAAATGTGGTTGTGTTGAGACTTATTAGTAATACAACATATCTGCTCTAACTGGTTTGGTCCCAGGGTCGCATTTGTTTTATTCTATGTATTTCAGTGCAGTTGATGCTCTTGTCTTCCATGAATGGTTTCCCCTTCCACCGACATGTGGTTTTGTGTTGGGCCATCGAGGTTTGCCCTTCAGGGATGAGAAACTGCATGTACAACTATTTTAATTAGCATATTATTACCAAAAAAGTAATAACCATGAAAAGACGTCAGATGTACATTTTTTTTGAATGTCAGTCAAAACACTGCAGGGATTACATTTTTGTAGTTGGTTCAATTGCACCAAATAATTACAAATAAAGGCAACAAAACAGACTATCCGAAGCTAACGACGCTGTCTGGAGAGGACTAGACGTGTCACTTTGAATCCAGTCTTGCAACTTTCATTGGCACAGCGTTCAGTGTGATCTTTATTTTTAGCTCAGGAGCTCAATGCATATATCAGCACTGTACTGCGCAAGCACTGACACCCTCTGCTGCTCTCATTCACAAGAATCACTTCAGTGTGTGTGTGCGCAAGCACACGTAAGGAGGCAGGTCTTGGCTAAAGTTTATTAACTTTCTCTTAGCCAATAGGATGCGTTGTGCGTTTTTCCTGCTGACCAATGGGACTGTTCGAGAGGTTAGAGGTGGATGTTGCTTAGCAACTGCAGGTAGAATCTGGGATCATGTCGGACCCATTGTTTTATCTTGCCTCCCTTAGAGACATTACATATTGTGTTGTGATTTGTTAGGAAAAAATACCTCGGTGCAAATGCGTCACAAAGTTGGGAACTCTATTTTTGTATCATTTATTTTTGTATTATTTGAAAAGATCATGCTGACTTTACTGGCTTCTCTACTTTAAGACAGCATGAACTCAAGTTACTAAAGGAAAGATCACTTGAAGACATGCTAGAATCCTGTGTTTATTCTTCTACTGATGCAAGTGGTAAGATCATTAAGGATTAGTATTTATATTTCTAATAGAACCAATAAGGGGAATACAAGTTTGATGAGGTATTTTTTCGCTGCATAGAAGTGCACATCCTGTGTTAATATACAAGGTTGGGGAAAAAAAGCCTATTCTCAAATGCCCGTATTAAAATTTGTAATAAAAAAAAAAAAAAACTGTTGAGACAATAAAAGACTATCTGCCACGAAATCCACACCCCTTGACAATATAAATTACAACATATTCTGTCCGGTTGTGGTTCCAGCGTGCGTGCGTGTGTGTGTGTGTGTGTCTAGGAGGAGGATGCACATGCTCCCACACATCCACGTGCACAGAGTCCCTCCCACTGTGCTGACGACAGGCTAGCGCGTCACACCCGTCACCCTCGGTCCCCTGAAATCATTAGAGCTGCTCATGTCTTAATATTTCCCTTCACAACATACACCCCTGTTGGCTGCTACACAGCACATAGTCAGCCACTGTGTTGTTTTCTGCTGTGGTAATGTCTACCAGTCATTTATTTCACTGGTGCCTATTTATGCTATTTGTGATTCAAAAGGACATTTATTTTCATGAGCTTCGGTATTTCTCGATAACATGATTTTCATCTGTAAAAGTATTGGAGGTGTTGTTCATGTGTTATGTGTATGTTCCATGGGTCACAAATACAACTTTGCCTCATCTCCTATTATGGACTATGATAAGTGCTAGAAGTATAGATTTGATTTGCTTTGCCCATTAAAAAGATTTAAAAGGTCACATATTTTCAAATGTTTTCCAAACTTTATGAGAAGCCAAATGAGTTGGTTGCAATTCACTGTCCCGTGATGCCTAATGCAAATATTGAAAATGGGTTTATGGAAATGTCTGGAATGCACCCAGGATTTGAAATGTAAATCAGCCCCATGGAGACTGTTTAGACCAACTCCCTTGACCAACACATGCAATATTTCAAAGTAAAGAATTCAAGCTTTTTATACTTTTAATAGGAATTAATGTGATTGGATTGCAACCTATTAGTGGACATAGGATTAAAACTGAGCACAGATTGGTGATCATCATTTGCATTGGTGAATAAGGTAAGCTCTGTGAACAGTCGTAGTGCGTCTCGCTTTCTGGTTCTCAAAAAATGTTGAGCAGATTAACACATTTTCTTTGTTTCTTTAGCGTTGCAAGAGACTGTCATTTTTGTTGTGTCTGTTGGATAAAGCTGAAGGGAGCTATCCACCTGCATTGCTCAAGCTGTCTCCTGCGGTAACCACACACCTTCATCCATCAAAGATAATGTATGCTCAGGTATAGGTATGGCAATGCCAATACAGATATGTAATGAGACCATCGCCTTATTAACCTTTTTCATTTATTGGAACTGCAGCGCCTAATTACATTGTCATTATTAGTCTGATTGTTTGTCTGGTCATCTACCTCTGCATTTGCATATATGGAAATTGAACGATCGTGTGACTCACATTTTTAACAGAGGTCATGAACAAATGTATAAGAGGACATAATCTGGTAGCAAGAAAAAGGGAAGAAAAAAAAACACATTGTTTGTAGACCATTGACAGGGTAAGGATGCAGTAGCAATAGCAGAGGATAGGTAAGACCTACAAAGCGTCTCCTTTACCAGGTTATGTTTGCTGTTGTAAAAAATGTGACAGAAAATCGGTACAGCTGTGATGGCTCAGCAGTGTGCGATGCCCCTCTCTAAGTTCCCCACTCAGGAACACAGCCAAGCCCACCTCAAATGTATGGCGGCTGCGGATGACTCATCCTCCAGGGTAGGGTCTGTATGATGCAGGTGCCTTTGCAGATAAACACTTCACTATTAGCAGAGGGTAATGTCTGAACGACAATGTTGCATTCTTTATGCAACATTCTGCATCATAGTGGCTCAACCATGTATGCTGTATACTCTAACATATGTACATACTAGATATAGGACTATACATATATTAGCCTACTATATTATAGGTTACTATTCAATTTAAATATTGGACCTTTTATTGTGCTTATATTTCCCTTACTTTTTCTAAACCATGTTTACAAAAATCTGCACATAATCCTTTTGCAGTTAACACATGATCTTGTCATTAATTTACGTTCAGCTTTTGTTATTATTTGAACAAAAGAAAACGTGGTTTCACTCTTCTTGGAAACACGGCTTTAACTTTTATGGTTGTATTTACATACGTTGTTGCCAGAGCCCTGGTTTCACATTCTTCCACTGAACAAAGCATCCCCACCAAACATACACGTGTACTAGTACAACGTGCCATATTATAACATGATCAAACATGTGAAGGTATTCCAAATGCACAAGTGTTGTTTTAAAGTACTAAAGCTTTCTGTGCAGAAACAGCAATCTTTGGATACGTAATGTTTTTACTGTTGTGTTTATGTGTGTTCATGTGCTTCATTACCAAGTGCTGTACACATGCTTGTGTGGGCGTGTTCTCAAATTGCATATTCATAGATGTTATAGCTGTTTTCAGTAATTAATTGGAGAGAGAGAGAGAGAGAGAGAGAGAATACATGTTTTTACAATAAATGCATTACAACAATAATTAATTCACGATAAATATATACATTTGAATAAAAGGTTCATAAGCACTGAGAAAGAAGTTATGAAAACATTATTCTGCTATTGTTGAAGTATAGTACCATAAGTACAGTATAAGTATAGTAGTATAATACGTTGACTTTTAATTGATTAGATTAGAGTCTTTATTGTCATTGCACGGTAGTATAAAAAATACGTTAGCATAACGAAATTGAGGCACAGCTCTCCCGTCAGTGCAAAAAGATAAATATTAAATAAATAACTAAACAAGGCATGCACTTATCAAACAAACAAACAGACAAAAAAGTTACTTACTTACAAAGTAAGGGACTGTAATTGCTATTAAAACTCAATGAAGGTCAGCATACAATATGCTACATATACTATATACTATACTATATACAATCAATTATACATATTGAGACTGATTATTACTCTAATTGCTAGATTCTGATTCACAGTGAACTTAAAAATACCACACAGAAAATGTTTTACATATCATATTATCTGCTGCAACGCATCCAGTTCAAGAAAAAGTAAAGTCGTTTAGTTGTGATGTGCAGCGTGACGCCTTAGAAGGATTGTTACAGGCAACTTGTTTGGGAATTGCGGGCATCGCTTTTTAATGAAGAACAGTTGAGCCACCGAGGGGGTGGTCCACATGTCAAGTTAACCCTGTTTAGCCTCTACTCCTGTTTTGAGTTGAAATTGCAGAGGCATTTCATTATTTGCAATTTCTTTCCAAAATAAAGTATATTCGAATTTATGAAATAAAAACGCATGGCATTTATCTACATCTGCAAGATCTGTCTAGGGAGTGGGAGATGGTGAAAACATTCTTGTGTATTTGATTTTTTTACCCCCTGCTCCTTTAGATTTAGCTTTCCGGTGATACAAAACAATATATCTGCAAGTTAGTGAGACACCCACACTCATTTGCAGTAAAAGGCAAATGACCCTGATGATGACTCATTGCATTCACTCACTTGCTTCTTTCCTCCCCAGCATGTTGAAATATGTAAAAGAGAGCAATACTTCTGGCCACTGTGCCATTGAACAAGTAAGCTCAGAAAAGGGTGAATAAAAAGACATTACAAAATCCAGTAAAATTACTCCACTTCATTCACATTTGCTACACCAATTTGCTGTAGACAAAGTAGAGATTAGTAGTTATTTGAATGTATTTGACCCAGTCTTTGCCCTCTTCTAATCACCTTGTCAGAGGTGAGGTAGGTATGTTTTGTGCTGTGATGACTCAGTGGTGGAAAGACTTGTGTTAGCAAATCAAGATCATGAGAATTATGATGAGGGTGGAGACATAACTTAGTTTTCATAAAGCGGACATTTTGCAGTTAAATATAGTTATATAGTGGTATAGCCGGCACCCAGCCATTATTCAGGGCTGAGTTCCTTGCTCGTTGTAATAAACCCTGCTATATATACTACACTACACTACACCACACTACATGACCCCACAACCACACCACACTCAAACTACGTTACACAACACTACAACTACAATACACCACACTACAACTACAATACACTACACTGCAACTACAACTACACTACAACTACAATACACCACATTGCACTACAACTACAATATACCACACTACAATACACTACAACTACCATATACCACACCACACTACTACTACTACAATAAACCACACCACACTACACTACAATGACAATACACTACACTACATTAAAACTACAATACAACATACTACAGTGCAACTACAACTACGGCTACAACTACGACTACAACTACCACACTACACTAGAACTACACCACACTACACCATACTAGAACTACACTACACTAGAACTACACTACAATACACTACACAATAACTACAATACACTACACAACACCATACTGCACTAGAACTACAACTACAGCTACCACTACAACTACCACTACCACACCACACTACACTAAACTACACCACACTACACTGCACTAGAAATACACTAAACTGAACTAGAATTACACTATACTGCACTAGAACTACACCACACTACACTAGAACTACAATAGACTACGCTAGAACCACACTAGAACAGAGAAGAAGAAGAATTATTGAACACAAGCAAATATTGTTAGAATGATTCATTGAACATTTCTGAGTCATCCATCAGGAAAATGATGGACTGATTAAATAGTACAAATATTTTCAGATGCATCTGATATAATTCATGGTAAGGGGGAATCATTTTGGTGACATTTTTGTAAATAAATTAATAACATTTGTACCGTGTATAGCAAAGAAATATCCCGGACGCTATGATCAAACACTATGACTAGTGAACTCAGTGGTCCACCAAGTTAAAAGCTACAAAAACCTGTGGTAGCTTGAAAAGAAAATGCCTTTTCTGAGAGAAGATAAGACATGGATAGCGAATTTGGTTTTAAATGGAACTTTAAATACTGCAGCTGTCTCTTTTTAAAATGAAAAGTGTGGTGTATTTTAATTGTACCGCCACCATCTGGCAGACTGACAAATAATTAGCAGTATCTGACTTATTTTCTGTTGGTGACGTTGTGAAATCCTTTATCATAACATGGGACAGTTCTGTGGAAATGTGGAAGTTAAAGGAACTGCATAAGGCAAGAGAGCATATAGCTTAGCGAGATCATATGTAATCCAGTTTAGCCATGCAATATGCCACCTCATTTGTGCGTACATGTCTGCGGGTGCGTGTGTGTACGTGCATGTGTGGATGTGTATTCTAGGTGGGGCTTAAGAAGGAGGTTTGTTTGCCTGGTGAGATCTTCTGGCTGGTCGATTTTTATCACAGGTAGAGATGCAGATGACAGATGGTTCAAGAGCTGCACCACCAAAAGGGGGGGCGGGAAAGGAAACTTTCCCTGAGGCAAAACAGAAACATGTCCAGTGTGTCTGACCAGTCTGAACACGGGTGCTGGCCGCTGGAACCTCAAAGAACTTGAGACTCATTTTTGGGCATTAGGCTGGAGGGCTTCAAGTGTTATCTGGCTGCATCAAGTTGACTTTGTTTAAGAAAAGAAAGAATAGTGGAGTGCATGGGGGAAGGGTGAAACAGGAGTCTTTAACAGGGGGTAAAAGGGACTGAAAGGATTTTGATCCAGTGATATTATATACCTGTCCTGGTCGGGACAGACAAAGGCACACAGCAAACCACCAGAGAGCTAAGCATGTCATCTGAATAGTATGTCTTTGCAGTGTAGTACATCCAGAGTCTTTGTGTGCCTGAGTTTGGCTGGTAGAATGCACAAAGGAGGCAGTTTGTTCGCCCCTGACAAGTGTGCTTTTATTTGCAGCGGCCCTTTGATGTATAGAGAAACTTTGGCTGGGATCTCCCTCACAGACAAATGCATGCGAAATCCCACTCCTTCATATTATCCTTAACAATTCCCTCTCCCCTCACTGCCCAGCTTTTATTCCCTTAAAGACCATAGAGTTTAACTTTGTGCCCACTGCTCGTCTCCCAACTGTAATAAGGAAGCTTGTTTGCCTTTATTTTTAGCTAGTGGATTTTGGACCGGGATGAGTGGCAATACAATTAAACCAAGATACACATACACAGATATACAAAATAGTGCTAATCAACTGTTGCATTGTGACTAAAACACAGTTAAACTATGTACAATGTTGTTCAAATACTAGTTCAAAAATTACAAAAATATTGAATTGCAGTTATTTGACATTGTCAACAGGAAAGTCAAAATATTTAAAGTAAAACTATGGCCTAAAACACTTTGACATTGTTAAGATATGTCTATTGGTGATGTACATCACACCCCAGGTCCTATTTTACTGTTTTGTGTAGTACTTCACTTTGCCGCGGCTAAACAGCTAAATGTCACACGGAGACACTGCTGCAGTATTTACAATGGGGTTTAATAGCATCAACTATAAGTATCAGATATTAGTTTAATTCCCATATGACAACAACTCAGGGGCTCAGAATCACTGCATATTACATTTTTGCATTTTATGTTCCTATGGCGAGAAATTAGTAATTTAGTAAGAGGACACAAACATTTTTCCTGGGCCAGCAGCCTCGTAAATCCAGAATGCACTTCGGCTTTGCAGGCTTGGGGCGTTGTAGTCACTGTTAACCCGGCTGATTTGGTCTGTTCTGGCAGCGGGGAGCCCAGATATGGCCGATGCATCTAGGTTTTGGCATTCGGTCTCAAACCAGTCGGGCAGCGATTCATCGGATATCCCTTCTTTTTTTTTTTGCGTAAACTTGCTAGCCTCAGTGATAGCTGCATACCGAAATGTTCACCAAAGTATTGGCTACAACTCTGTGAAAGGTTTCTTTCTTCTGTTTGGGACTTTGAGTTTTTCCCCTAAAGCGAGGGGTAGAGGATCGAAATCCAGCACCGGAAAACTGCCAATGAGTATTCTAGAATGCACCACTGGCTAAGCTAAAGTTAGCGTCACCAGGCTAGCTCTCCCAGCCAAGTCAGCAGCTCTCTAATCCCACAGCCGTTGGAATTTGATTGCTGGTGTGGCATATTGTATCATAGCATACTGCCAAATTTCTAGCTAGCTTTCACAATGAATAATAAAGCCTGTTATACATATCATTATAATACATTCCATTTATTCAATTTATAAATTTACAATTTACAGAATGTCCCTGATGTTGAGAGGGGAGGGAAGAGAGTGAAAGTCATTCTGGGTAACGTAGGAAAATAGCACACTGGAGCAGATTGCAGGAAGCCTGACACAACAGAAAATTGAACAACTAATTGCAAATAACGATAAAGTTCAATATTACACACATCGGAAAAATAAACCCTGGAATGAATAGGACATCATCAATGTTAGACATTTTATAATAATGTCAAAGTGTTTTAGCCTGTATTATTCCTTTAATATTTTGGCTTCATACTTTGCATTCATACATGATTACAGCACATGTTTAGACATAAATGTAGGATATTTTCAAATGTCTGGATATTATGATCCCACATTTAACCAGTTTTTAAAAAAGATCAATTTATAATATTAGGCTTCTGGGGAAAAAATAATCGTTTACCTTTTTTTTAAAAGGGACAAAAGACATTTTCTTTCATAAAATGCCTTTCATTGTTGATTCTTTATTAGTATGTTTGGTTTAGCAAAAGCAAAAACAAAGAACCAAAGGTGAAATTATCAAGTCTGGTTTTATTCTGATGTTTATTCTTAACGCTCTCAGAAGGCTTCTTACATAGTGTTGAATGCTAGGCAGTCGTATATCTTCCATGATAGTCACTTTCCCAGCAACTTTCTATGGAAATAAGCCGGGTGTGGCTGCAGGTGGGTGTGGCACTGCATGGTTCCTTCTCCATCTAACACCCCTCCCGTGTCCAGGAAGCACCAGTGTGCAACACCATCGGAAATTATCAACAAATGGCCAGCCATTTTATGTTTCGCCATTGCTAACATTGTGGATTTGCTTGGGAACTACTATCAGTATGTAGTAGTGATCAATGGTGGACTAAATACGTATTAGTGACCTGATGTTTATGTGACCAAAGTTAGTTAAACTCTTTTAACCTCTTTGGAAAATCATCAAAGATTACAACCTGAGTTGCCGCCGCCAGCATGCAAAATTTCAGGTCACTCCGTCTCGGAACCAATAATCCCTTTGGCCAGGCAGGATGCAAATACATCTATTCAAATTGGTCGTACTCCAAACACAATCACGCTCGCACAGAGACACACAACACACATACAATGATTTCATCCTGTAGCCTCTTGAAAAATCCAAACCCACGTGCCACAATCGAGAGACATGGGGGACATAGGATTCTTGGGACCCTTCATGTGGATGTTTTCAATGCCCTGTATAGGATCTCAAAGCAAGGCTTAAATTACCTGCCACTTTGACTAAGGTGATGGGACTCAGAGGGCAGCAGGCTTCACACTCTCTCTGAATTGACCAGCATCTCGCCACCATCTATACCCACTATATAGTGAGTCATTATAAACACATGAACACACACAAACACTACTCACCAGTGGGATGAAGTGGTGACAATGAAGTGGCAAACTTCACTTCAATAGTTATAAATATGCTGCTTTTCTTCCTATAAGTCCTGAACATGAATGCAGTGATCACATCATATAGTATACATGTTTTGTAGATACTTTGGTTTGTGCTAAAGCTTCACATTGTGCTTGTTAAGACAAAGACATCCACAAGATTGACATAAAAAGCAGACATGAAATGTACTCGGATTCGGATTACTTTTTTTACTCATGACTTTCTTCTAGTTCCAACAAGTAGTAAACAATAGTGTTTTAGTACTTTGAAATACTTTGAGGTACTTTGATTTCGTGGTGTGTAGCCAGAATGGTGGCGTCTGACTGTGTTGGATCGTCACAGAGCCAGACATCCTGTGGCAACGGGCTCATACTGTGAGGCAGGGGGAGATAAAAAGTGATCTGGCAACAAGAGAGATAACCTGCCAAGAGCAGCGGTTCTATTTATAACAACAGACACTAGTAACGTATGACGTAGGGCACCGCTATCAATAGTTATTGAACAAAGATTAAAACCGTAATTATATGCAAGCTCCCAAATGAATCCCTTGTCCCTTAATAGTTGTCATTACAAGAGAGTGAAGGGAAAAAAGTGCTGATTGCCTCATTTTTTAGGCTTGCTCTCTACATTTAAGTAATGATTCCAGAGACCACACAGGGCCCAAATGTAATTAGTGAATGTACACCGGAAACCCAACATGTTACAGATGCTACGCCAACAATCCTATAAGAATAACAATGTTCAAGTGACTTAATAAGCCTGACGTGTGATGTCAGCACAAGCTTTATTTCAAACAGTTATAAAGTTATACCGCTTTGAAATTTCAAGTCAAAGTTGTGAGTGTTTTTTATTTATATCACGTGTGCACTTCTGCAGGAAGATTACTTAAATATCACGTCTCAAAGACTGCTTTCTGTTTCATAAAGACGGATAAACCAATAAATGTATACACTTGCTTGTATGTTTTTGCTCGGCAATCGTTTTGTGGCAATTTCAACCTTTCCTCCTGGAGCACGGAAGCTCTGTGAGGGTTTTAGCACCCGTGTGGCAGGGCCTCTTGACTATGTACACATACGCCCCCATGCAGAAATACTCATTCTGTTCAAACACTTAAACATTCTAAGGTGGAGCAAAACATGTGCAGAGTCGGGCAGAACAGAGAGCCAAATGCCATGCAGTCATATGGAGCGCAGGGATGGAGGGGATCGATGTGTTACCCCGGGCTGGCCAGTGAGATATGGTGGTGGTGTGGGGAGGAGGGTTAGGGAGGGCAGCAGTAGTTAAACAGGGGTGAGTGTGAGCGACATAGTGAAAGTGGTGGAGGTGGTGGTGGAGATGTTTGTGGAGGTGGTGGTGGGGGTGGTAAGGTAGGTGGTGGAGATGGTAGTAGTGGTGGTGAGAGAGGTGGTGGCGGAGGTGGTGGAGATGGTGGTGGAGATGGTGGTGGTTGTGGTGGTGGATATGGTAGTGGATATGATGGTGGTGGTGGTGGTGGTGGTGGTGGTGGTGGTGGTAGTGGATATGGTAGTGGTGGTGGTGGTAGTGGATATGGTGGTGGTGGTAGTGGATATGGTGGTGGTGGTGGTGGTGGTGGTGGTGGTGGTGGTGGTGGTGGTGGTGGTGGTGGATATGGTGGTGGTTATGATGGTGGTGGTAGTGGATATGGTGGTGGTGGTGGATATGGTGGTGGTGGTGGTGGTGGTGGTGGTGGTGGTGGTGGTAGTGGATATGATGGTGGTGGTGGTGGTGTAAGACAAAGCATTATGTGAAAGCAACATTCCATAGCTGTAGTTGGTGAGAGCGCCTTAGGTGTTATCTCCCAACAAGGTCTTCAATAACAAAAATGAAATTGGGATGGCAGGGATGCGGTGCATTATTCTTTTCCTCTCCATGTTTTCTCAAGCAGTGGACAACATCCCCCATTCCTCTTAAACAGCTCTGGGTAGAAAACATTTTCTTTAGACAGTGATCTTTAAAAGAATGGCCTAATTATGTGTCAAAAACAGTAAATGACAGTGGACAGTGGTAATAGCTTGGCTTGCAGGTGTACCGCTTTGATTCCGCTATGCAACATTTAAAGTTTGAAGATTTTTCTGTTTAAGTTCAAAATATTATCCTGTGTTAAACCTGTGAAGGTCGACCGTGTGGAGTGTGTGTGTTTCAAGAACAATGTCTAACATTAGAGGACCTAATTGGCGTCCAGTTACCCAAAGCCTCTTTGGCAGCAAGGTTTTGCTTGTGAAACAAGCCAGAGGATTTGTCCATTTTCTCAGGTACTGACAGACGCACGCGTGTCCGTGAAAATAATAACGCACGTTGCGCATTTCAATTTCGTAGGCCTACCACGTCTCCCCCAGTATAACGTTGCAATCACTGCGTCGTTATTAACTCCTGAGATAGTCTGAACGGCTATAGGTGACATCCCGGGCAAATATCACTCAATCAGGACTATTACTCATAATACTTAAGTACATTTGTGGCACACACACACATTCAAGCATAGCGATTCGTCACCGCATAACAAGTCGCTGTGTTATAGCGAGGCCTGCGCTGTGCCACCGACGGAATTTGAGTGAAAAGCCATTTGTCACGTTGAACTTGAGGCAGGCCTGTCCTGAAGTTGGGAAGTGCGCTATAATCGCCGATCCTACAAGTGAACCGTTATATTGGCAGCGCGATCTCCGGTTCGATCTCGCCTCTCGGAGGAGACGCGGATTAAACTTTTGATTTTTCTTTATCAATTATTGACAGCGATTGACGGTGATTTTTTTTCTTCCTTTTTCTTTTTTCTTTTTTTTTGTGTGTGGTCACAATGTGAGTATATATATGCAAACGTGGTCTCGACAGCAAAGCTATGAGCTTTAACAGCAACAAGTCTTGGAAGAACTTGATCGCAGATACAGGGACAACAGATAGTGGTCTTACCTGGTTTCTGCCCCATGAAAAAAAAATAAGTTGTGCGTATCATGCGTTATAGGTCTATATCCTTTGTCAGGGGTGGTGGTGGGGGTGGTGATGGGGAGGAGGGGGGGGGGGGGGGGGGGGCTGTCACACATGATTGAAATATGAGTGTGCCTCTGAAGTTTTAGCTGCCAGTCATTTTTAATGGTGATTTAGATTTAATCATTCCGTTGGCGATTTGCCACAAAACACTGGGAAAAAACTTCGATTTGCCTTCGCTTATTTCAATCACGACCACTAATGGCGTTGTCCGGGCTGAGGTATTGCGTATATCTATACAAGCTTTTCTGAAACACGGCTCTTGTTGATAGTTGTCCGTACTGTAGAGCCACCAAGCTTTAAGAAGAAGGATATTGCAAAGGCTTATTACAACCATAAGTCACCCAAGTGGTGGGCGATCTACAAGCACTGCTGAAGTTCTCCTAGGATGACTTCAAACTAGACTATCTGCCAGCAGCTGTTGGACTGAGTGGATATTAACACACTTCTATCTCCGGGACAGCGTAGGGAAAATGGTAAGTAACATGGACACACCATCATAGCAAGGGATCATTACCAAGTAAATACAGTCGTACTTGCTATTTTTGGTCTTACAACAACAACGCATATCTGGAAGCGGTGGACTCGTTGGATACTTGAGAAAGTCAGAACAGAGACATATGTCTGATGAGGCTGTTGACAAAGCTTGTGTAAAAAAAAGGGTTGTGTGGCATTTCTCGGCGCAGGATATGCCGGTACAGTGAAAGAGGTAAGGAGGCAATGAGGGAAATCTTCCATTGTCTCTCCGCGCAAAGTGTGGATGTGGTGTAATGCCATGAAGGTTGTGCATTTGGCAACAAGGGCTCTGCTTGCCTTTTTTTATGCATGTATGTTTTCTGAATGTGGTGTCAACTGATGGGGGGGGGGGGGACGGGGGGGACGACAAAAAAAGCAACATGTGCGTATCTGTAAGCGTGCTCTAGACATGATATTAGCAGCGTGGCAATATTGCATCGGTGTCTGCTTTGATCTGTGTCATTTGGCATGCCATTGAAACCTCCGAGGCGAGAAAGGATTTTTTTTTTTTTTTTTTTTTGCTGTTTTTTTTTTTTTACCGGCTCTTGGTAAAGGTGTGTAGGCTATACTAAAGGAAATGTCCGACCAACATGTAATCACATATTAGCGGGACTGGCACGGCGAGGGGGGGGGAAACATTCACGTGACACAAACGGCGCGGGGAAGAAGAAGGAGAGTAAAGCACTTTCAAGTGGCACTCAACAAAAAAAACTATAGATTTGTGCCCATGTAGTTACCCTCGCTGTGTTATGCTTTCAGCACGTTGGACAGAGGCACCGGATTCTTGCATGGACTAAAACACCGAGTGGACGCCAACTCTCTGTCTTTTGCCAACCCCCTTGCCAAACCTGGGAGTCTTTTTTCAACTTTTGGTAAGCCTATAGCCTACTGAGGGGCCTGTGTACTGAACGGATAACAGGATAAAAAAAAAGCTTGCCAGTAAAACAAAAACAAAAAATAAAGCTTGTGCTTTAAGATGTGTTGCGCCTGCAGTTAGAGCATGTGAAAGTTGAAATGTTGGAGCCACAGTAGGGCGGTTCGTTCTGTACATTCTCGCTAGTCTACCGCGTTAAACTTTGGGATATGCAAGTCTTGGTCGTGGAGATCTGACCACGTAGTGGTTATCAGCCCTCAGTGTAAAGGTAAGAGTACAATCCATTGTTTCCATGTCACTCTTGCTTCTTTCGTCTTTACGGGTTTTGGGGTTTGAGAGGTGAAGTTGGATTCGGCATAGAGGATGTGCACTTGGAGTTGTCTCATAGCCCAATAGAGGACGGAATGCAAATTGTCCTCAGCGTTATTTAATGTATACCAGTGTGGTTGAGTCAATGAGACTATTAGCATCACATTATTTACAATTGTGGCAGGCCTGTGTTTTAAATGCCGCACATACCTCGGACTATATAGCAAAAAAAAAACATTAAAACAAATTGAACGGTCGCAGTGAAGAAATCGCTTTTCGAGCGCTTGCAGAGTTTGGGAAAACCTAACGTACTGCAACAGCATTTGCGTAATCGTTGCGTTGTGCCTAATCATGCTCCCAATATGGGACTTACTCTGCAGTGATCCTTCTGCTCTGCACGAATAATAGGACAAATACTGGTACATGTGCAAAAATATTTATATCTGTCATGCCTTTCCATCAATTCATCCATCCATCTATCCATCTATCTATCTATCTATCTATCTATCTATCTATCTATCTATCTATCTATCTATCTATCTATCTATCTATCTATCTCTCTGCATCCATCTACATATCCTCTTTCATTTGAATTGCTTATCGTCAATGGTGTGTGCTGTAGCATAACCCGGCGTTGATTTTACCGACAAAAATAGCAAAATAGCGTCGTTATCTCCGTCATCGCGATCAAATCACTTATGGTTTTACTACGACCGCTCCTTGGTTTCATTCATAAGGTGCTGCTACTCCAGCGGCGGCTTCACCTGCTCCACCAGCCCCTTTGTCCGCAGCTCTGTAGCCTCCTGCACATTCCGCCCGGCCGAGCCAACAAACCAAATAATTCAACACATTATTAAATTCGTAACCCGTCTTGACAAAATACTAATTGTAGGGATATCCCGCGGGACGCCGACAATATGCAAATGATTATATTATTTTTTGTATGGAATTACAATAATACCAAAAAAAAATAGGCGTGGTCTAACAGCTTCTATTGACAGATGTTATGGTTAAAGATGGAGAGGGAGAGATAAGATGGCTTGATGTGCACTTGTTTAAAGAAGTAGCCTAGATTTCTCTAGGCAGGGGAAGATCAGGCATGTGGCAAAATACGATTCACGTTGTGTTGTTGTTTGGATAGCCTTGCACGGGGATGCTGCTGGTTGTTGTTTTTTTTGTTATGTTCCTCTTCTTGCGCAAATAGAGGCGCATATTGTGTCTGTTTCCCTCCCCCCCCCCCCCCCCCCCCCCCCCACCCCCCATCTTCCCAGACCTCCTGGTCGGCATACTGGCGGGTATCGTACCCTGTGCTGTGCTGTGTCCATCATCCTGCACGCAGGGACACCTCAAAGCATTCCGCTGCTATTTCTGCAAAAAAACACACACACACACACACACACAAAAAGTGTCTATTCGAATTGAATCACTCGATAATTTCAGTCAGTGTCCGCTAGGCCTATCTATCTCATACACAGTAGAGAGAGTGTGGCTCTTACTGATTGCGATGTAATTTATTTGCCTGCTGTATAGGCTATCACACAACACCATAGCCTACTGCCTATTAGGCGACGTGGGTTTTTATAGTGTGCTGGTTGAGGGCTGGATGCGACGTGACGCCATAATTAAGTCTGTCAGAATTGAAAAAACCGCCATAGGCTGATTAAAATAAACAAATATTACACCGCCCATTAATAGCCTTGGATTAATAGTCATTTTACAAAATAAAATATTTTAACGAATGAGCCACGTCTTCCAAGTGGTGGGTTAAATTGTGATATATGCCTTATTTGTTTGGCCCTTATAAAGGCAAGCAGAACGCGGATCAAACGGCATGTTATTAGGGCTAAACCTGATTTGCAAATAATTGTATAGTTTCGTATCAGCATCTCTCTCTCTGTTTTTTTTTTGCCGTTTCTAAGGCGGGTACAGCAATATAGTTTGTATGAAAACCGGCAGAGAGAGAGCGAGAGCGAGAGAGAGAGAGAGAGAGAGAGAGAGAGAGAGAGAGAGAGAGAGAGAGAGAGAGCCGTGGGATGATGATGATGGTGTGGGTGTGGGCGTGGGGGAGGGGAGCGCGGAGGCGGGTGAGGAGGGGTCTGTTGGGGTGGCACGACACACTTTGTATGGATGAAGGTTTTTTTATAGAACTTTCTGCAATGTACGTCATCGGATGGGTCCATAAATGGGGCTGTGTTATCTTAGCGAGAGTCTCCCCTGCAGCCGGCCCCTCTCTGCACCCTTAGCGCTGCAGAGTCAGGGTGGGCGGCAGTACCACGTCTGATGGTAGGTCTCACTCCGAACAAGATGAAATGCTTGGCATCACTTGACGAAATATCCGTGCTGCCGCATTCTTTAGAGGTGATGCATGTAGACCGAGGGGCGAGTATATTCAAATAGGCCTGTTGTGTGTGTGTGTGTGTGTGTGTGTGTGTGTGTGTGTGTGTGTGTGTGTGTGTGTGTGTCATGAAAATATCTATGCCCATATGTGTCGTTTTTTTTTGTTCCGACTGGGATTTTGGACTAGACATCTGGCGACATCTCTTTTCATGTAGGGTTAGCCTATATATTAGGGGATTTAAAGTCTATGTGGGTCTGTGAGCGTATTCATTTTTTCCTATATGTAGGCCTAATAGCAATACGCTGCGCTAGCCTATTATTTTTTTGAGATTGTATTTGCTAAAGGTGAGTCTACGGTATAGTGGATGTACATCGCACAAAATAGAAGAGCGATATATCATTCATCTGGCCCATAACCCGACAATAAATTATTTTGACAAAGGATGGTGGAAAATATTCAGCCAATTAGCCTATATGCCTATATAGGCCATTATCTCCAGCATTGCTATTCTCTTATGACGTTTCGTCGGAGTTTAATATTGCACATTTGAATTGAAATGATTGAGATTGTTGTTTTTTTAAAGACGTCAGAAAACAATAGGTTGTTGTATTGATCATTGTCCATGTATTGATCGCAAAGGAGCGCGCCACTGCGGGACACGAGTTCAAAGTGTTATGTATTAAACATTTAAATGGCAATGAGCACACGTCGTGACTTTTACAAAATTAAAGATATTATTTGTGTTTCTAAACATCACATATGCAAAATAAATACAATTTACGCCATGCGGGTGATCTTAAAGGGTGTAAACGTCTTTTATTATTACCTAGCCTATTTATTATTATTTGTGTTATCTGTTATAACTGTATGCACGTGTAGGCCTATCTTTATTTCATAAACCTGAAGGTAGGCCTATGTATATTGACTGTTAATCTAATGGCAGAACAATATCGCATAGCCCTATTTGAGAGGTGTATTCAAATAATAGTTGTTTTTTTGCGGGGTTTGTTTTGCATCCTCCCGAGGAATAGTTCACATGCAGTTTTATACATCAGTGCTTTTTTACTTATTATATAGCTAAAAGTTGCTCATGTCTATTTTAGACCGCTTGCAACCGCATGCAACGTGTGGGGATTTTCAACCAAAGTAATTAAGAGAGAAAGGAAAAATCCCGGTGGAAGCAAGAAAGAGGGGGGCAGTGTTTCACGAGTTATGTTCGTGGCAGTATTAACATAACAATATCAGGAAACATAATTAATAACAACGGGAAATGCTGCAGATTGAGTTTAGCTTTTTTTTTTACCCTACACCCAATTATTTCACAAGCAACAATTAGCTCTGAAGCCAAAGATTAGTCACGTGTTCTTGTGTGCTTTCCCAGAAACCTCGTTAAGAGACACCCATTCTCAGAAATGGTTTTGTATTGCGATCGGGTTTTCCATGTGTTTCCAACCTCCTCCTTCACGGCCAGCTTTTGGCCGCGTGGAGAGCAATTGGCAATTAAAGTCAATTGTGATGCAAGTCCTCGTTTCTGCACCAATTTCTTGTATTTTGGCAATGGGTGTGACCCGATGGGCCCATCATGTTTGTTAATTGATGCAACCTGCACCGGTTTTCTACAGAAATGTATGTTTAAACATCCAAGAATGTATGACAAGAGACGCGCTTTATCAATAAATTGGCATTGAAGTGATGACCTTTGCCCAAGTTCAAATGTGTCCTGTTCATAAGCTTCACACATCCGCATATCAAAACCCACGTCGTCTTCCTCGCCGCTATACGTGATGATGGCCCACCTTCCGTTTTTGTGCAAGCCTTTGCAGAAAAAAAAAATTAGAGAGAAGCGGTGGTTGTTGTTTTTTTGCCTCTCCTAATGGGAGAGCCAGGTGATTTATTTATGAATGACTTTGTGTTGGAACACCCCCCCCCCCCCCCCTCTTGTTGCGGTGCGCGATTTTCATCCCTCCTCCTCCTCCTCCTCCTCCTCCTTTTTTTTTTTTTTTGGGAGTCATGTCGCCGAGTGATTGCTGATGCAATACTTTGTCATCCAGAGTTTGCCCTCGCCTCCTGCGAGCCTTGGGGGGGAGGGTAGGGGGGAGGCTATATCCATCTTGGCGTGATCCCCGGGTGTGTTGGAGGTGGGAGTGACTCACGGAGCAGGTGTGAGCTGCAGCATCCACCTCCCGTACCGCCGCCGCTGCTCCCCTCCAACTCAGAGAGAGAGAGAGAGAGAGAGAGAGAGAGAGAGAGAGAGAGGGGGGGGGGCATCATAATGCATCTCTTTACATTGGAGTAACCCCCCCCCCCCCCCCCCCCAGCCAAGCCCAAGGGGGGGGGGGGGGCAATAAGCTGCAGACCCTCTGATTGGGAGGACTTGTGCGATCAGGAGGGGGGGGAGTGGGGGAGGACTTTTCAAAATGGCTCGTGTACTACACTGTGACTCACCCCCATAGCAACTGTGACTGAAGTATATTACAGGCCTATACACTGTTGTTTCACGGAGGAGTGTTGGCATATATAAGTACCATGACCAACATGATCCTCACTTGTATGCATATGTGTAACGTATTGTAAGGCTTTAGGATGAATGTTGCATGTTGCACGTCTATATGTTGGAGGTAAATGATAATAACTGTTATAAACGGTGTGCCCGGACATCTTAATAGAATAATAAACCAATGGTAGTACATTTATTATGTTGTAATTGTACTGATGACAGTGTTTCCAATGATAAAACTGTGTTGAACTTTACACGTTTAAATAGAGGGCTTGGTCTATCTCTGTCCAAAAATATAATATAATAATAAATATAAGCCTATCCCTAAAAGAAAAAACAAACAAACAAACGAGATACCCATTTCCATAGCGTTGTCTCAATTGACCGCCTGTATTAATTCATTCAGAAGGAGCAGTGCGCAATTTGTGCGCCAACGACACTCGGACTTGCGGCTGCAAAAAGTGTGTGTGTGTGTGTGTGTGTGTATGGGGGGGGGGGGGGGGGGGGGGGGGGGGCTTATCTTCGGGGATTATTATTATTATTTGACTAATAGGACGGCCGTCCTTCGGAGAAGAAGAAGAAGAAGAAGAAGAAGAAGAAGAAGAAGAAGAAGAAGAAGAAGAAGAAGAAGAAGAAGAAGAAGAAGAAGAAGAAGAAGGACTAAAACGCACACGAACGACGACACATGAATGTTTCTCTAACCTCGGGGTTGGGGGGGGGGGGGGGGGGGGTGGGATGGGGGGGGGGGGAGGGATGGGATGGGGGGGGGGGCTATACTCTCTCAGCAGTATATGAGCTCGGTGGTGGCAACCAGTCAGCCGGCGGCTGGAGTCACATGTTGTTGCAGCGTCACACACACCGTGTAGTAACTTCACTGTAGTTTGTAAAGAGGAGAGCGGCGTCGTTTTGCGTTTGCGTTTGCGCGGCTCTCTCTCTCTCTCTCTCTCTCTCTCTCTCTCTCTCTCTCTCTCTCTCTCTCTCTCTCTCTCTCTCTCTCTCTCTCTCACTCACACTCTCTCTCTCTCTCTCTCTCACTCACACTCTCTCTCTCTCACTCACACTCTCTCTCTCTCTCCCCCTCACACACACAGCGCATCACAGTGCGGCCGCGGCTCCGTGGGGTTTTTCCCGCAAAACTCTCCCGTTTTTCTCCGCAGAGGAAGGAAGAAAAGCCGCCGCCGCCGCCGCCTCGCAGCCATGGGACTCCGTTTCCCCGTCCACGCCATTTCCACCATCAATAATTTATTGATCTATTTGCTCCAAAGCTGAAGAAAGACGGTATATCGCCGCCAGAGGGGTCTTGTCTTGTTGTCTCGGAGGTGACTGAAAAGGAGGAGGGGGGGGGAAATATATATAGGCTATATATATATTTCTTTTTTTTTTGTTGAGTTGCTTTTAAAGTTATAACTCAAAGAGGGGGGGGAGCTGTGTTGACACCGTCCCAGATGACTCTGCCCCGTTGAGTGGTCCTCTTTTACGACTGGGCAGTGAAAAGGTACGTTTGACCGCTTATGGGCTTCTTTTCATCACTTTTCTCGCTTGTTTGTTTGTTTGTTTTTTTGTTTTTTTCAGTTTTGTTTGGACGAATATATATAGGCTATATATAAAAAGTCCGATCCCCGTTCCCCCCCCCCCCCCCCCCCCCCCCCCCCCCCCCCCCCCCCCCCCCCCCCCCCCCCCCCCCCCGCCCCCGGTAAACGCACAACCCGGTGGTGGTGGTGGTGGTGGTGCAGCACCACCGACAAGGGATATGTGTAACCGTATCCTCCCGCTCATTAATAAAGAAGGGGTTATTATGGTGATTGGATTTTCTAATAGGGAGCCGGTGAAGGGGGGGGGGGGGGGGGGGTTGTGTGTGTGTGTGTGTGGGGGGGGGGGGGGGGTGATACAGCGGAATGCTGCCGTGGGCTGAACTTAGGACACAGACTATCTCTTCTTCTTCTTCTTCTCGTGAGATGAAGAACAGGTTCAACTTATTTGTCCGACGTTTGTTTGTAAGTCCTACATCTTGCATGCTGTAAGTCCCTGAGATAACCCCCCCCCCCCCCCCCCCCCCCCCCCCCCCCCCCCCCCCCCCCCCCCCCTATGAGGAAGACAGACAGACAGACCTGTCCTGCGAGTCTGTCCACAAGAGGTTCACTATATATGTCCTCCTCCTCCTCACAATGTGCAGCCTTTGCTCCTCTAACCTCGCCCACAACACCTCCACACAAAGTGCGGCGTTTTGTGCAGAAAAAATAAGAACGAGGGGGGAAAAAAGTGTGATGAACTCATTAAGACTTTATAAGAAACTTGAGACCCCACGCGACTGTTTTTTTTTTTTTTTTTCGCCAACCCACAGTTAGGTTAGAGTTCAGTCTTATTAGATGACCCTAAAACAAAGTACAGATAGATTGCATTTATTTTGACTTTCTTACTTTGAGTGGATATGGCTGCCATCTATCTATCTATCTATCTATCTATCTATCTATCTATCTATCTATCTATCTATCTATCTATCTATCTATCTATCTATCTATCTATGTCTCTCTCTCTCTCTCTCTCTCTCTCTCTCTCTCTCTCTCTCTCTCTCTCTCTCTCTCTATATATATCTATATATATATATATATATATATATATATATATGTAATTTCACCGCTCTAGGAGTGTGTGTGTGTGTGTGTGTGTGTGAGAATGTCTAGTCCCTAACATTTCACGGTCTCAGACGCCACCTAGCGTCAAAGTGTGGGAACAGAACAACTGTTCATTTCCACATGCGTGCTACTTGTGATGACTTGCGTGTCTGTGTGAAATCTAAGTGTAATCTAACAATTCAACTGCCTGTGCTGCCTGACGGCCTGTGCTGTAGACATAAAAAGGTTGTGTCTGTGTATCAAATAGCATTACTTATTCATGAAACATCATCTCTAAACAGACATTTAGCCTTTATATAAAAGTTAAAAATCAACTAATAAGGTAAAATATCCAGTCCCACTGATGGAGCGGAGTAACTTGATGTGTAGAGAAGCTATCAAAGATGAGTCATCCTTGGTTATGGGAAGTTATGGGAAGAAGATGAAGTATTATTTTGATCCCGCTTGTCAATTTTTGTCAGTTTTATGTGGTCTAGCTGGACCATGCCGTGAGGCTAGGTGTAATCTCTTGGAAATGCTCTTCTACTAACTTGTGGTGTGTGTCAGATTGGAAACAGCTCTCTTAAGGAACAAGCATCCACATGTGCCATTCATTACTAGAAAAGCCTAATTACTTTGGCTTGAATGTCATGAAATGGAGGAATAAATGTGTTCGTGCTCCAAACAGTTTAGCTGTATGTTTTTAGGCTTTTCACCAAAGAGGCTCTTTGAAAATAACAACAAGCAATAATGTTAGAGAACACATTTCAATGAAGTTCTTATTGAAATTATGTTACTATTTTCTTTATTCAAGCAGGGGTTGAAATTAGTTTAAAGTAGCCAAGACAGAAACCCCAAATGTGTCAAAGACAATGGCATGTATCCAACAATAATACTGGTCCTTTGATGCTTTCAAAGAAAAAGAAAAACCATCCAGCATCTTTCAATGGGGGGATTTAACACAATAACTGTCACAAAGAACATAGGAAACAAAGCCTTCATAAAACAGTCTAACAGGTGTCCATCTTCAGGTGTGAACCGCAAGATTTTTTTGTTCAGCCTCACCTGCTCCAATACTTTTGTCCCTGTTTCAAGGTGTGTTTGCATTTCACATGCAAATGAACAGTGCTGCCAGTCACCAACAGCATGCTTTTCAAAATGTGAATCAGAAGCAACCAACCAGGAGAAAGGTGCATTTTCAATAGCATTTTGATGTACATTATCTGTAGTTATTTAATTGGATATGTTATGTTTTCCATTTTTCCTTGTTAATCATATACATGTATAGCTGTAACAATAGGCCTATTTTTTTATGAACTGTGAAATCCAACTTGGCAAGACTTTTATTCATGATGTGAAGAAGAAAAAAATGGTTGACAGAACTATAAGCCATTGTGAGCAAGTTTGCAGCAGTTAAATGATTCACCAGCTATATTGTATTGTACCAGGATGTTGATCGAGACCATAAGCCATATTGATTCTCCTGATGGAAACAGGAAATCACAGAAATAGAAATGAAATGGTTTGTTATTCCCGGTGTGAGGATACCCAGAGGAATGGCAAGCAATTGCAGTGGCATTACCCCCAACAACCTCCTCCCCCTCCATTCCCTCCTCTGTGGAGACCTGCGAGAGACGTCATCACTGGTTGTTATGCTGCGAAATGACGCTGGCAGCCCCCCCCCCCCTCTCCCCCGCCCTCCCCCCCCCCCCCCCCCCCCACCACTGTTACTGCAATATTACCCGTGTGGTCTGTCAGGGAAGCTGCTGCAGCTCCACCATAAGGTGTGACACCACCTAACAATGATCAGACCTCGCCCTTCATTACGCTAAGCGTGTAACGGAGCCACCTGCTTTTGACGGCCGGTAATGAAATCACTTTAGATGAATGAGACGCAGGCTGGTAGACGGCTTCCGCCCTGTCGCCTCCGTCACGTGATTTTCTCTCTCTCTCTCTCTCTCTCTCTCGGACGAAGTGTTGTGTGTTTGGTGGTGTCCATCGCAGGGGTCCTCTGCTCAACCCACCGTCAACCTCGTGTCCTGCGTCCAAAAGGACTCAGTGGCTCTGTTCCCATTTCCTAACTCGAGTCGAAACAGGCTTTCATGAATAAAAGCCTAGTAAAAATAGAAACAGAAAAAAGGTGTTTGGTTGGTGTGTTATTCCTAGTTATTTTAAGTGGCTGGTGTTGTTTTCGTCAGAGGGAAAATGCTCCCATCCCCCCCATCCCCCTGCACACCCAGCCCTCCCCATGTCCTCTCGCCGTACGCTCTCACACTCCGGAGAAACGCGTCATCACGGCGCTCAGGGGCTGGGAGGCTCATTAAGGAGAAGGATGTGATATTCTGAATAGAGACTGAGACTCTCAGCACGTCTATTTATAGACGAGATATCTCTATGGCAGTCGCCGTGGCGTTGGTTAATTGCAGCAGCGGCCCAAGACGCCAATTAAGAATGAAACAAATGCTTTTGAGGTGGGGTTTGCTCCTCCCTTCTGTTCAAGGCTTTCTCTCCATCCCTCTCGGAAGGTGAGGGGAAGTGTTCCATGTTTATTCCCGTAGTCGGTTGGGCGAGAAGGACAGCATGCCCAGTGCAGTCCAAGCCTCTCTCGGGCTATTTTTAAATGCCCCTCTCAGGAAGCAGAGAACTAGGTTTCTTTTCATCATAATTGCGTTCCTATCTCTTGCCGTGTTCTGCTGGGATGCTTGACAATACAGTGATAAACAGTGAATCTCAGTATGGCTTAAGGTAAGGGATGTGTATCCATCCAAGTGGGATTAAAGCGTTAAGGATGTCTATGTTTTGGCTAAGTCTGGTCTGGTGTCATGTGACTTTTGTTCCCCCTGCAATGCCTGCTAACAGTGTGTGCGCCGTTGCTTTGGAGCCTCGATGTACTTAAGAGTGTGAGGCGAATGACGCATCTCTCAGACTTCCCGTATCTCAACCTATTAGTTCTTTCCCCTCCGCTCTCATCACTCACCTGCCAAAACAACCGCGCCTCCTCTATAAACAGTGTTTCCCATTCATGAATATCTAGACCGCTTCCGTATCATAGCTGTGTTACACAGGAGGGAAGGCAAATGTGTTGACACAAGCTGGTATTGCCGCTCCGTGTTGTTCTCATCCACAGCTGCCGATTGATATTATTATTGCAATTGTTTGTGAAATGTCCAATGTCAACTTCACTATAGGTCCCATGTCACAATTTGGTGGTTGTTCACTGTGGCAGCAGGAATGTAATATGTTTTTCCGTCACGAGTAAAAAGCCGCAGAACCTTGACGAACACGGGGGAGGATGACCTTGCTACCGGACGTCTCTTCCTTGCTTGATAAAAAAAATAAAACGAGTCCGTTGAAATAACAGGATTCCTGAAAGACGTGTGACTTGACTAACCTGAGTGTCCTTCTGTTTCTCCTCTCCCATTGTCTCTGCAGTTCCACCAGGTTAGAAGAGTGATGACCATCCTGTTCCTTACTATGGTTATTTCATACTTCAGTTGCTTAAGAGCTGCGCCCCTGAGAGATGCCCCAGGCATGCGGGCCCACCGGACAGAAGGCTTCTTGGGCACCGCGGCGACCGAGGCCAGGGGCCACGGGACTCCGCAGAGTGGGGGCGGGCCGGGCCAGCGCGGCGCCCTGCACTCCCTCACAGACACGTTTGAGCAAGTGCTAGAGGAGCTGCTGGAGGTGGAAGAGGAGGCGGCGCAGTTGGGACAGGGGGCCGACAAGGGCCCGGCGGGAGGCGGCGTCCCGGGCTCCGCGGTCGCCACGGAGACAAAGGATGTCGATCTGTACGAGTCGCGGGTCATGATCAGCAACCAAGTGCCTTTGGAGCCGCCTTTGCTCTTTCTTCTGGAGGAATACAAAAATTACCTGGACGCCGCTAACATGTCCATGAGGGTGCGCCGGCACTCGGATCCCTCGAGGCGCGGAGAGCTCAGTGTGTGTGACAGTATTAGCCAATGGGTGACAGCTGTGGATAAAAAGACGGCAATAGACATGTCTGGGCAGACAGTTACCGTCATGGAAAAGGTCCCTGTCCCCAACGGCCAGCTGAAGCAATACTTTTACGAGACCAAATGCAACCCCATGGGTTACACAAAGGACGGCTGCAGAGGAATAGACAAGCGGCACTATAACTCCCAGTGCAGGACAACCCAGTCCTACGTGCGAGCGCTCACCATGGATAGCAAAAAGAAGATTGGCTGGCGGTTTATAAGGATAGACACTTCATGTGTATGTACATTGACCATTAAAAGAGGGAGATAGTGTATAAAATGTATAGATTTTATTGAAGAGTTTGAAAAATGAAAGAGAAAAAATATCTATTTGTATATATACATAACAGGGTAAATTATTCCGTCAAATGAAAATTTTATGGACTGCATGTAAAAAAAGATGACGTTTATACAGTAAAAGTGATACTACAGTCTATTTATTGAACATATTCATGACCTTGTAAACAATTAAAAAAAATCTGATCAGTCATTTGCGCCCAGTTCAAATTACTATATCACATTCCTCAAGACATTGTGACTTGTTTACGTTGCCAAGAATTAGAAAATGAAGGAAGAATCAGGCGAGGAAGGAGGGACAGTTCCATCTTCAAAAGCTTGCATGCTGCTTCAATTGTGAATTGAGAAATCCTCCACTAAAAAAACTAAGATGATGCCGACCAAAACATTTGGTTTACATACTCAGCAGAAAAACGTTTTTCCTCTCAAGTAATTTATCTGTTTACTGTCCTAAACCTCACAAGGTAATGTTACATACTATGTCAAGGTGCTGTTGTCAAAGCTTTGCTGTCTATTTTTTTATCCCC